>VZRO01008018.1:136822-316241 GCA_013397915.1 Daphoenositta chrysoptera | reverse complement strand
CAGCCGGGGACACCCAGGGACACCACAGGGACAGCCAGGGACACCCGGGGACACCAAAGGGACAGCCAGGGACAGCCAGGGTTGAGGGCCCCTCTCAGCTGGGGCTCCTCTCGAGGCAGAACAGCCCCAGAGCTCCCTCAGCCTCTCCAGGGCATTTAAATTTTTCTCAGAGGATAATGTGGCAGGTTCCACGGGCATAAACTCAAAATATCCGTAGGAAAACTCTTGATAGAATTCAATATACGGATTTTAGGAGTTCTCTTCCTTGTGTTACCAGGGAAGAAAGAAGCACACTTCAGACAGGTGTCTACCTCCCAGCCTTTGTCTCTCACTTCTGCAGGGTTTTGTGTTGCCACAGTAGCACCAGCATCTACAAAAAATTCATCTATGACATGTCTGAGCCACAGCTGCCCCCTGACCACTCCGTGGTTTCATTTCAAGGAGCAAAACCAGTCACAACTCAGTCACTGGAGCAATGAGGAGGGGGAAAAAAGCAAACTGTGTTTAAAGTGATTTCTGAAGGAGCGAAACAAAGTGTGCTGAGACAGATACTCCTCATTTTTCAAGTGCTCTTTCATCCTGTTTCCCAAACTTGACTCTGTTTCAAGTCAGTGCTGCAGGATGGAGCTCGGCTGAACCTGGGAGATCTTTCCAGGCATCAGGAACACTCTGCTGCCAGCACTCGCTGCTGAGCCCGCTGCAGGTGCTCCAGGCTTTCCCATTCCTCTGTTCCACTTCGTGGATAATCAGAAAAAGATCTGCAATCCAACTTCCAGAAGCATGAGGGGGGTGATTTTCCCCTGAATACAACAAGCAGCACAGAAGCCTGGAGGAGGAACCCCAGCCCAGGGATTTTTTTGCTCTTTCCCTCTTTCCAACCCCTCTCCTCGGCATGCAGGAATCAGTCCTTTGCACAAAAGTGCATTTCTTTCTCTTCAATATTGATTTCAAACCATTTTTCATAACAGGCTCTGAATAGCAGGGGGAAAAATCCAACCCACATCCTCCTCCTGCCCTAAAGAGGCAACGGGACAATGGACGGGCTGAAAAGGTTTTTTCCCCAAAGGCACTCACGCTCCAGCCTTACGGAAATTGCCTGTGGTGTAAATACACCAAGTGGCTGCTGAGACACTCCACGGCCGGTCACAGGCTGAAATATCCCTCCCAAACTCTGCCTCACGGGATTTTCATCGCTGCTGGCACCGCCTGCGGCAGCAGGGAGGAGTCCCCAGGGGACTGCAGTGCTGAGAGTCGGGGATGCTGTCTGAGCAGAGGGGTGTGGGCCTGAGCAAGGGGCACGGGGCTGCTGGGCACAGCAGGAACAGCGACCAGGCCTTTCTTAGCAGCAATTCCATCGGTACTGAACCATAAAATAAATAAACAAAAGGTGTTTGGGCTTTATTGTTTGAGAGAGAGTTACTGGGCACTGGTGAGGCAATGCTGGCCAGTTCTGGGCACATCACTGCATGGAGCACATCCAGGGAAGGGAATGGAGCCCCAGGAGGGGCTGAGGGAGCTGGAAAGGGGCTCAGGCTGGAGAAAAGGGGGATCAGGGGGCCCTTGTGGCTCTGCACAACTCCCTGACAGGAGGGGGCAGCCGGGGGGGTCGGGCTCTGCTCCCAGGGAACAGGGACAGGAGCAGAGGGAACGGCCTCAGGCTGGGCCAGGGCAGGCTCAGGGTGGGCAGCAGCAGGAATTTCCCCATGGAAAGGGGGCTCAGGGATTGGAACTGCCCAGGGAGGGCTGGAGTGCCCATCCCTGGAGGTGCCCAAGGATGTGGCACATCTGCCAAACAGGGCATGACAAAACCCGAAGTTTTCAACCAAGATCAGCCCAATGCCTGGATCTGGGGGGTTGTTCAGAGTTGGATTTTTTGACTCATCACATCCACAACACGTCAGGGGTACAGCAGGTCCCCTCTGCTCCCTCTGAAGAGGATCACCACTGCTCCCACCCCCAAACCTCCACTGCCCTCCGGTCCCGAGCCAGCTCTGCACTGCCCACAACTGCACCAGAACATTCTGATCTCTCACAGCGCTGAGGAAACACCGAGGTTTAATTTCCAGTTGATTTCTACAATCATTTGGAAGTAAATGATACTTGCACTTGAATTATTTCACAGTCATAAGCCAGTGTATTTCAGTGACCACTGATGCAATTTGTGTATTTGATGACTTGTTATGAGACACTGATGGCTGTTTAATATGTCCTAAACATAACCTTGAGACAACGGGAGCTCAAAGCATTCCATAATTATATTCCTCAGTAGGAAGCGAGTTCCACAGCTGACATATGGAAAGACCGAACTGTTCTTCCATTCAAAATAAACAAAAATATTCCTATTCTTTCAACTGGAAACTACCAAACATTTTATCTGTTTCACTGTAAAGCACTCAGCGAGTTTCTAAAGAGCACTTTGTAACTCCCTCCTCACTTTTAAAAGCACTGAGGAGAGGAGTGCAGGACTACAGAAGTGAGGCCACAAAAAGAAAAACGTCTGCATCCTAAAGACACCTTAAAATCGCCCCAACTACCACCCAGCATGGGTAAAATGGGGTAAAAATAATTCAGTCTGCCAGGGGTGGGACCACGATGTGCTTCATCACCACCTCCCAGCCAAACCTTCCTGAAACCCCTCAGATCAACACTCCAAATGATTTCAGCTGGCAGTGACCCTCCAAGATGGGCTAAACCTCTCTAAATCCCACCTGGCCGCTTTGTCACGCGGATCTACCCAGCTGCTTGCAAAGGTTTGGGGAATAAATGGAGACCTGTGGCTCAAGCAGCATAAAGGACAAATCTCGACAGCTCAGGAGAGAAATACCAACACTCCATATGCTCGGACAGCCATAAAGCAGCGAGATTGCACTCAAATTCATAGGATGTCCCTTCCAGAAGAGCAGGGGAAAAAAATCTAAGCCCAGGAAAGGAGCTGGAGAAGCCCAGCAGATTTACAGAGTCAGCAACCAGGTGTCAGCGCAAAAATCGCCAGCTTACTCATTAGTCTGCCTCCACACAGGAGAAATAAAGAAAATAATAAAGAAACGGCAGAATCCAGCCCCTGTGACAACGTTTTAACAGCAGTGGTTCAGATTAAAGGTAACCTCCAGACCCTCCCAGCCTCTAAAATACACTTTTCTTCCCAAGGTGTCCTTTCATCCTATTTCCCGTGCTTTGCTGTTGTTCAAATCACCACTGCAAAGGACATCTCTGCGGAACTTAAGAGGATTTGGGGGACATCAGAAATACCCTGCACATCGGCTTTAGGCTGCTAAACCCGCTCCAAGCGCAGGGATTTCTTCCCCGCTCTTCTGCTGGGCTCTGTGGAAAAGCCGAGGGGATGGGTCAGGCGAGTTTAGCACCTGAGCCGCGCTCAATGAGCTGCTAAGCTTAAATTAAATAAATTAGGCTTAAGCTTAAATTAAATTAATTAAGCTTAAGCTTAAACCGCCCCCAGCGCAGCGATCCCAACGCCCTGCCAAAGCTGGAAATCCCCAGGGAATGGCTGAAAAACAAACACCAAGCAGGGCATTTTCTGAGAGTCAGAGTCCGCGGGGCGACGCCCAAAGGTCTGGAAAGCCGCGTTTTGAAAGAGTCAAACAAGAGAGAAATGAGGAGCTCAGAATGTTTTTCAGAGGGCAGGAGCAACCCCGAAAGGTGCCTTCCAACTTGAGATATTCCATGATTTCCAGCCCTTGGGTAAGACGGGAGAGAACGCGCAGAAGTTGAGAGGGAGGAGATGCGAAGAGAAGAGCCGAGGTGAAAGCTCGCCTCGCCAGATGGACACGGCACCGGGGCACACCGCGCGGATCTCCCCAAAAAAGCTCGCCTCCAAGGAAATCCAAGGAAATCCAGGCTTTTTCCCTGAGGGATTCACTTTCCCAGCCCGCCTTCCAGGCATTATTTTCATCAGATTGCAACAAACTGACCAAAACACCTCCGCAAAACCAACCACATGCATAAATAACTAAATAAACAAACAAAACAGCAGGAAGAAGGCAAAGTATCAATTTATGTGAGTTTCGAGGGAAAGGTGAAGCCTCAGCCCAAGTCCAGCCAGCTGAGGAGCATCTACCTCTTCACACCCTCATGCATTATGGAGTTTAAATTATTAAGCAGAACACTAATGATAACTTTATCCTCCCGCTGATCACCTCTCTTGGGCAGCTCGATATTAACACGAGCTTGTTCTTCCCAGCTCGTTTAGTAAGCAGGAGCTCATTTAAATCAGCATATCCTTCAGGAACAATCCACGTGAATAATGATCCCTAGCTCGTTTTTGTACAGCACCAGTGATTTATGGGGCGGTTGAGGGTTTCTAAAAGTGTTAAGTCCCTCGCCTGGAAGCAGCGTGGCAGTGCCAGCATCTCCTGTTTAGGGGGTTTTGGTGGCTTTTTGTGCGCCGCTTCCCCGACACGCGTGGGAGGGAGCCCAGACAGCCAGAGAGTGCCAAGGAACATCTTCCTACTCAGGCCTCCTGTGAGACGCTTTCCCTTCGTTTGTCCTTCTCATCAGCAAATGTTGTTCTTTTAGTTGGGGGCTCTGCCGGCGAGACCCCCGGAGAGGCAGGGGCTGCGATGGGAACGGCGCTGCTCCCGCTTCTCCCACCCCCAGCATTTATTTATCTATGTCCTACTGATCCTGTCGGGTTTCAGAGCTGAACACCATCTTCAGAATTTATTTATCTATGTCCTACTAATCCTGTCGGGTTTCAGAGCTGATCTCCATCAGATCCCTCAGCAATCCCCAAAACGGGGGGCTGACCCCACAGGTGATCCCGCTTCTCCCACCTCCAGCAGTTATTTATCATCTTGTTGTACTGATCCTTTTGGGGTTCAGCGCTGAACACCATCACATCCCTCAGCAATCCCCAAAAGAAGAGGGGCTGACCCCCACCGGTGACCCCCAGCTCAGCCTACCTGGGTTCCGGGCACAGCTCCCACCGTGGCTTCCCTCTGGAATGTGCATTTTGTCCTCCTGTCCCTCGGATCCCAGCGCTCCTCGGCTCGCTCATGGAGCATCTGGGCGAGGAATGGCCCTCGACGAGCTCATTAAGGGCTCCCACCCCTCAATCAACCCCGCTGAGCGCTCTGGACCAGCCCCTTCCTTTTCCTCTCTCCTCCAGCCCATCCTGCTCTTTGCCAGCCTTTTTTTCCTGACAATGCTTCATTTGAAATCCATCAGGAGCCAAGGGTGACAACGCCTTTCCTATTGTCCCCTTTTTCTCCTGTAAAGTCGCTCTACCACAGAGCTGGAGAGGGATCTTCAACAAACAAACGGGAATGCAGTTCCAGGACAAGGGGGAATGGCCCCACACTGCCAGAGGGCAGGGCTGGATGGGATTTTGGGGAGGAATTCCTCCCTGGGAGGGTGGGCAGGCCCTGGCACAGGGTGCCCAGAGCAGCTGTGGCTGCCCCTGGAAAGTGTCCAAGGCCAGGCTGGGTGGAGCTTGGAGCAACCAAAAGTCTTAATATTCCCCCCAATCCCTTCAAGATCTATTTTACATCACAACTCCTCTAGCAAAACATGTGTTCCCTTAGAAATTCCGGTTTTCCCCAATTTTCTTCCTAGAGAAAAATTAGCAAATACATCCATGATGTTTTTCCCACTCCCATTTGTAGATTGCTACGGGCTCCAGCCTGTGTAAATAATGTCACGGGCCCATTTTACACCATCATCCATAAAATGGGCCAGCAGAAGAGATCCCGTGGGCACAAACAGTTGTTGCACTGAGAGATCCCATAAAGCCAAACCCTTGGGATGTGCAATCTGCCCGGAGCACTTTGCATTAGTGCTGTGACTTTTCCAAACATAATGACCTTGGTCATTATTTAAATGACTGCTGCTCGGATTTTCACCTTGGCTGTTCCAGAAGCAGTTTTCAAGTGGTGTTTCTGTCTTTTCAGACGCTGCTGTAGCTCTGGAAGGGGTTTCTAATCCCTGTGAGCAGCCCCAGTTAATGACAGCAGATCTCGTGGACAGGTGAAGTGACACCAACCCCTGCCTGAACATCACAGGCACCCTGAGAGAAAAGCTCTGGGCACTGGACTCGGTCTGAGATCTGCTTTAAAAGGGAAGGAGGAATGATCTGTCTGACCTTTTGTGCTTGCTTTTGCTTCTTCCCTGGATTTTGTGCTCCAGCAGCGCTGGGCTGCTGTCACGACCTCTCCTCCCCAGCTGAACAGCCAAGCACCTCCTGCCACAGCTCTGCACCATGTTTAGTCCACCCTAGCTGGGCTGGCCGAGCTTTGGTCCCTGATTTAGTCCACCCTAGCTGGGCTGGCCGAGCTTTGGTCCCTGTTTTAGTCCACCCTACCTGGGNAACTCCTCTAGCAAAACATGTGTTCCCTTAGAAATTCCGGTTTTCCCCAATTTTCTTCCTAGAGAAAAATTAGCAAATACATCCATGATGTTTTTCCCACTCCCATTTGTAGATTGCTACGGGCTCCAGCCTGTGTAAATAATGTCACGGGCCCATTTTACACCATCATCCATAAAATGGGCCAGCAGAAGAGATCCCGTGGGCACAAACAGTTGTTGCACTGAGAGATCCCATAAAGCCAAACCCTTGGGATGTGCAATCTGCCCGGAGCACTTTGCATTAGTGCTGTGACTTTTCCAAACATAATGACCTTGGTCATTATTTAAATGACTGCTGCTCGGATTTTCACCTTGGCTGTTCCAGAAGCAGTTTTCAAGTGGTGTTTCTGTCTTTTCAGACGCTGCTGTAGCTCTGGAAGGGGTTTCTAATCCCTGTGAGCAGCCCCAGTTAATGACAGCAGATCTCGTGGACAGGTGAAGTGACACCAACCCCTGCCTGAACATCACAGGCACCCTGAGAGAAAAGCTCTGGGCACTGGACTCGGTCTGAGATCTGCTTTAAAAGGGAAGGAGGAATGATCTGTCTGACCTTTTGTGCTTGCTTTTGCTTCTTCCCTGGATTTTGTGCTCCAGCAGCGCTGGGCTGCTGTCACGACCTCTCCTCCCCAGCTGAACAGCCAAGCACCTCCTGCCACAGCTCTGCACCATGTTTAGTCCCCCCTAGCTGGGCTGGCCGAGCTTTGGTCCCTGTTTTAGTCCACCCTAGCTGGGCTGGCCGAGCTTTAGTCCCTGTTTTAGTCCACTCTAGCTGGGCTGGCCGAGCTGTAGTCCCTGTTTTAGTCCACCTAACCAAGGTTTACTCCCTGATTCAGTCCACCCTAGCTGGGATGGCCAAGGGTTTTAAACACTTTCTGCTGATTTTACTCCTCCCAACACAACCCTTCACACAGCGGTCAGTGGCCCATGGGTGCTGACCAAGGAGAGAGGAGAGGCCACCGTGTTCGGCTCTGGAAGCCCAAAGATCAGAAGGACAAGGAGCTGCTGGGCCGAGTCCAGAGGAGGCCGTGAGGAGGACCAGAAGGCTGAAAACAGGCTGAGAATGTTGGGGTTGTTCATCCTGAAGAGCAGAAAGCTCCAGGGAGAGCTCAGAGCCCTTTCTGGCTCCTAAAGGGGCTCCAGGAGAGCTGGAGAGGGACTTCGGGAAAGGGCTGGAGGGACAGGACACAGGGAATGGCTTCCACTGGATGGGATTTTGGGCAGGAATTCTTCCCAGTGAGTTCTCTTCTCCTGACACTTTTTCAGCTGCGCAGGGCCGGTTCCAAGCCTTTTCCCAGCTCCAGCTGTGCCAGCTGCAGACCCCACCACTCACCCTGGGATCCTTCTCCTTCCAGTGCCCAGGTCGGGATGAGGGGCTCCCAGGGAAGACTCTTCCATTCCATGATGCCCAAATCCTAAATTGTTTTGCCTCTAGGCTGGCCTAAGACTGGTTTCAAGCCGCCTTTCTCTGCCTCATTCCCTTGACAGCTTCAAATAAAGTGCAAGCAAACACTGAATTTGGCTTGGGTAACATTTCAGGAATATTCTGTAAAAAGCAGGGCTGGACAGACGGAGGGAAATACAGAATATTTTCCTTTTTTCCTGCGGGCTCCGTGCAATATTGTGATCAAATGATTTCTGCTTGTCGTTAGATCCCGAGGAATATGGAAAAAGGGTCAGTACCTGACATTTCCCGAGTGCAGCAGCACTGACCGCTTTATCTTCAGAGGGGCTCGAGGCAGATCGCTGTGCAATTGAGTTACCTTGGTAACACCAGCCAGCTCGGAGACTCACAAATAATTATGTCACCTTGCCAATCTGCCTCTGCACCTCCCCGGAATGCAGAACAAGCAATCAATTCCGGGGATGTCACTCCGACCCATTGGCCTTGCGTGGAGAAAAGCAGCGCTGCTTTGCTTGTGGAATTAGCTTCATTTCAGTGGGAATTCCCACAGCTTTTAATAGGATTTTTTTTTTTTTTTCACTAAAAAAAAAGTAAGTCTTAAAGGATCTGGGTATTTAGTGCTTGTGAAAGCAGTTTGCATAAATGATATGACATGGCCTCAATGTTGGCCTGATTTTCTTCAGATTAGATACTCTTAATTTTCAGTTGGGAATTACTCACTGGAGCAGCAGGGTTTGGAATACCAGAATCTAGTGAACCTTGCATAGACAAAGAAGGGAACTGCTCTTTTCACAGATGGAAACTGTGGTTGATGATGAAAACCAAGCTTAATATTCACTGTTCTGCGAGCAAAAGGAAGTCTGAATGAAGCCTCCTAAAAAGTTATTTC
The DNA here is from genome assembly GCA_013397915.1 of Daphoenositta chrysoptera. Taxonomy (NCBI): domain Eukaryota; kingdom Metazoa; phylum Chordata; class Aves; order Passeriformes; genus Daphoenositta; species Daphoenositta chrysoptera. The sequence goes on along the minus strand of VZRO01008018.1, from coordinate 307,590 downwards.
CTAAAGAAAAAATTATTTTCTCTGAGTAACCTGTGCCAGGGCCTCCCCACCCTCAGAGGGAACAATTTCTCCCCTATACCCAATCCAAATTTACACAATTGTTATAGTCCTGCTTCTGGGATCATGGTTTTTTTAAAAGGAATTTTTTCTTTCTCCTCATGGCTGTATTCTCTTGTACGTGGTAAATCTCTTGTCTTGACAGTACAGTTGGGAAAAAACATCAGGAAAGTTTTTCTGAAGTTCGTTTATTTAATTAACACTTAACAATAATAAGTACTAAATGACACTCCCAACTTTTAGGGAAGACTCTTTCACTCCATGGTGCCCAAATCCTAAATTGTTTTGCCTCTGGGCTGGCCTAGGACTGGTTTCAAACCCCTTCCTCTGCCTCATTCCCTTAACTTCACATGAACTTCAAGTGAACACTGAATTTTGCTTGGGTAACATTTTAGGAATATTCTGTGAAAAGCAGGGCTGGACAGATGGAGAGAAATACAGAACATTTTCCTTTTTTTCTGCGAGCTCTGGGCAATATTGTGATCAAATGATTTCTGTTTCTCGTTAGATCCAAGTAATATGGAAAAAGGGTCAGCATCCACACCTAAACCAGCCCTGTCCCACGGAATCATGGAATCATTAAAGCCCCCTGAGATCCCTGAATCCACCACCAAACCACCTCCCCAAGCACCACATCCACGCATTTTTATCACTTCCAGGGATGGTGATTCCACCCCTCTCTGGACAGCCAGTCCCAATGTTTTACACCCCTTCCAGGGAAGAAATCTTCCCTAATATCCAGTCTACAAACAATGATTGATTCCTCACAACCCTTCAGCACCCAGGCTTGACCTAGATCAGGGTTGGGCTCCTCAGGGAGAAAAGCCAGATCCTCAGGCAGCACCTTGGAAGCTTTAAAGGATTTTCCAGGAATTGTGGATTTGGGCTCAGTGTCAGAACTGCTCAGCATCCCTTGGCGCCCTGGATTAAATGAGAAATAAAGAGCTTTTACCACTCTGGATGTTAAACCCCCATGGAAACCTGGCCACAAGTGCAGGAGTGGGAGTAAGGCTGGAGGTTGGGGTTTTTCTCCTCAGAAAGGTTGGAAGCAGCTGGATTTTCACCTGGTGGCCCTGCTGCAATGCCGAGGAGGACAATGCAATTATCCACCTGAGGGCTAATTGCAGGAGCCAGACAGTTGTGCACAAACGTGGGCATTTATTACCCACAATAGCTGGTTCTGGATCCCCAGTTCGTGCCAAGCAGCTGTTTGTTTTCCAGGAGACAGCTGGTATTGGGATTCAATTCCTGATTTTTTCCAAATGTCACAGGAAGAAACATGGCATGTGAGCTCACAGTTGCATCAACTGCTCCCTGGAATTAATAACATTTCAGAGAACCACACACGGATTTGCATTATTAATGAAGATTACTCATTACCATCTCGATGTTTTACGCTGCGACCTGACAAAAGCTACATTAAAAAATGACTTTGAGCCAGCACAGAGCTATTTTTACTCTTAATTTTCATGTTACTGGCAGCTCTACAGTAAGTCTCAATTATAAGGTAGATTCTACCTCATCCAGAAGTATCTTTAATTCCAAACAGGTACTTCTTGCTCGGTGTTACAGCAATAAAAGTTTAACTGGGATAAGAGCTCCATTTTACAAGACAAAGAGAAAGACAAACAAAATAAATTAAAATGCCTGCCTAGAGGGAGGGCAGGTAACACTCTTGTTCCTACATTGCAAATAAAAATAACTATATATATATGACTATATATATAAATAAAATCATTTTTTTCAAAATACAAGTCTTTTGTTTCTCACTGAATGAAGTGATTAATGCCTTTAAAAGCACCATGGCACAACTTTGCCAAAGCAAAGTCTGAGCTTTTCAGAAAAGATGTGAATATTCAGGCTCTAAATCATCTTAGCTTTGCCCAGGTCAGAGGAGATCATTGAAAGGTCGAGTCCCTTTTTCAGTGTGTCAGGACTGAGCTTTTCTCCTCTGCCTGGTCCTCATTCCGTTTGTACAACAAAAGCTGGGTTTCCAATTTTGAACTGCATGATATATTGCAGCAGCATTTTTAAACTTAATATGGCTTCACAATAGTTTAATAAACCCCCAGGAGAACAGACAATTTTCTTGCCTTTATGCCAACCCTGCCTGCTTAAAAAAAAAAAATCTTTGTTTTAATAAAACATAATGAAATGAGACCACATAAATAGCAGAGGGGACACCTCCCACCGTCCCAGGCTGCTCCAGCCCCAGTGTCCAGCCTGGCCTTGGGCACTGCCAGGGATCCAGGGGCAGCCACAGCTGCTCTGGGCACCCTGTGCCAGGGCCTGCCCACCCTCCCAGGGAACAATTCCTTCCCAATATCCCATCTAAACCCGTTTTCTCTCATTTTGAAGTCATCCCTCCTTGTTTTATCCCCACAGTCCCTCTCCAGCTCCTCTGGAGGTCCCTTCCAACGTTGCTCTGAGGTTTCCACACCATCCCCTCCTCTTCCTCTCCTCTTCTTCCTCTCCCTCCCTGAGCCTGGAAGGATCATCAGCCATGGATCATCCCCTGGAACCATCGTCACGCTGGGAGAGCTGGGAGGGAATTTGGCCTCCTCTGGGAATGGGAATGAGCCATGGGAGGAAAGGCTGCCTGGCTGAGGGCGTCAGCTGGGAAAGGTGGATTCAAGGAGAGGTGGAGCAAGGAGAAAGAATCACTTGGAAATAAGTCCTGATGTAAAATATACAACAGAAGTTCTTAAAATGACTTCAAGACACTTGAACTATCCTGTTGCTTCATACATTAAAATAAGATAATTGAGCCTGTTCCAATGAACTATGAACTTCAAGCATTTTTACTTCTGGCTACAGCTCCTTCAGCATAAAAATGACAGATCTGTGACTTCTATTTTTAGCCAGAATTTTAACTTTGAAAGAGCAAAAAAAAAAAACCCAAGCAGTGGGAATACCAGCAGTGAAAAGAGGTTTCCTGCTTCCATCGTGCTCACACTTCAGGGGTTAATACTTCATTAGCATCAGTGCTGAAGGGGAAACCAGCAGGACAAGGAGGATGGAAATATTAATGCCTCCATTTGGGAGCATTTTAAACATGATTTCTGTTAAGTGATATTGCTCCAAAGGGTCACTTAAATGCATGTATTTACATATATAATAGAGATAATATTTTGGCATGGATTTCCGTGGCATTAATGGACAATATTGTTGGAGCCCTATAAAGTTGTGGCTCGAACCGAGAGTGTGAAGTTAAATGTTGGCTAAAGCTGTGGCAGCAGCTCCAGTGTGTGCTGCAGTCAGATGTTCCTCCAGGCCAACCTTTGAGCCTTGGGCAGGCAGGAATATAGATCTGATCCCAGATATGCACTTACTAATGGGATAAGTTGGAACTTAATTACCTGCTTGTACTTTCAATTATCTGACTGAGCGTGTGAGCACAGGATTTTATGCACCCAGGAGCTCAGGGAAGGATGCAGCTGCAAAGCAGCAGGTGAAGACACACGTTCACACATTGATCTGGCCAGTTTCTCCTTCTAGTTCCCAAAAATCTAATCATTTCAGAAAAAAAAAAAAAACCAACAACATTTAATACTTCTTCAAATTTTTGTTGCTCATATTTTACAGGACTATTTTGCGATTGAGGCACCAAATGAGTTCAGTTCAGCTCCTGGTTTTGCTCCAGACTGCTCATGTCACATCAGGGAAGTCATTTAACCTCGTGGTACCTCAGGTCCCATCTGTGTTGTGGGAGAAACACAACCTGCCCAGAGAGACCGTGAGGAGCCAAGGACACCTGAGGAGGGTGTCAGACACAACAGCAATCTGGCCTGGAGAAACACACGCTGAAAACAGGTTTGCATTCCCCTCTGTTTGTAATTCACAGGTGGCTGCTTCATCACCTTCAGCTCTGAAGGATAATTCACATCAGCACGAGGAGGAATGAAACATCAGTACCTTAATTCTGAGGCACTTTATACACGGCTCACTTTGAGATGCTGTTGGTCTAAAAAGCCACAAAAACGCAAAGCAACGGGGAAGAAGATCCTTTGCTTTTAACTAATTCAATAGAAATGCTTAATTCCTAGCACTCCAAAATGCCATTTTCCTCTTAAGTCCACTGCTTTTAGCTTTAAAACCTGGTAAAACATGCAAAGTAAATAGGAAATAGCATGTCTGGGCTGTATTCACTGCTGGCATCACTCAGGAGAGCACAGGCTTTTCAGAGGGAGTTCTTACCTTGCAGACCACGCTGGAAATTCTCCATGCCTGGATTTTGGAGTGGTTCATCTTCCCTGATAACCCAGCAGTGCCTTGGCCTGTTCATCAGTGGATTCTACTCAATAAAGCAGAGGCAAGAGTGCATTAATTAGAGGCAAAGGTGTGGCGGGTGAACCTGCACTGCACAGAAATAGAGAAAACTAAAGGGAACGTACAGAGCTGGTTACTGCCTCGAGCTCACAGGGTGGCTGCTTTCCAAGGCCAGCCCAGTGATCCAGCTGCCCCCATGCTGGAAGCATTAAGGGTGGAAAACATCTCCGAGGTCATCAAGTCCAAGCAGGAACCCAGCAGCGCCGTGTTCCCCGCAGAGCCCCGGCCCCATCCAGCCTTGGAGCACTCCCAGGGATGGCGACTCCACCACTGCCCTGGGCAGCTGTGCCAGTGCCTGAGCACCTTTTTAAGAGAAGGAATTTTCCCAATATCCAATCTAAATCCCCCCTGGCCCAGCCTGAGGCCGTTCCCTCTGCTCCTGTCCCTGTTCCCTGGGAGCAGAGCCCGACCCCCCCGGCTGCCCCCTCCTCTCAGGGAGTTGTGCAGAGCCACAAGGGCCCCCCTGATCCCCCTTTTCTCCAGGCTGAGCCCCTTTCCAGCTCCCTCAGCCCCTCCTGGGGCTCCAGCCCCTTTCCCAACCCCGTTCCCTTCCCTGAACACGCTCCAGCCCCTCAATAATCCATATCACAAATAAAGCTCATCTGCTGTAATTCCAAGTGAACGGGAACCAAACCGTGATTTTCAGGTCCAGGAATTCACTCAGTGATTTTCAGCTCCGCCAAGCAGAATCCTCCAGTCTGGAGCAAGGGAAGGAACCAGAGAGCTCCTCCCATTCCTCAGCTCCTTTCCCTTCCCTGGATATGCTCCAGCCCCTTCATGGGAAGCCCAAAAACCAGTGCCCATCTCTTGGCCATGAACTGGTGAAACTCACCTGGAGCAGGTGAAGAAGAGCCACAGATTTCTCCAACCCTCAGGAGGAAACAGCAGCCACCAGCTGGGCCCTGATAAAAACTGGGCAGATTCCCAGGGATATGATGGAGCAAATTTATCCAGGGGGCTGCTCTTTGTGGTGGGAATTTCCTGATGAAATGAGGATAGAGGAAGGATGGACAGGACACAACGCTGGGCTGTCACCTCAGCCTGCCTCTCCTCTCCCTCACAAGCGCTGGTTGGAAAGAAGGGATGGGCCCAGATGGGAAAGACAAGAAGGAGAGAAGGAAAGAATTGGAGTGTTCAGAGTTTGTGGAGGGTTTTAACCCAGAAGCCAAAAATAAGTCTAAATAAGCCTGGTAAAAGAAGGAAAAATGCAGATTTTTCCCAGCCAATGCTCGCTGGAGTTGGAGCCACAGCTCCTTCTGCAGAACCCACAGGGAGACGCGGGGTGGTGCTCCCAGAGCTGCAGCCTGAACGTCAGCATCAGAACCAGTCCCACAAACCCCTGACTCAAACTGGGAGAGGTAATGAGGCATCCTTTGTAACACACACAGAGCACTGCAGGAACTTGTGTTTACGGAGTTCTGGGAGAATGTTGTGATTTAAATTTTATACGTTACTCGGGTTTTTCTGCATTTATCTCAGAATGCAAACAGCAGCGCTTTGGACTTTGTTCCTGGCTTCATACAAAATGCACGTTGGATTTCTGCTTCTGATGAATTATTCTAATTAAAGCCATTGTTTTTATTTGTTAGCCTGGGTTGCTGTCACTTCTTCAGGTTTGGGCTTTGTTGAAATAACAAAAACGGTCGAGCTGATCCAATTTATCGTTCTTAAAATTTAATCACAGTTACTCAGAACTTACAACAACAACTAACAAGAGAGCAACTTCTCCCATATTCCAGCCCTCAACCCCACATGCACAAACATTTTTCCCTGACGTCACCAGAAGATTTTTCAAGAGCAGAGCAGTTTTAAGCTGGAATATCTGAATTTTAAGAGGATTTTTCCTGTAGCTGGCACAGAGCTTGAAATCCTCAGGGGTGAATATTGGGAGAAGGAAAAGGAAGAGTAGGGAGAGACTGGAGCAGGGATGGACTGGTGGAAAAGATGGGAGAGGGGAGACAGCAGTGAAATTTTGGAGAGCTGGACAGAAGAGGCTGCAGGGTTTGCTGGCAAAACCTGACCCGAGGAAATGTTTCGGATTTAAACAGAGGAGTGGAGATAATTTATTGTTATTGTTATATTTAATAAGTGCATTGTGCAAGGAGCCAGAGGAGAGAGGAATGGAGACAGCTGGAGGGCTGATTTACAGTGACATTTGAGGACGAGAGAATACTGAGAAAACAGCAATTCTGTTGGGGAAAAAAAAAGGCAAGACAGAAGGAGGAAGTGAAAAAAGTAAGATTTGAAGGTTATGATGAAGAATGCCTGTTATAATACCTTTAACTAAAGCAGAGGAGATTCATGACCTCAAGTACTGCTCTGCAGAGCTCTGTAGTAAACTAGAGGGAAATATCTTTGCTATTCAAGAGTTTTAAAAGATAGCATGGAATAAATGAACAATTTAAGTCTGGGTTTAGCAACTCCTTAAATGCATTGCATGTGCAATCTCAATCTCCAGTACAGGCACCCTTTTCCCCATTTTTTTATCCTTTCTAAGCAAAATTCGGATTTCTATTACAGTACTTCTCCTCTTTTTTTATCCATTCTATGCCAAACACAGAGTTCTAGAACAACAATTGAGATTTATCATTGTGATCCCAAATTTCTGGGTTATATTAACCTGTATTTAAGTTTCTTCCAGTAAGGATCAGGCTATGAAGTTTTCATATTTTATACAAAATATTTCATATTTTAGGCTGCTACTGATGTTTCTCTGATTGGTAATAAAAATATGTACCCAAAGGACAATTATATACAATAAAGAAGGAATGTAATTACATCCAACAATTGCAAACAATGGATTTTTTTAATGGATCTCTACCACCTTGGATATTTTAGACAGAATTCACCTTGTTAACTGCAAATACAAAGGTTGGACTTAATGATCTTGAAAGTCTTTTCCAACCTTAATGATTCTCTGATTCTAAAGACGTGTGGTCAGCTGTGACTAAAATCCTCATTCTTCAGCCCACAAATTACAAATTAATCTCCAGGGTTTTTGTTCTGGGAGTTTTACCTTCCCTGGACCCCAGAAGGGAGAAAAGAAATCGCTTGTATAATATCACTGCCACAACTACTGCAATATTTTCCTCCAGAGAGATAAATTATTTCTTATCTTCACTAATGACATGGCGATAAAAAAAAGGGAAAAATGGGCGAATTTCTCCCAAATGAAATCAGGAAATCAAATACAGCAAGGAGAGACATTAGAGATGTGAATGAGAATGAACTCAAATGCTTCAAAATAACATAGCTTTGGAAAAAAAAATAATTGAAACCACGTTAATGGGGAGGAAGGAAATGTAAATGTGGATGTGCTGGGGCGGTGAGCACTGACTGATGGAATATTCCTGGGCTGGGGCAGCAAACACGAGGCTCTGCCAGCAAAAGGCACCAGTGCTCAGCTAAATGAGCCAAAACCCAAAATGCGGGGCCACAGAAATGAAGTTTTCACATCTCCAGCAATTCTCAGAGTTCTGTTACGGGTCCTGCACGCACAGTTTGTGACAGCAGTAAAAAATGAGGAGAAACATAATTGTACTTGAAAACATTTCTAGCAACACTGAGGAATTCAAGATTCCTTTTCTTAGCACAGAGTAATAAAGGATGGCATCGAGTGGGGTTTTAGGCACTGCAGCTTTTAAGATAAGCACTGCTCAGGGCTCAAACTATTCCCTAATAAAAATCAGGTGACCACAGAATATCCAAAGAATTTGACAGGGTGCAGGAATAATTAGAGAAAATACTTTTTTTGTTTATACATGGTTGGTCAGCACCTTAAAACAGAGAAATATTAATATTAAAGCACCCTAACATTTATAATTTGCTCCCACCTCAGTGCTTGTTTTCCTCAGCCTCCTTTGAACAGTCTCAGCCACAAGATTTGTCTCACGCACTTCGAAACTGCTGCAAAAAAATTGCTTTTTATTTCATCCTAAGGAGTTGCTGGGGCTGCCACAACTTGGTGTTGTGCTAATATTTGATTTCTGGGATGGGAAATGTTTCAGGAGACACGAGAAGGAACTTGTTGGTAGAAATTCAACATGTTGTGGGTTTGAGGCACCGATGATTTGTGTTAGTTGGAGGGACATGGTTTTGATTCCTCTCCAAACAAGCTGGCAGCAGTGATCATTCAGCACAGCAGTGGAAATAGATATTTACTGACACAGAACTAGATATGTTCATTAGAAAAGTCATCTACCACAGTGATATTTTTTCAGTTTGAGGGTTCGAGATTGAAAATTATTAAGGGCAGCATCAGTCATTGCTTCACTAGCAGTGAAATCAAGATTTGGGGAGAGGGTTAAAGAAATATAAAAACTTGGTGGATTTGAGTGAAAGTCAAAGTTAAATCTCCTGGACAATCATCAGGATCTGCCAGGCTTTGACAGAAGGGCCATGGAATTGCCAAAGAGAAAAATGGAAATATGAAACCAGACAAATTCTGCCCCGGTGCTCTCTGAGCTCCCACATTTACTCACTTACAGATCTGTCTTCTCCTCATTTGTCACTAAATTTTATTGCAGTGCAAACATAAGAAATAAAAACCAGATGTGTTCTGGTTTCTGGGTCAGAAATTTCGCTCAGAGCTCAGAATGACCTTCAGTATGACCCTGAATGCTGCCTGATGACGATTTTAGCCACGGTTCAATACGCAAGACTAAATTTAGGATGTTTCATGGGGTTTCTTTTATAAATAGACCCTAATGCAACAATCTGAAACTCGCAGCACTCATTAAAGCGACAACTGCAAAGAGCAGCGTTTAACTCGCTGCGAAATCAGGCCTTGTAGAAGGCCAGGAACTGAGGAGGAGCCTCAGCAAGCAAGGAGGTGCTTCCATCAGCCAGGCTGGGTGTCAGGGTTGGGGTGGGAAGGGCTGGGAGCTCAGTGGGTGCTCTGGTGGCTGAGCCCACAGCAGGAGTGACCCGTGAGCCAAAGGGCCCTACAGTGGTGGAAGTCCTCTGGTGGGACGGCTCGCAGGTCTGAAGGCACCTTCAGAAGAAGATCTCTGTTGGGTTCCACCATGGGTGTTCAGAAGAGCAGGCCTGAAGGCCCACAAAAGCATCTTCCCTAGGCCCGGTGGGAACCATGGAAACACTTCCAGGGCACCTGAGATGGGCTGGAAAAGAGGACCATGGGTCAGTGACCTTCTTGAGCAATGGCCCGGGAAGATTGTGGTCAGTGGCCTTATCTGGGATTATTTACACCTTCCCATAATAGGTGATATCTAGGGAATGCTCCAGGTGAGTGGGTGAAATCCTGGGATTTGCTCTTCCTGTTTCTATGAGGTTCTATCCTGTTTGTGCACTGGTATTTAGGTACCCTGAGCTGTGCAATGAACGTCTCTGCACTTCTCCATCTGGCAGGCAAAGCCCTTGCCCGGGGTGAACGCTGCAGATCTCCCCACCAGGCTTTGCTGTGTTCTGTTAACCCTTCCCAGCTGGTTGGCACCTTGGCCTGACACCCCTTTTCCCCCTTACCAGTCTCTGTTCTAGTGAGTTCTCCCATCCTCCATACCCCGTTGGTTTTGGGTTCCCTGCTCCACCCCTCGCCTCTTCCTGCAGCGTTCACACCGGGCAAGGACTTTTCCTGCCAGATGGAGAAGTGCAAAGACGTTCATTGCCCAGCTCAGGGTACCCAAATCCCAGTGCACAAACAGGATAGAACCTCATAGAAACAGGAAGAGCAAATCCCAGGATTTCACCCATTCACCTGGAGCATTCCCTAGATATCACCTATTATGGGAAGGTGTAAATAATCCCATATAAGGCCACTGACCACAATCTTCCCGGGCCATTGCTCAAGAAGGTCACTGACCCATGGTCCTCTTTTCCAGCCCATCTCAGGTGCCCTGGAAGTGTTTCCATGGTTCCCACCGGGCCTAGGGAAGATGCTTTTGTGGGCCTTCAGGCCTGCTCCTCTGAACACCCATGGTGGAACCCAACATCTTCCCATGGATCACAGTTCTGTCACTCCACCGTCTCTCCACCCTCCTGCCCTCAGATCATCAGTCCCTGGTGTTTTCCCTGCACATTAGGATATCCAGGATATAAACCTTGGACACACCCCTGTTCTCCCTCTTCGTCCCTGGACCCCTTGGTGTGGGACAATAACCCCACAGGGAATTCTACACGAGAGCAGGGTGGGGTTTTTTGCTCCTGCCTTGCGTGGCAATAGCTTATCAACCTCTGAACATTTGTTATCACAATTCAGTCACCTCACCACCACCGAGCTGCTCATCCCATTTACTGGGATGCACAATCCTGGAATGTGGCAGAATCACCCCAAAGAACGAGGCAGAAAATGAAACGTTTTTCACCTGAAAAGAGAGCGCAGAAAGGAAAAGCCAAGACCTCTGCAGAGCTGATGGAAAGGAGGGGGTGTTGATGGCACCAATAAAGAGCTCAAATTCTGCTCTGAATAAATTCAGCCTCAGATGATACCAACAACAAAAAAACCCTAAAACATCTATTTTACAGTCTATAATACGATTGGTTTTCACCTCTGCTCAAGAGGCTCAACCTCCTTGATTGATGCAGATTGATGAGCAAACACTGTGGTAAGTGCATCGACTGAATTCAGATTTTGACTGGAAAATATCAATTTCTCTTGTCTCCAAGCAAAAGATCCTAAATGAGATTTAACTTCGGCTCCTGTAACACATTTATCTGTGGAAAGTGGTAGAAATAATGTTTCTGGAGCATGGGAATGTGTTATTGGTTAAATATGCAGGTGTATAATTTAGTATCTGTCTTAAGACTATACTTAAAATTTATAACTCTAATGAAATTAAGTACTTTACAGGTCATTAAAATAACTTTAAAATGTATTTTCTTATATTATCAGAAAAAAAATTCATCAGAACAGTGTGGGGCTTTTTGCTTCTCCCTTGCATGGCAATAGCTTATCAATCGCTGAACATGTATTATCAGCTTATATTAATTATTATCAGTATTTGCTCTGAAAATTAACAAGTTTCCTCAGAGAAGGCAATGATTTGTACTGGAAAAGGTCAATATTTCAGTGGAAAAAAAAAGTTTTTCTGCAAGCACCAGGTCTGTGAGGAGTTGGTTTGAGGCAGGTGAGTGTGAATTCAAATTCAAATTATTCTGGATTATCCAAAATGGGATCCCATATCTCTTTAAAGTGTTTTGCTGATTTTTTGTTCCAGTTGGTTTGATTTCTAATATCATTTTTTCCCTCAGGATAAGGTGCTTTCCCACCTGGTATTTTTGAACAGAATTTTGAATTAAATAGAATTACAGAATGGTTTGGGTTGGGACCTTAGGACCAGCCAGTTCCACCCGCTGCTGACATGGGCAGGCACAAAATATCCTCAAGGAGTTTTCTATTCCAACCTCACTTTTCCAAGGAAGAGGGTGATGGTGGAAGAAGAATTGCAAGATGAGACCCCAAAGAAAAGAGATATTTCCAAACTGCCTGAGGGGAAAAAAACCCCTCAATTCAAATTATTAAATAGCTTAAATGTCTAAAAGTTCTATTTTAATTTAATTTCTGTTCCCAGCTGAGGGGGCCACATCCTTTTCAAAGTGCCAGCAGGAATTTGGGATAACACTGTGGGATTGCACATGGAAATAGCTCCGGAGAAAAGAATATTAATAACTAAAATTTAGGTTTAGGTGACTCAAAATTTGAAAGATAACTCAGCAAGTCACCATTACTCTCTGTTAATTACCATAAAACACTGATTCAGGAGAAATCTTCAGATAAATATTATGATTCTAAGCACTTTTCCAGATTCATGGCACAGCAAATCTCTGTGTTTTGTGTGTCTCATTAATAATTTAAAAATATTTTGGCTGTGCTCAGCTATTTATTTCAAGGGCTCTCCTTATGTTTCTTAAATGTTTAATAAATTTGTTAAAAAAAATAAAATGAACTAAAAAAAGAGGAGAAGAATGACTTGGTTTCTACATGAACACAGAACCTAAAGAGTCACAAGGACGTTGAGGGCCTGGGAAGAGTTGTAAAAATTAATATTTTTCAACTTATATAGGAGGACATTAATTAACAGGGATTGAGAGAACAATGCAATAAAAATCTGCCTGTTTTATGCCCTATATTTTAATATACACACACATCTGATAGAATGTTTCATATAAATTAAAAATGGATATTTAATAGTATATTATTTATGAAATTGGAAGATCTGTGACCTAATGTTCAAAACATCAAGAGCAGACCAAGATGAAACAAGAGGTTTAAATAAATTTTAGTGTTAGTTAGATTTAAGGTTTGGTTAGATAAAATACAATATAAAACCAAAATATTTGGCTTCAGTAAAGGGTAGAAGTGACTATGAACAGCTTAAATAAAGGCCTGGAAAAATCAGAAGGAGGGTCTAAAAAATGCCATCCAAGGAACTGGAAATGCAGGGAGGAAAATGAGCAAGAGGAACCAAAGTCAAGGAAAGCAAGTAAGGAGCAGGAATGGAAAAAGGACGGGGGAAAAAGCAGCTTCAAAGATTTATGCACAGGCAAATACAGGGAAGCCATCAACGTTAAAGTTCAAGGAATAAACAAGGTGGGAAAAATCCTGGAAGGTGGAAATTTCCCTCTTGAAAACCAGTTGGTTTTATGGCCTTATCTGATAATGAAACTTAATCCATTAAAAATTGACAGTGGTAACCTTTTAATACATTCCTGTAAGGAGTTCACCATTAATTTCAGAGCGCTTCCAATTAGAAGTCGGATTAATTTTTAATCACAGCTTAATGCAATTTCATATTCCAACAGCAGTTCTTTCTTTCTCTCTCCTGAGCAGCTCCTGGTGAAATCCCCACAACTGCAAACCCAACATGGGCCGGGCCTGGTTTTCCTGTTCATGGGAATATTTTCTGAGCAGTCTCGCTCTAAGTGAATTAAATCGTTCCTGAGGCCCTGGTGGGGTGAGGTGTGGCTAATTAGTCATTTGTGCTCTTGCTAAATGATCTCGAGGAGGTGATAATTGCACGGAATGTGCGTTAATTTCGGGAGAGCCTCTGGAAATGGCCTGGAGAAGTCACGGATTCCATGGCAAATATTCCATTTGAGCATTTCCCTGGGCTGATCCTGCTTTGGCCGCTGCTGGGATCACCCCGCGCTGGGCTGGGGAGCTGCTCTCGCTGCACCCCCTCAAACACCTCCGTTCATTAACAGCTTCTTGTTTTCCTTAATGAAGCTAATTGTATTTTTAAATTTTCACACATTCTCTCGCACCTGAATAGAAGTATCTATTTTAGAATCGTTACCTCCTCCTCCAAAAAATAAAATCCACAGTGGCCTCTGAAGAAGGAAATAAACCATGAACTGAGATCATCCCTGGAAGATTGGAAGAGAAAGCAAAGGATGGAGGATTGTCCCTCGCACTGCCCTGTCTTTGAGCAGGTAAATCCCCCCCTGGCACTGAGCAGAGGGGACAGAGGGACAGCCTGGTCCCCACCGCCAGGACAGACCTCACTCAGGGGTGCTTTAACCCTGCCCAATTTACCCCCAGACCCCACCTCGGTGTGTTCAGGTGAATCAGATCTGCAGAGCGTGGATCCATCAGGATAACCTGTGCACAAACAGGAATTTACATTCAAAACGTTAGAGCTGTTTCCACAAACAGCCGCAGTTCCAGTCCTCTGCCGCCCCCCTTCCCAGTCAAAGCTGGAAAGATTAATTCCAAGTTTCAGATCAGGATCAGAGTTGAGTTTGAGTCGTTCTCTGGCAGGAAGAACGAGGCCAAGGTGCTGCCCAGCTCCTGCAGAGTTGTTTTGCAGTGGTTACAGCAGGGCAAGAAACCTCCCCGCACTTGGAAACAGCTGGGCACAGCTGGGAAAAGGGTTAAAAGAAACACATTGCTCCTAAAATTCGGGAATTCAGGCACCAAGGATGCCACAGCTCCAAAAACATTTGAATAAAACTCTCAGGGATGCACAGGGTGGGGTTGTCGGGGTGTTTGTGCAGGGCCTGGAGTTGGACTGGATGATCCTTGGGGGTCCCTTCCAGCTCGATATTCCCTGAGAATTCCAGAACCATCCATCCCCTCTGGTGCACACTGGCTCTGCCCCCTGGTTTGGGGTGCAGGACAAATGCCCAGCTCCGTGCACACCCCACAGCAAGCTGGGCTGGAGAGCCAGGATATCATATTTAGCTCTTACCTTGTGGAGTGACTTTTAATGACATTTAGAAGGGCTGAGGCACTCGGAGGCTCAGATTCTTTCGAGGTCCCAGCGTTTCCCTGTAAGCGTTGCTCAGATATTAAACATTCCCTCTGCCATAAAACAAACACTGAGCCCGCTCGACACGAGGCAAATGTTTGATGTAATTCTGTGCCAATCAGTTTATCCTTGTCACCCTTACACGTTTGTCTGCATCCAAACCAAACGGTGCAGCAATTATTTACTTCATCTTCTAATTAGTAAGTGCTGAGCCTCGAGGAAATGGTTCAGTTTCTGTTCTACCTCTGCTCCGGAGCCAGGCTGGGGGAGCTGGGAATGTTCACCTGGAGAAGAGAAGGTTCCAAGGAGACCTTGGAGCACCTTCCAGTGCCTAAAAGGGCTCCAAGAGAGGTGGAGAGGGACTTTGGAAAAGGGCCTGGAATGTGCTTTCAGCTTCCCTACCAGGGCAAAGGCTTAAGAAGAGGGAACCCAAAATTCTTCATCCCCTCAGGTTCAATAATAAAAAGAGAGTTGGTGTTTCATGGAAAAATCTCAGAAAGCCACAGTAAGTGTTTCCACCTCAAAAAGAAAACCTTAAATGACTTCCCAGAGCATTTTTCCTACAGAAAATGTTCATCTTAGCCCACCTCCCTGAGAAACCAAAAACCCCCCATATGAACACTGTTCTCCACTGGAATCACCCAAGCCTCATCCAGCTCATCTCCGTCTCACTCCTGAGAGCAGCACAGCCCAGCCGGGGATGGGATCAGTTCGGTGTTTGCCCATCACTTTCTTCCCCAAAGAGTTTCCCTGTTGGGAAGATTGAGGCACTTCTAAAAGGACAAAGAGCTGGCCCTGCTGCCCGGTGTTTCCTGCTGAGAGGACTTGGGGGTTTCACTTAGAAACGAGCCAAATGACAAAAATGTGACAGCAGCTCCTTCTTTCAGCAGGGGAAGCTCCACATGGGCATTTTTACTACTCTGTTCCTCAAGATCTGATTTTATTATTGAAAGAGCTGATAAATTCCCAGCTAACTGAGCTACCACTCATCCCATCTGTTCATAAAGTCAGCTTTTAACACCAAGGAAATTCAGTATTCCTCCTGAATACTGCAGCCTAAACACAGAACCTGGGAAGGTGGGAATCTGGTGTGTGGGGAAGCCAATTATTTTCCTCTTGCAAGATGATTTATATTGTAATTCAAAATGCAAACACAATCATTCCAGCACTCTTTCTTCCAGAAGAGATACAGATAACAGGATAATGCAGGGAGGATTCATTTCCTACAAGCTGCCTTTGTGTTGTTTATTGAGCTAAATAAACATGAGGGATGTGTGATAATCACAAAGCATCTTCCTGTGGCAAGAGAACTGATAGAGGTGGGGGTTTTGCTTTAGTTTTAAAACAAGGATTAGAGAAAAATGAGAAAAACAGGACAAAACCCAACTTGGAATTGTTCTCAATTTGGCAGCACAGAAGTTTCCCCACCATTTTGCAGGGCAGGCTGTGCCCAGGTGCCTCTCAGCAGAGATTAAATCAGTGTTTCTCAATTTGGGCTTGCTCAGAGCTGAGGCTGATAATTTACCTTTAATTGTTATTCATGCCAGCCACTCTTTCCCTGTGCCTATCAACAGTTAATGTGTTTATACAATTAATTAGCCATTATTAAAGTCCCTACTGTAACCAGCCTGTGTCCCCGGGAATTTACGACTGGAAATTCACAATTTGAAGCGGGATTTGCTGGGCAGTGAAGCTCTGCAGCTCTGTTGGTTGCAAACGGGTGGAACCAGAGGGCTCCAGAAGGAGAGATGTGAAGACAATCCCGTTAGAAAATCCCAGTAAAACCCAGTGCTGCTGGATCCCATTGGATCTGGAGCATCCAGACTTCATTTCCTTTCACCTCCTGCTCTTCTGCCCACCGGACACTGCCTGGGGTGGGGACAGAGGACGCAGAAGTATTTGGGGCTGGAGGCTGATCTGAGCTGGATCATGATTTCCTTGTCTTTCTGAATGCCCCGAGATGCAATTCCCGACTCAGCCCAGGAATAAAGCAGGGATTTTCCAACCTGGGCATGGAGCTGTCACCCCCACCTGGGATTGTTCCCTACCAGCACAGCTCTGTTAATGTAGGAGCAGATTATGGCCCTGTTTTCTGTGGGAGCAACCAGCAATTCGCCAGGGAAATAGCTCCCAGTTTGCTACAACATTTCCTGTCTCCTTTTAAATTCACCTTCTGCCTCAGTCGCAGAATCCCCTCATTCCAAAGGAATGTGTAAAATAAAGGACATTGTCCTGTGGATTTGTAGGACCCCAGAAGGAAACACTCCTGTTAAAAATTCCCTGGAGAGGCAAATAATCCAAACACTCCTGCAACCCTAAAAAACACCCCAAAAGGCTCAATGTTTCCAAGCCCTGTAGTGCTGGAGATTTCCAGTGTTTTGCAGGAAAAGCAGCAGATATTTGCAGGCTGAGGATGCTCCTGCAAGGCCGTGGTGACCAAATTGTGATGGATAACCCCAGGCTGGGAGCAGAGCTGCCACCACCACCTCCCCCAGCAGCCTGAGGCACCTTGCTCAGGCTCCCCCACTCGTGCACTGCTTACTGCAATAAGGATGGAACTGCTTGGAAAGGATTCCTAAGGGTCTGATATTCCAGGGGAGTTTGGAGTCTGGAGGAAATAATTTTCTGGCTCTGTGTGGAAATTGGGGCACGCTCAGAGATGGCTCCCCCAAAGCTGCAATACTGCAGGCAATCAAAACCTGAGTGGGGAATTTCCACCCTCTCAGATGGTTCATTAGAGCCTCGGGTCAATGGGATACTTCAGTGCCCTTTCGATGGAAAACTCTTCTTGGTGGAGGAGGCACAAACACAAATCAACACTGGATTTGTTTCTTTTTTTCCTGGTCTTGAGCACGTCTGTAACAACCCATCTGGGGAAAGCCACAGTTCCATCCTCAAATGTGTCCCAAAATGAAGATATTTCCCCTAATGTGGATGAGGAAATGTCATTTCTGAGGACAGAGGATAAAACAGGGATACAGGAGGAATTTACAAGTGGGGCTGTGGGGGTTTTGGGTATCTATTTCCTCATTAGCTTCCCAGGGAAATGAGCACTGTAAAGTTCATGCTGAAGAGAAAGGTCACGAGTCAGGGTACAGAAGAGGCTACTCCTGAGCAGAATCATCAAGGAAAAATTCCGAGCAGGTACAGCTGCAAATGGGATTTCACAGTCGCTCTGCAGTAACATTTTTCTCCATTTTCACCACATTTCCTGGAGAAGGGCTTATAAATACTACAGCAGGACTGAGAAATAATTACCCATTCTTTCCACGAGTGTCCATAAATATTCTGCTGCTCTGTTTGGGACTGAAGCATGGCCTGACCTATAGCAGGGCACAGGAGAGGAGATGTTTATTATTTTCCTGCTGACTCCCAGCTGTGGGATCAATTGCAAGGAGAAAAACCTCCCTGGCTGGCCCTTGCCCTTCTCTTGCACGGACAGGAGCAGACATTTGCTGGCATTTCCACATCTATCAGCACCCTCAGAGATCTGACACGAACCCACAACCGCAGTTTTCTCCCTCGTGGTGTTCTCTGGGCACTGCAAAGGTTTGATTTGCACACAAGTTCATGGCTCAGGCTGAGCTTTGCTCACCTGAGCTCCCCAAACCGGCAGAGATCCCCTCGTGTGACACAACAACAACAAGGCCCTTGCAGAAGGACCACTTGGAAAGAAAAAGAACAGAGAATTTTTACTGTATTGAATGTCATTATCAATAAACCAGACCATATTTTAATATGTGAGCTACTGCATGACACAAAACCAGAATTTAGCATCACCTTGAATAAGGCCACTTTTTAATTACTCTTCAACCCCTTAAAATACACTCAAGGCTCATTTTTTACGTAGCTACATGCAGATTTAGCTTTAAAAAACTCCTTTTCAACAGTTCTGGATGACCTGAAACTGCCAAGAATGCCAGAACTCCAAAAGCAGTTTCTGCTATCTTTTCTAGAAGGTGGCGGCTGCCCTGACCCTCTGCAGCAGCTGGATCTTGGTGTTTCTCTGGAACATTCTCATCTGCTGGACTGATTCACTCCCTCTATGAAGTAGGAAACTTTAAAGCTGACATTTCTAATTGTTTCAGCTCTGTTTGCTCGAAGGTGTTTGACACCAGCAGTGTTTTCTGAACGGGCCCTTTCGAGCTCTCTCACAGAGCAGTTTGCTCTGCTGAAGTGAAAATAAACAGACACCAGAACTCCTGTCAGACACTGAAGTGCTCAGAATTCACCTTTTGCTCGAGAAGAGGCAGAACCAACCAGATTGGAGCCAGCTTTTTGCTAATTGAGGGGAAAGAGGAGCCTTTATTCCTTGTGAGGAGCACAAAGCCAACCTTGGCAGAGCCACCATCGTCCCCTCTTGTAGCGAGAGGCACCAGAGATTTCATCCAGTGGCTCTGTAAAGAGAATCAAATTCCAGCTGAGCCAGGAGAGCGAGACACAAGGAAGGTGTGGGAATCACTGCAGGATATTCAGGCATTCTCGGCCTCTCCAGCAAGGCTTTAATCTGGTGTGAAATAAGCCCGTGCCTGTGTTCTGGAACAAAGGGTTATCGGCACCCAGTGCTCGGTCAGGGCTTTTGAATCCTCCAGCATTGCTCCTGCTTCCCTTCCGCCTCCAGCTCGGGAGTTATCCTGCACTTTACCTGCTTTCAGTTCTCATTCACATCCTTGAAACCTCAGTAAGTCTTTTTTGTCCCTCATGGAATGCTTTGGGTGGGAAGAGACCTTAAATCCCATCCAGTGCCGTGGGAAGAGACTCCTCCCACTGTCCCAGAGTTCTCCAAGCCCCATCCAGCCTGGCCCTGGGCATTTCCAGCGAAATCTTTTGGTATAAATGGGATCTCTGTTCATTTGCTCTGCCCAGGCCAGGAGCAGCAGCAACAGCACAACCTGCACTGCTGAGCTGCACTATCCAAATAACACACAAATATCTTCCTGACAATTTTTTGTCTCAAGAAAACTTTCATTTTTATTGCAGCTGCACTCTCTCACTGCGACACAACTTTATGAAACATCTCATGTTGAGACACTTAACTTCGGGTCCTTTTTCAGTCCATTTCCCTTTGTAGTAAAACTCTTCCCAGCCAAACCTCCCTATTGATTGATATATGTGAGACTTCTCTCCGAGTCAATAACAGCCCAGAGCAAGAATCAGTGGCTCTTTGCTGTTATTTATACATAAAGAGCTTTATTGAGCTAAACTGGTGTTCAGTTTAGCCTCTCACAGTTTATCATTTTATTTTTTCACCAATTGTCCTTCTTAACTCTGTTGGAATTTCCTGCCAGCTAAATCAGGCCGGAGAAATCTTAACAAGTGAACGACAACCATAATTCAGTGTTTACTGCTTCAAACCTTGATCTCGCCATTCTAGCAGCAAAACTCCTGATATATTTTGGAATTAGTTTTCCCGTGGCATCACGAGGAGCAATATGCAAGGAATAATGAAAGGAGGGGATTGAAGGGAGCAGGGAATTGATGATGAGCCCAGCAGAAATCCATCAGCTGCGATTGGGGCCCCGGCACAGGTACAAATATCATTTCACACTGTGCTGCACAGCTTCTCCCCAGCTTCATCAATTGCCTCCCAAGACAATGTAATATTGAAGGAAATAAACAGAGCTAAATCATTGAAGAGATGATTATTTGTTCATTACTTAAGACTGTGGGTTTCGTTGGCAAAAAATAAGACTAAAAGCAAATATTCCCTGCTTTGGCTCACTAATTAACTCTGCACCTTAGCTGGCATTTTGTTATTGCTCTACCTCAGAATCCTAGAATTTGAACTGTAAAAAAACAACTGGACTTGGAGGGTCATGCCTCTATCAGTTCCCTATAAAGTCTTCTTTCTGGGATATTTCTCCCCTTTTTCCAGTCTTGATAGGAAATCGTAGAATTACAGGATTTTGGCTGGAAGGGATCTTAGAACCCATCCAATGCCACCCCCTGCCATGGGCAGGGATTGATGATTCACAAGTTTAAAATTCCTCTTTTTGGTTTTTTAGATTACAATCTGATTTTACTTATTCTGGATTTTATTATATATAATAATGTTTAGATATAATTATGAAGGATATTATGATGATCTACAATTTAAAAACTCCAAATTGGTACAAGACTGTGGCAGTGACTGCTGGTGCTTAGGAGCCAAAGTGCTCAGACACATTCCCACATTTCCATGCCAAGAGTGAGTGCAATAACTTTTGTAGAAAAACCCACACCTCCCCCAAAAGGTGCATTTTCCATCTTTAAAAGGTCGCCCCTCAATTTTATTGGACGTTTAAAGACTTCAAAGAAACCTTGCCAGTGTTGTAAACACTTCCAAACCTGTGCCCAGAACAACTCTTTGCTCTTAAAAGCTGCCAGGGAATTAAAATTTCTGATGTATCCCAGTCTCAGACTCAATCTCAATCCCTACCTCGGGTAGGGGCAGGACGTGTAAGAATAAGAATTGCCAAGAAGGGTGGAAAAAACCTAATGGGGAAAACTCTGCCTTTATGAAAGTTTTCCCTGCTGCTGTCCGTTCATTTTGGTGAACCTGGCAGTTTCAATCCCAAAACCAGGACGATTTCTCCTCTGCATTGTGATTTTCTCTAATAAATCTTGATCTTCTCATCAGCACCGTGAGTATCACATAATCCCCCTTTGTATCCTTCGGAGCACTTGGTTTTAAAGCCATCCAATGGTGCAAAGCTCCCAGGTGTTAACTGCACATCGTGTGGGATAACTCTTGTGGCTCATTCCGTGTTACTTTTCCATGAAATTCCACGTTCCCATCCGCAGGCAGCGGCAGGAGCAGCTATTCCAGCCTTTGCTGGGGCCCTAGACAAGTTCAGTGTCATTGAGCCTGTCCCTGCCCAGGGCAGGGGCTGGAATGAGAGCACTTGAAGGTCCCTCCCACCCCAAACCACTCCGTGATTGTCCCACACCCTGTGAACTCTTACATGAGCAAAGAGTTTTATTCAACTTCTCAAAAGTTTAAATTATCAGAGGGTCAAGGTAAAGGACAGGGAGGAAAATGTTATTTATGGGTGGTATTTGAAACTATCAGAACTTGACAGACAACATGAAGAGCTCATCTCATTCCAGGGTCACAGGAGGCTCCTGTTCAGCCCCAAAAACAATGACAGAACCACCCCCACATCTCTGGGATATATCATTGCCTTGCATGAAAGTATTCCTATTTATTTATTTAAAACATGAATCTTAACTCCTTGTTTAAAATATCCTACCAGTGTGATTAGGGCTGTCTGTTCCTAAAGAAAATATGTCTAAAGCACAGGAAACAAGCAATGCCAGCTCGGTTGCAAAGTCTGTATTTCATTTTCTCCTCTCGAGCGAGTCCCGGTGGTTCCTGCAGTGAATAATTGGCTGCACCTTGTAAAACACGAAGTGAAACATGTACAGAGAGTCTGTTCTGTCCACCCAGATGTGTCTGTGGAATAATAAAGACCTAAAGATTGCAGCTGGCCTTGGCAGGCTCCAGAATCCAGGCTTGTAAAGACACTGGAATCATCTTTATGGATTCATCTGGGGTAAGAAAGTCTAATTAAAGGAGGGAGACACCGAGACCTGTCTGTGCTGACAGCTTCAGACCTGGCATCCACTCTCAATTTAACGAGGCAGCTAAGGAAAATGATCCGAGTTATACCCTGCTTCAGTGTCCAGAAGGTAAAATCCCAAAGGGATACACAGCAGTCCAAGGGAACTCGTACTGCCCGGGAGATTATTCAGGCACTGGGAGCTGCTGGCCTGAAAGAGAAGAGATGACCCTTTCTGATTTGACACAGCAGGATTTGCTCTCCGAGACAGCAGAGGCAGAAATTGCATTCAGAGCCCCCGGGGAAGGTGGGATGTTCCCCCCAGTTCTCTCACTGCAGATGCACTCACTGCTCGTGGTGTGCATCATCTCAGCTCCACTGAGCCCGTCCTGCAGCACAGCTTGGGACAGCCACGTTTAAATGGAAATAAACTCGGTGACACACTGAAAACACCCTCAGTAGATCACACTTGTTCACCAGAAAACATCAGCAGAGGGCTGCGACTCTCTGGTGCAGAATATTTCACTAAACATGGGGGCTAAGCGTCTGTAATAAGTAATTTTTATAGGTTTTTAAAAGCTCTGCCTTCCAATCCCTTATTCTTACTCTGTAGTGGTGCATGTGCTCACCCTGTAACCAGATTTTATGGGTTTTTTGGTGCTCCAGTAGCTGCATATCAATATTTAAATTTAAGTGACGTGGAGCAATGCACTGCTGAGGCTCAAGAAGTTCCTAAATTTGATCTGCTGATGAAAGGCCTGCTGTTACCACGGATCAAAACACACATTCCCTTTAAAACAGCTAATACTGAGTGGGCAGGGAAAGAAAAAAGCTGTCTGAATTAAGCATCTAAAGAGTGAAAAGCTTCAGTTTAAAGATTTCAGTTTCAAGCCTCCCTCTCCAGCCCCTCTGGAATTAGGAGCGGTGATGTCCCGGGAAAGGCAGTGCCTAACAAAGTGTGAATTATCACCCCAACAAAGTGTGAATTACCAGCCCCGTGTTCCTGCTCCTCCTTGGGATTCCGGGCTGCCTTTCCGTGCTCATTCCCTGCACTCCCAGGAAACGCTGCCCATCCATGGCAGAGCTGGTTATCGCCCCCTCACACGGAGCAGCTCCAAGTTTTGAGGAGAATTAATTTAACACAGCACTGTTCTACTGAAGGCCATTAATTCCTAATTAACAAGGTGGTGCGAGGCATTTTGTTTAGTCAGTATTTTCCTTTAACAATTCAAAGTAAAAAAAAACCAACACATTTTTGATTAGTTAGTGAAATTGTGTGTTTTTAAAATTCTCTTTCACAGAAATATAAAGAAAGCTACATTAATGCCTCCTGAGGAGAATAAATAAATGAATAAAGCTTCTGGTTGGCTTAAGCATATTAATAAAAATGACGTCTATCCCATAAAATTTTTTTTGGCTACAGCACATAAATGGGTGTGACTGATTTAGGAACACATCTGGATGTCAATAACACAAACCAGCCCAGCTGAATAATCATCAATTTACCTACAGAACGAGGCACCTTCCAAATAATCACTGGGATAAACAATCTCCTTGGGATTGCTGGAGTGCTCCAGCTCCAAGGGGTCCTGCGAATGGACCCTAAGGAGGGTGAATTCCCTGCTTTTGGGGTTTCTTCTGCCCAGCTCACCCCATCCCCAGCAGCTTTTCGAGCCTCTGTCCTTTGTCTCTTGCCAGGGAGGTGCGATTGGAACGAGGTAATTATATAACAATAATTAATTAAAAGTGATAATTAATTAATTGGTAATTTAAAAACATTTTTCTGCTGCTCCTGCAGCCAGAGCCAAAAGGAGGAGAGAGAAGGACAAACCCAGCTCCTTTGGAGCTGTGCAGCCTCAAAGCAGCAGAGTTTTGGGGCCTTGTGCCTCAGCAAGAACAAAATGAGCATTTTCTTGCTGGAGAAACTTCTTCAGGAATCAAATGCAGCATCTGCCTTGGCTGGTAATTGCTCATTGCCTGTGCCTGTCTCATTCTGGGAGCTTGTTATGCTCTTGTTTACTTTGAGGCAAAAGCTGCACCCTGAAATTATTTAAGACTCTGAGAATTAAATATTGGCAGGCCTGACAGGAGAAGAGGACAAATTAAACATGTCAAAAAAAAAAAAAAAAAAAAAAAAGGTGGGTTAGATTTTTCAAAGCCTGAAGAAACCCACTTGGAAGACAATTTATGTGTTAAATCAGATTCCTAACATCAGCTCTCCAACAGACATACATCATAAAAGCAGGAGTTTCAAGAAGTCAAGATTTGCAGTAGCTAAAGAAAAAAACAGCCAAACAACAAAAACCCCAACTTCAGTGGGTTGTTTACGTCCACTTTAGCAGAAGAGGAAAAGAAATAAAATTTTCTTATATTTTCTAATATTTTTTCTAATATTTTCCGATGTAAGCTGTATAGAACTTGTAAAGAGCATCCTTGGACAAGTCTTACCTCTTGGATAACAGACGGAAGATTTCTTTCCTTGGCTCCAGCAGTTGAATGGGCTGAAGAAGAGAAGATAAATATTTGGGTTCCTCACTCCTAGCAGGAAGCATTTTCCCCTCCTTTGGGACAAGGAAACACCCAACCCACCCCAAACTTTTGGTCCTGCTGCTCTTCCTGCTTTTATAAACCCAGAAGCTGCTTCCACCTGAGTGTTTTCCCTCCTCCCACCATTTCCAGCTGCCCAGGGATGGAGCCCCGGGATTTGCTTTGTTAAAATCCTAACTACAAACCCGGGGTTGATTGGGAACATCTGCTCCAGGTCACCTCCAGCAGGACCAGTGAGGGGTGCCTGGGGTGGAGAAAGATTAAATTGTTCAGATTAGGGGTTAGAAGGATGATTGGTGATGATGAATGAGCTGAACAGGAAGTAATTATATGGGATTTTGGGCAGGAATTGTTCCTGTGAGGGTGGGCAGGCCCTGGCACAGGTGCCCAGAGCAGCTGTGGCTGCCCCTGGATCCCTGGCAGTGCCAAGGCCAGGCTGGACATTGGGGCTGGAGCAGCCTGGGACAGTGGGAGTGTCCCTGCCTGTGGAGATCAGATGATCTGTAAAGGTCCCTTCCAACCCAAACTCTTCTGGGATCCCAGGAATCAAGCTTGCATTGGGAACTCCAAAATGAAGCAGCTCCCAGGATGTTCAGACTTTCGGTGCTTTTATAAAGATTATTTTTAGCCCTGAAGTCTGAAATGGATTTAGGCAGAATTCACACACCTCAATCTGCCAGCCAAATCCTGAAAATCTCCACTCAGCTGCATTACCATGGAAACCAGAGAATTTTTCTGGAGTTTGTAGCAAAATTTGTGGCAAAAGGGGCTGCTGGCACCTCTTGTAGAGGGGCTGGGGGATCGATGGGAAACTCCTTTCTCTCCCAAATCTGGGAAAGCAAGGAGACACCCATTCCTTTGGATCCAGTCCTAAATATCCAGGCTTAGACCTCTCCTCTGGAAAACAGCCACCACAACCCCCAGATTCCCTCAGCACAATCAGATTTATTGCCCCACCCTCCTGTCTGCATTTAACCTTGGCTTCCCCGGAGCCGGGATTCCCCAGGCAGGAGTTTCCCGCAGGATCTCATTGTCATTGTCATTGTCATTGTCATTCTCCATCAGTGTCCCCACCAAGAGCGTCCCTCATCATCATCAGCAGCATTCCCACACTGCCCAGCCCAGCAGCCATCTGCTCAGGAGATGTGATGGAACCTGAAGGGATCAATACCAAAAAGTTTGCACAAACTCACTCTGGCAGGATAATATTGATGGATAAAGATCTCCCTGGGAAGCACGTGGGAAAATCAGAGGGTTTAGGAATGTGGAACTCCAAGTTTCATGCAGTGGGCTTAAAAATATTTAAGATTCTGTTGTATTTTCCCTGATCAAAATAATATTTCCCTAAATAATTATTAAAATTCATCGTCATTATTATAGATCTTAAGGATAAATAATAAGAATGATGAAATACTTTTAGGTATAACTGCTCTCCTGCTAAATAAATTTATTGGGAAATGCTGTTCTGTGAAAATCATTCCGGGTTTTGGGGTTTCAGGTAAAGAAAGGAAGGGAGCAGAGGATGGGTGGATGGGGGAGAAGGAGGTTTTGGGGCATCAGGAGTTGGCTCCTTCCACCCCACAGCCACTGCTCAGCTGGGAAGAGGAGGGAGTTTGCAGGAAGTGTGTGGTGTCCAAGGAACTCATGGGATTAATTCCATTTGCTTTCCAAGCTGGGAGTTCAATGGGAAATGTGGATGAAGAATTGCACATTATAAAACAGGCACTTTGGGGCATTCTAATATAAATTTGGAATAAAATATCTCAGACACAGGCAGAACTCTCAAGGAATTCTATTAAATCCTTGCATCTTCCCTTCCTTGAGGGAATTTGATATAATAGGAATAATTTCTAGGCTGTAGAGACTCAAGGCCAGGCATTTTTTTGCCCTGCCATGTTCACATCAGTGATATAAAAATTAAATCATTGCGAGCAGGAAAGAGGGAAGAGGAAACAGCCCTGAGGGGACTTTTTTCTTAATATATTTGTCCATTTCCTAGTCAAGAAAAAATACCAATTCTGATCAATTTCCAGCAATAGCAGTTGCGGGTTTCATTGTTTTGTCTTTAATTTTACATTTCAATGAGGAAAGTGGGCACAAAGGAAAATAAAGGGATTGTCACCATTTTACCTCTTGTGGCACAAACTTTTGTCTCCACTTTGTGTTTCCAAAGAGCCCAGGTTAAAACCCTAAAAACCATTTTCAGCTTGCAAAAATTGGATGGAGGTTTTTTGTCTTCAAGGAGAAAGTTGGGTGAAAATGGATTAATTTTAAAAATAAGAATGATCTTTTATGTTCATTTAATAAATTAATATAGAATAAAAATAAAACCTTTCACCTTGCTGTGAGGATACTCAGGGAGAAACTTGGGGGTTTTTTAGGCTTTCTCTGGAAATACCACAGCAAAATTAAGTGAAATTAATAAAAACATGAGAACTACAGCCAGTGTGATGTGCATTTTTTAATGGTACCTTGGCCTTTGTCCCCACTCCCAAATTTCAGGATCCCAAATCTCAAGGTAACTTTATTCTCTCTATATTTATATTTATATTTAATTTATGGCCTCAACTCTTGCTGATCTCAGTGGGTTTTTCCAATCTTACCAATTCCATGATTCTATAATACAAATTTATATTCCTGTGGAGTGTGGGCAACATCCTGGTTTTTCACATCAAAAAAACTTCAGGAAAATATTAGTGACTTTTTTGTACCAACTTTAGCAGCTGAACCTTTGTGAGTGAGATGTGAATGTGACATTAAAATGCTCCCAAATGCTGCGTAGGGAAGTGTTTCATGAGTAACTGCTAATAGTGCACAGCCACAGCTGTCAAGATAAAACAGGACAGAAATGGCAGGAAAATCGTGTTCTCATCTTTTAAGAGATTAAAAAACCCAGCCTGAGGAAAAGCAGATTAACCAGTGCAAAAAGCACTTGGCAGTGGCCACCGTGGTTCATTCTGAGATTTGCCTGAATGATTTCCAGACTCGTAGTTGGTGTGAGGGGGTTCAAACACATTCAACAAATCAGAAGATGCGTTTTCCCTCCCTGAACCTCAACGGTGACAAACTTGAGAGAAGCCTTAATGTCATCACCCCTTTCTGATCAAGCAGGAGAAAAACACGTGTTTTTAGAGCTTGGGATTCATCCTGGATAAATCAGGAGCAGGGAGGGAACAGGGCAGCTCTTGTGGAAGGAAATCCTGCGAGTCCCTGGTGCTGCTGCCACGACTCCTCCAGGCCCCGAACGCCTCGGCGGGCGTGGAGCGCCACATCCCCTCCCTCAGAGCTCTCCCACCAGCTCATAAACCTGACTCCCTGCAAATATTTGGGAGCACGTTAGTTGATGGCAAGCCAGAAGTGGAATGCTGATGACTTTTGGCTGCAAACGCAGCGGATGAAAGCTCCTTCAGTCCAAGGCGCGGGGTCGGCTTTACTAAAGCGACGTCATGCCAGGCCTCCCCCATGGCTGGCCTGTGGTGACGTGAAAAATTGCAATGGGGGACATGCAGAACTTTGCAGGTATAAATAACTGGAGACTCTGAGAGAAAATTTCCAACTGGGGCGGTGGAAAAGTGTAAACATTTCTTAAGGAGCTGCAGTGAAGGAGATTATTGCCACCTATTGACAACAGCACTGAAATAATCCGGCCTGTTTGCTCCTGGTGAATAGGAATTCCTCCCCGGGAGCTTTGCAGCAGGCTGTTCCTATTGGATTTGTATGGCAGGGGATGTAGGGATTAGGAATAGCAGAGGATTTGGTGGATAGGACCCCATCTGAGGGAAATTTTTAAATAATCCAAACCTTTAGAGAGGTGTATAACAGTAATTGAACACTTGGCAAACCAGGCCGGAGTGTGTGGTGCTGGTGGATCCAGAGGGATGGAGGAAGGGGAATGTGGTAAATCCATGGAGTGAATGCTGTCATCTCACAGGAACAGAGGTGTTTCTTCCATGGGATTTGTCCCTGAAGCTCCTGGATGGATCCCACTGCTGCCCCTGGCTCCTGCTCCAGGAGTGCTCAGCTGGAAACAACTCGGACACTGCCTGGAACGTCCTTAAACCTGGATTAGAGAATGAACACAACTGTAAATCAATCAAAAATAAGCAGCATTCAGCCATACAGGTCTGGAATCTGGGTAAGTCTTTGCCAGGGATGCTGGTGCTGTCCTCGGGCTGGTTTCAGCCCAGCTCCTCAGGACGGTCTCGTGTGACGATCTCCCTCCTTCCCGCTGTCCTTTCGCAGCTCAGATCTCAAACCCTCTCCCCTCTGCCTGTCGGGGACTCGGTTTATTATTATCACAACCCGTGTGATTCACTCCTGACAGCCCACTGATTTCTGATCTAATTTGGGTCAGACAGTGCAGATGGAGACCAGTACCCTGCCCTGTCTGATCCAGTCCCCAAATTCATTTGCTATTCAGTGGAAATCCGAGCTCAGAAATTTTTATCTTTCACTTGTCTCTCAAGAACTCCCTTTCTGAATCACAGGCACTTAACTCTGTTGGACAGCTTGGTGAAAACAAATCTCCAAGAGCTTAGAACACTTTCCTGCCATAGAGCAATATCAGCCTTTGCTGTGGGTATTAAAAAATATTCATATAATTTAGGTGTGTTCTTTAGGAGGAGTTCCATTTCTGGAATAGGCTAAAATGAGTGTTGTGTGAATAATCTGTGTCATGGGAATGGACTTGAGGTTCTGTGATTCACATTCTGCTTCCTGGGGAAGGGTCAGATTCACTGCTCAGCGTCTTGTGCAGTTGCATCAATTTTTGGTTTATTTTTTAAAAGCATGAGCTGAATATAAACAATATTGGGATTACAGTGTCGAGCTGGAAAATTTTCTCTGGTGTAAAGATAATATCCAGATAATTCAGGTCTCAGGACCTGCTGCACACAGAGATTTTGGCTTTTCCTTTGAGGCCCCTGATCCATAAGCGTTGCAGATCCTTTACTCCTGAGGTAGAAAAGAACCAATACCAGTTTTATTATAAAATGCTGCTCTTCTTACCTTTTCCTCATCCCACTGTTTCATCTTAAATAAGTTCTCACTATTGATTTTATCATTCCAGCCATGCCAGAATTCCTGCTGGAGCTTCCTGACATGAAGTGAGTCTTTGGCTTATAAATGAGTCATCCCAGTTCCCCTTCCTCGTTACTCTCCCAGCATAAGCAATTTGATTTTTAATTTCCTTTTCTGATCCTTTTGGTTTTTTTCATTTTGCTTTCCAAAATGTGAAATTTTGGAGGAGGAATGGGTGCTCCTTTTTGACTCTTTTCCATTTATTTCAAGGACAGGTTGGATGGGGCCTCTTGTTTTTCTAAAGCCAAGCCACATTTCCTTTGACCATGGAATCACAGGATGGTTTGGGTTGGAAGAGGTCTTAAGTACCCACCTAATTCCAACTCCTCTGCCGTGGGCAGGGATGTCACACTTCCTCCCAAAACTTAGGACCTGCCCAACTTCCAAAATTATGTCAAAATTACCTGTGAATTTAAACTTTTTTTTTTCTACTAGTATTTTTCAACAGCTTTCATTTCCACCCTGAAGAACAACAGTGATTTTTATTACTCTTTCTTCACACAGGGTTAACTTTCTAGGGGAAGGGAAAAAAAGTAATTTTTCAGGGCTGTGACATTAAAAATTACCGATTTTCTATTGCAGACTTGAATTTCCACAAAACTTAAAAGAATCTTGGAAGCTGCAAGAAGCCCAAGCAATTCTCTTCCACCCCCCATAGCAATTTTAGGAAAAGAAATCACTTGGTTTAGTTGGTTCAGTTTAGATTATTTGGCACTTTGGAGAAAAAATGTCTCTGAAGTGGTTGGCAATGCATTTAAAAAATGTAATTTCTGGTTCTTGGCTTTCTGTGACCTTTGCCCACTCTCTGCCAGGGTAATTGAAGCCTTTCATTGCTGTTGCCTTTTAACTTCACCATGTTCCTAATTTTTGTGATCTTTTCAGTAACAGACCTTATTCCTCCCTTATTTAGCCTCAAGTTTCTATATCTAGCAGTTATTTTTCTTTTATTTTTTTCTCATTTATGTTCAATTCCTGCACTCTAAATCTCTGCAGTTCCCAAACACATTTTTCTATCACTCATTTTACCCTCATAATAATTTCTCATCAATTGCTACAATAATAGCACAATAACATTACTGACTTCATGGTTCTTTGGGGTTTTTTCCAAAAAACCTACAAAGCAACAGCATATCTGACATCTTACTTAGACCTAATTCATGCAGAAAAATATATTTTAGTCCAAGTTTATGCACCGGGAAAGGAACAGCTCCTGAAAGATGGAAAGGCTGCAAAGAGCAGAATCACTTTCTTTAGTGAGGTTCTTGACATCATTTTTGAAAATTGCTTTGAAAACCAAGTCAAGAATTGCCTGAACTTCCCAAGAACTCAGGATAGTGCTGGTCAGAATCCAAAAAAATAACCCAAACCACACAAAAAAACCCCAAACCAACCAACCAACCAAATAAATCCTAACAAAACTCAAACTTCCTTTATTTCTTTATATGCAATTTTTAAAAAATTGCTTTGAAAACCAAGTCTAGAATTGCCTGAACTTCCCAAGAACCCAGGATGGTCAGGATCCAAAAAACCCCCAAAGCACACAAAAACCCCCAAACCAACCAACCAACCAAAGAAATCCCAACAAAACTCAAACTTCCCTAAATTCTTCATTTGCAATTTTACTGAATGGAACCCTGACTAAATGCTGAATAATATTTTAGAGTTTGGTCTGGTGTGTGATTAGACAATCTTGGAATTATTAAGGTTGGAAGAGATCCTCAAAGTCATCAAGTCCAACCTTTGACCAAATACGACCCTGCCCACTGAACCACATCAGAAAGTGCCACATCCACTCATCCCATGATTGCAGATATCTGATGAAAAGAGGGAAAATAAGTCTAAACACAGTAAAATCTAAATTTTTACAGCTGGATATTTTTGATAAGTAATTTTAAACTAAGAACTCAGCAAGGTTTGACTCTGGATCCCCTCATTCCCCAAATTACTCTCTGTATCTCCAACTTTGTGTGCTAAATTTGAAAGGAGGAGCCCTGACAAGAAGGGATTTCCTTGAAGAGCAACGCAGATGGCAGCAACAGGAGCAAAAATAAAGCAGAAGAACAAATCAAAGTTTCACACAGCAAATCCTGAGCCTCGACTCCATGGGAACGGGATCTGCTCTTCTGTGCAATCCTGCAACTTCTTAATTGGCCTCCAACATTTGCCTGAAAATTTCTGGTCAACAGAAAATCAAAGGGAACAGTGGAATAATAGCAGCGCAGCCTAATTAATTGACTTTCCTGGTGGCTATAAAATGCTACAAAACTTTCCCAAGCAGAATTTCAGAGCGGCTAATAAGTGGTGGCAGGTGCTGAAGGTGACATTGACAGGCATTTGTCGGCAGCCAGGCAAGAAATACGGCCACTCACGCTGGCATTATTGGATATTAGAGGTTCTGCCTTCCAAATGTCATATTTTAAATGTCATTGTATTTGCAGAGAGGGAAAAAAATAAAATTTTAATGCTATTTTAGTCGTCTACCTCTCATTGAGCCTTAAAATAATGTCAATTTTTACGAACACTTTTAATAGTATGCAAAAGTAATTATCTGCAGTCTCTGAGGCTCAGTATCCTTTAATAATGAACTGAGTCATTCCATATCCCAAATTTATAAAAGGCTATTTGCAGACTGGAGGGGGGCATAGGCATCAGACCTACGTAGGAATAGTCAAGCACTGCAAAATTCTGTGAGAAGTAGCAGATTCAAGTTAATTTATCTATAAATTATGAGCTGCATTTACCAGTCCTGAAGCCAAATTTGACCAAAACATCCATTCTGAGTCCAAAACATCCATTCTGTGTCCAGTAACGTTTGATACTGGGTTTGGTGGGGTTTAAGCAGCCATTTAACCCTGATTTCACAGCCAGCTTTAATTTCATGGTGTCAAAACCTGTTAGGTTAAGGCATTAGTGATGGTTTGGTCTTTAAATATTTAAGGTATAAGCTAAGCCTTGTTCATCTCTGTAGGTCACACAGAGGGTGGTGATTCAAAGTGGGTGATCCAAACCTTCCTGAACCGACCATCCAGGGGTCACTCCTGATCGTTTCACACACCCACCAATTTCAAACAACACCCAGACAATTATTGTCTGCTCCACATCTAAAGAACAACTATCTAGCCTTGCAAAGCACGAGAAGTGAAATCGAATCTCAGGTTGGAAAGGCTGTAAAAATTAATTACTCAATCTTCAAAAACGAGAGGGGTCTAACCAGACTCCCTTATCACACGTTTTGCTGTTCTTGTTAGTTTTGATTCAGGCAAAAGGTGATGATCTGAGGGTCTGGGCATGCTCTGGAACAGCAGCAGGCAACTTTTGGGAGAGGAAAGAGGAATTTTGCCCCGTTCCTCACCCATCCCGTGCACCACGGCCCTCCTCAGATCATCCCTGTTGGAACCTCACTTCCAAGCATCACCTTGTGTCCTCCCTCTCATAATTTGCTGTGTTTTCCCTCGTTAGCTTCCAAACCCATCACCCTGCTGCTGTGCTTTTCCAGGCTGCTCTGACTCCCGGCTCCTCCAGGGATTCCAACCAGGGGCTGGAAGCGGGAGCAGCGCAGGATTGAGCTGCGCAGCCCAAACACGGCAATGGGAACGGCTCGGGAGCAATTAGGGAACAGAATGAATGGAAATGGCTTTTGGAAAAAGACAATGAGCCAATTGGTGTTATTATCCCGCTCTGGCAGCAGCCAGGTTGTTTGGCAGCGAGCCAGAGGGACGGGTTTGGTTCCTTTCTCTCTTTGATTGCCTTCAGACATCAGGCCCAATCAAACAATTTCACTTCTTCCACCAGCATTTGCCAAACAATCGCGTTCCAGCCCCTCTGGATGTTCTTAACCCCCTCGGAAGGGGGTGAGCCCACAGCATCATCTCATATCTGACCACACTCAGGATTAAAAAAATAAATCCTTAGAATGATTCCAAATTAAATTCCTGTGTTCTACCTCTGGCTGTCACCTCTTGTCACAGCGAGTCACAATTCTTGTGCTTTACCCCTTGTGTCACCTCTTGTCACAGCACTGGGTCCATCCTTTCTCCACCCTCACCATAATTCCATGAGGTTCTGTAACTTCCCTGCAGCCTGGTGGGCCCAGAGGTTTGGGATTCCCCTTTTCCCTGAACCATGGAAAGAGTGAAACTTTTACATTCTATTTTTACATCACCTGCAATTGCATTTCAGGATTGATTGCTACTTGAAAATGGGCTGATTTACCAAAAAACTAGATTGATATTTGTGAAATAGGATGCCAACTTCGAATCAAAACATGCAAATCACGTAGTGGAAATATCTAATTTCTCTGTAGACATTTCATGTCATTATTTCATGTTTTTACTGGTCTAAGTCAGCCCTGGAGTCAGTAGAACATCAGTGGTTAATAAAAAGCAAGTTGTTAATTTTTAGTTTGCAGATTTGGGTGGCTGAGTCACAGCCTTTATTCTGTGTCCCATTCAAGACTTTTTCTGTGAAGGACCCAATCTGTTACTAAAAATTAGTTGATATTTTGTGTTAGTGTGAGAAAAATCCTTATCCCACCTTGATCCCCTGATCCTTTAAGCGAAGGTGAAACCCTCTGTCCTTGGGTTTTACCCTGCTCAGTCCCTCCTTACACCAGGAACGTTGGACGCTGTCTGAAAGGCATCTTCATGCCAAAATACCTAATTTCAGCATGAAATCTTTCAGCCAGCAATGATATTTTCTTTAACATAAAGGGAAGGAGAATCTAAATATCTTTTAAGCCATTTAAGATGCATTCAGCTGAGCAACTGAAGCTTTGGGAGGTAGTAAATGATTATAGTCATTATCACAACTAAATTAAATGTTCACAGCTTAAAAATTGACCAGATCCTGCTTTACCCATTGCTTCCCTTGCTCTGCAGAACCTGCTCATAACAACCAAAAAATCCCATTTTTCAGGACAATATAATGGTTTTATCAAACAAAACTGCACCAATATTTATTCATCATAATTAAAGGAAACATTTTGTAGGTTCTTCCTCTAGAACAGGAATTTACTCTCCTGGAGCCACTTCCAAGGCCTGAATTAATGACCAGTGAGAAGCACATTAGTGGATTAGGATGAACTCTCATTCTGTTCCCTGAGTTAATTGACTTTCAGGCCAAGACTGTGGCCTTTTTTCTGTTTGCATCTTCAAAAAATCTGCCCTGGTGAAGTGCAAACAGTCCTGGCCAAGCTCCTCCTGTTGTGCCACACTAAACCCAGTGACTGCAGAGCCAAAATTAAGCTGAACAAGATGTTTATTCTTGTAGGTTTTGGATTTTTTTTCCTCTTGTTGGGTTTTTTTGGGGGTGTGGGTTAATCCTTAATGTGCAAAATGTTGACAATAACTTTCTTTATTCCTATTACTTAAATATAGGGTTATTTTGATCTTATATATAATTTTATTAATTATGGATGTCCTGTAATTGATCAGATTTTGTCCAAGGCACCCAAAATACAAATCATGATGATGGGATCAACGATTATGTGAAGAAAGGTGAATCACTACTGTTATTATCCATGAAAACACTGTATGGACACCAAAATTCACTGATCAGATGTCATTTTAACAACTTTTTCAAGTCCCAGGATACAAAGAGGAATATGGGATGTACCAAATATCAGGGATAGGAGAGCCTCCCCAAGTGCCATGGACACAATAATTGAAGCTTTGAAGGGCTAAATCTTATTTTACCCTTTTAATTACTGGTAAATTACTATAATAATTTACCAGAGTAGATTACTCGGTGCAGTTTTAGCCTCCCAAACCAGAAGGTTGATCTCACTTCCTTTGCAGATCTGTTCCCACAGCCCAATAAATTTCTGTCAAGGTGGAATTTTTTTCCCCCACTATAAAGCTGAATTTTTTCTTCCACTT
This sequence comes from Daphoenositta chrysoptera, assembly GCA_013397915.1. Classification (NCBI taxonomy): domain Eukaryota; kingdom Metazoa; phylum Chordata; class Aves; order Passeriformes; genus Daphoenositta; species Daphoenositta chrysoptera. The sequence continues at coordinate 271,956 of VZRO01008018.1, read as the reverse complement.
TTTTTCAGCCTATTACCTCTCCTAATGCCCAAGTGTCACAATAAACAATCATTTGATCCCCTTTACACACACTTATTCATTTACTGGGATGTGTTCTCTCACCCCAGCCTCTGCCATCAGCACCACCCAGTCCCCTCTGGTTCATGATCCCTCTTTACCATTCAGCTTCCTGAGGCTTTCTGGAAAAAATTAAGCTTAAATCCAGCAATTTTTTAACCTCATTTTGCTTTTTCCACAAAGGGAAGGCTCTTAGGTTCCCCCTCCTTGATATGTCACAGTTTACCCTGACAAAGCAGAATAAAATAAATTATATAAAACAATGGCTCTCAGACCTAAATTCCAAGGACCGGGTTGGTCATTGGATAAGCAGAAACACTCAGGTACGTTTGGGATTGAGGAAAATTCCTGATTCTCCATTAAAATTCGCTTCAGCTGCCCTTTTCCTGAGGTTTCTGGGAAAGCTGGATGCAAAAAACAAGGAGAATTCCAAGTGGTTGGTAACATCCCTCCTTGAAATGCCTCAGCCAGGGGCTTTTGGGGATCCCAGGATTCCTGAGCACGGTGCCCTCTCCCACCCAGAGCACTCCATCCTGGCTGGAGGGAGCAGCAGCCCCTCAGAATTCCCTGAAAAGGGGAAAAGAGCAGCCCTTCACGGGAGTGACACCCACAGCAGCCCCTCAGAATTCCTGAAAAGGGGGTAACAGCAGCCCCTCAGAATTCCCTGAAAACGGGATAAAAGCAGCCCCTCAGAATTCCCTGAAAATGGGATAAAAGCAGCCCTTCACGGGAATTACACCCAGAGCAGCCCCTCAGAATTCCCCTGAAAACAGGATAACAGCAGCCCCACAGAATTCCCCTATAATGGGATAAGAGCAGCCCCTCAGAATTCCCTGAAAAGGGGATAAGAGCAGCCCCACAGAATTCCCCTAAAATGAGATAACAGCAGCCCCTCAGAATTCCCTTAAAACGGGATAAGAGCCGCCCTGGTGGCCCAAGGGTTTCACTGCGCTCGGCGGGATTGTCCCTGTGGGTCACTGTCCCCGTGGGTCACTGTCCCTTTGGGTCATTGTCCCTTTGGGTCACTGTCCCTGTGGGTCACTGTCCCTGTGGGTCACTGTCCCTTTGGGTCATTGTCCCTTTGGGTCACTGTCCCCGTGGGTCACTCTCCCCCTGGGTCACTGTCCCCGTGGGTCACTGTCCCCGTGGGTGATGAACCCACCCGATGTCACCCAGCACAGCATCCCCAGAGCTCCCACGACCAGAGCCGAGCCCCTCCTGCTTCCCTCGCTCCCCATCCAGCCCCGCTGGCTCCTGCCCAGCACCTGCTGCTCCATCCCCTCGGGGCCACGAACCGTCCCAGCACAAACCTGAGCAGACACCACTCGATTCAGACAGATTTTCCCTGCCCGTGGCTCACGGTTCTCATCCTCCTTCTCGGGCAGTTATTTTAGAGCTGCTTTAGGGCTGGCCACTCTTGTCCTGTCCTTGGCTGCTCCATCTCCACCACCCTCCAGTGGGGCTTTGAAGGACCTTCTGAGGGCCACCCCCACCCTGGGCTGGTGAAAGCCCCACCTGAGCCCACAATGAGTTCCTAGCACCCCCCTCAAGCTGTGTTAATTAGCCCCATGTGTAAATTAACCACCCAATTAAAGAAAATGGAGCGAGTGGCTCTCCAGCCTTCGATATTACACAGAATTATTTTAATATTGCATTAGCTGGTTGTTTCTATTATGGCGTTTGGTTTTGGTTTTTTCTGTTCACATCAACTCTTCTTGGAATATCTCAGCTGTGAAAATCATTCTGAATCTTTAGATTTTGTGAATACAGAGAAATTTTGGGTGTTGCTCAGTTAAATCTCTTCCAAAAGCAAACACAGGAAAAGTATCCAAGCCTGTCCAAGCCCAGACTCGGCCTGAAGGAAAACTTGAAGAAATTAAGGAAGTACTGCTTGAGACAGACGGGTAACATTCAGATGTTACAAACTCCCTGTCCCTAGGAATAAAATCAATTAAAAAACATTAACAGTACTATCAATGCTATATCCTGCTGCACAATTCAGGTTACAGCACGTTCCTAAAATGCAAAGGAGCTTTGCAAATGTAAAAGTCTTTCATTCCCTCCTCTCCAAAACCTGTAGCTAAAACAATCTCTTACTTTATTCCTTTTCTTTTCTCCACCACCTTCTATTCCATCCCCTTTCCAGCCTCCATCAATGATGTGTATTTACCAAGAAATGGTTGGATTTAATGACCTTGTCTTTTTCCACCCTTAACGATTCTCTGATTGTGTGGAGCTTTGCAGCTCTCTGGTGAGATGGGACCAGCAAGGACCACTTGACCTTTTGAGGCCTTTCTGGCCACGCTCCTGTGGCTCTGCACTCTCCACCCTGGTTTTACTGACCCAAAGCAACAGCTCACCCCCTCTATCCAAGCTGAGCCATGCAGGACAGGTTTTCTGGGAAGAGCTGCCCCTGCCCTGCTGAACACTGGAGACCTTTTGGTGTTTCCTCCATCACCCCCAGCTCAGTTCCGTGCAGCAGAGCTGTGTGTCACTGCCAAAACCAGCTTCTCCCCCTCCCTGCTGCCCTGGAGCACGCACAGCACAGCTGTCTTGAACGCTCCTTGAAGGATTGTGTAATCTCAGCACTGGCAGGGAGCACTTGGGAGTTGAGTGCATTACAAAGTCTAATAACAGCAGCAATAATAACAGGGAGGCAGGGAGAGCTCAAGGATGCTGTGACTTTGAGCACGCTCTGCGCTGGCTCCGAGAGGCTCTGCCGCAGCTCTGGGAAGCCTCTGGCACCAGACTGGTTCCAACACGTCCCAGGGGGCAGGGAACACAAATTAGGGGTTTTGTTTCTGGAGGGAGGGCCTGCGTGAGGCCTGTGTTCAGTGCAATAAACATGTTTGCAAACTGAAGACTCTTCAATCAACTAAATGAGTTTTTTCACCTTTTCACAGCCCCAGGTGCTGTTTCCATGAGACTTTACATACTTCTGGTGTGATCTCACCTTGGGAGGAATGACCAGGTCAGCTGAAGGAAGCCAAGGGAAGCTTTCCTTCAGGCCAAGTGCTGCTGTTGACACCTGTAGTGCAGCAAGACCCAGGGATTTGGTGTTTGATGGTTATCTGATAAGACATTTCTGATCTCTGCACGACCTTCCCACACAGAAAATGATCACAGGATGCACCACGAGAACACAGCGGGGCTGATACAGGGCAGGGTGGGGTGGGGTGGGGTGACCCTCGGAACATCGCTGGACAAAAAGTGGGTCCAGGTCAGCCTGGAGAAGGAGGAAGGGCTCCAGTGACAACCAAAACTTCTTCCATTCAGGGTTCAGAGTCAGCCTGAGCTGCCTGAAGGGAAGCCAAAGTCGCTTGAAAGTTGAGAGACGCGTTTTACACATGACACTGCTGGAACGTGAAACCAAAGGATTGATCTCGAAGCTTTGGCCAAAAAAATCCTGTGTGGTGAATGACACAAGCTGAGATCAAATGGGCTGCTTTTTATCTCCACTTTAAGCCCCTGAAATTAGTACAATTTCAATGGGAAGCAAACTCTGAAATATCATAGCCAGCTCCAGAAATCTCCCTCTGTAGAGAAGATTCACTGCAGGGAGATCCCATGGGACAGATAGAAGCTGACAATTTAATAAATGAAGATGGAAGCAGAACAAGCTGACATCTTAATCAGCTCTTCTCCTGGAAACAAAGGCACTGCACAATTTCCTTCCTTATCCACCTCTTTCTCAACACCAGTTGATCATATCTGGCCACAGAAATTACTCTTTGACCTCTCCAGCAGCTGCTTCTGTTTGCAGCAATTTGTTTTTGCTACTGCCCGTGTTTCCAGGGAGGGGAAAAAAAACCAGCAGCACTTCACAGCTCTACATAAAATTGTCAGTGACCCAAATGTATGAATATCACTCCCTTTAGTAAGTCTCTGCTCAAATAAACAGCTCTCAGCATGTTTGCAACCTGCAACAACCACGAGCAGCTTCGGCAGGAGCTCAGAGCAGCAGCCTCTCCTCTAATTGCTTTCCACTCCACCAGCAACCAGCAGGTCTGCTCCCACTGGTGGGCCAGAACAATTCCAGGCAGGAATTTTTAATGTCCCCATCCAAATCGTGCTCTGTGGCAAGCTGGTCCTTGAATTCCTGACACTCTGTAATCGTGAATTCATAAAGCTCCTAAAATTCAGAGGATTCGGGGATGCCAGCCTGGGAGTCAGCACAAAGCCTGGCTGGAAAGGGGGATGATTCACTTTCGAGAGGCTCCTGAAGCACACATCAAATTTTAATAAGTCTTTGACTCTCTTTTGGAAATGCCATCTCCTAATGACACCGTGCAAAGATGCTGTTTCTCCTATTAGCTCTCCCTTTAGAATGCTCAAATACTCAGCTCGTGGTGCCTGATAAGCTGTCAGAGAAGGGCTTGAAACGCCAGGGAAGAACATTCTGCTGCTGGGATGATGCTGGGATGATGTTGGAATGATGTTGGGATGTGCAGCACCTGCTCCTGCTTTCAGCTGCCACAGGAAAGAGTTCCCTGACTTCGGGGTCAGATGAAAACCCCCAACATCTATGGAGCTGAATTATTCTTTTCAAAGCTGCGGAAGAGACTCTTCAATTCATCTAAAAAATGGCTGTGTGCTCAGCAAAGTCTTTCTGCACCTTTCAAGGCTGAAAATGCCACCTGAAAAACCAATTTTGCACCTAACAGGTCGGTGTTGAAGAGCAAGGCAGAAGGGTGGAGCTGGCAGGTGGGGGGTGAGATAATTACAGACTCATTAAGGCAGGGAAAGACCTCCCAGATCATCAAGCCCAACACCAAATTCCTCTGCACACAGAGCAGCTCCCCTGGTTTGGGATTTCACACTCCACCAGGTGCTGCACCGCTGCTTTTTCACAAATGCACCCACCTCAAACCAACCCAGTTCTAAACTCACAACACTTTCAAGTTTATTCTTCATAACGGGGTGAACCCAAGCAGCAGAGCATAGAAGGTGATTTTGGGGAACAGCTGAATTAAGAAAGGAACGTCTGCAGGAAGATGGGATTATTTGCAGAGGGAAACAGCAAAACAAAGTCTTTCTGTGCCAGTGTAAACCAGGTCTCAGCCTGAAGCAGGGACGAGCTGCAGGGATTCCCATGGCTGCTCCTGGCAGGATGAATAATGCAGGGAGTGTGCACACACCTGGCTGGGAATCACAGCACTCCCGTGACAGGAAAACAAGGCTTTTCCTGGCCCTGGGGTGCCCCCGGAATGTCATACAGCAGGAAAACCTAAATTAGGAACCAGGGACTAAAGCAAACTCGGTTTGCAGGGGCAGAGTGCCAAGTGTAATCTAATTTTCCACCCCTTGCCATGGGCAGGGACATCTCCCACTAGAGCAGGTTGCTCCAAGCCTTGTCCAACCTGGCCTTGGACACTTGATTGTTCCAAGAAGTAATTGTAGTTCTTTTCCATGGGAAGGACACTAGAGGTACTTAATTAATAAAAATCTGGTTTTGCTGTCCCCCACATCTCAGACACAACGAGTTCATTTTCTTTCTGTTGTTGGTAGAAAACACCAGCCTTAGCTAAAGCCTGATCTTCTCCCTCTCCCCCGGCCATCACCTCGTTAAATCTCACTGGTTGCACGGGCAGTTTTATTTTTAGATGGCTGCACAACCCGATGAATTTCCAGTGTTTCACCCCAGGGGCCCAATTCACCCCAGATCAGCTTTGCTGCAGGACGTGCAGTGGTTGCAGGAGCCCAGCAATGCCGTGGCAGCTCAGGGATGCAAAACTCATCTCTGGCCACACCGTTTACTTCTGAGCCTCCTTCATCTGTAGTTTCACATCTATGAATTTCCAGCCTCCCTTTGTGAGGGAGATAATTTCCTGTTTTCCAGTCTTACAGGGATTGTGAGAGGCAAACCAAGAACAATCCCGCCCAGAATAAGGAAATGTTTACATGTAAAATTAGTATTCAGGAGCAAGAGGAGCTGCACAATCTGCTCTGCATGCTTTAAGCCAAGAAATTTCATGTGAACATTGAATTTTTTTATTTTTAGTTGTAGCATTGTGCTTGAAGAATTGACAGCTGAGCTCCCTTTTGGGGATTCAGCCTTTCAGCTTTGTATACCAATTTAGTAATAAAATTAACTTTCATAGCACATTTCATGTGCAAACACTTCTAACAAAATATCAGTCTCGTTTTGCTGCTGCATCATGAAATTATATTTTCTTCTGCCACACGAATCCCCACTTTTTAGGTTAGAGGTCAAATATTGTATCTAGAACATGAATCCATTAAAAGTGTCAATAATTAGAGAGGTACCATTTATAAAAGTCTGGGTGTAATTTTGATCATTTTCCTCCCAGTGTGTTGGTAAGAATTAATTCAGCCCAATTAACATCCCAAACTGAAAAAGCTGATAAAACACTGATAGGGAAATATGAAAAATGATCCCCAGCTGCAGCTGGTTGTACAGAAAAAGCTGAATGAGGAACTGAGCTTCTAAAAATAGGTTTAATTTTTTTTTTTTTTTTTTTGAGTAGTATTGAATTATTGAATTGGATTCCACGAGTGCAGCCTGGATAATGGATTCAGGAGATTCAGCCCTGAAGGATTTACCAGAAGATCAGATAAATACAGGCAGAGACATGAGGAGAAATATTCAGATATCACCCAGAGCTTCCAAGCAGAACCTTGGGTTTAAAGCCAGGTGAAAAGGGGACAAACTGAAGGAGATGGACATCAGCTGCTCAATTAGACAAAGCCTTAATTTTAATGAACTTTCTAGAGCTACAAGTGGTGTAAAAGCCACAGCAGTTTCCACCAGCCAGGACCTATGGGTTTGGTGGGGATCTTGCCTGCAGCTCCAAAGCTTCTGAGCATTCCCACCGCGGCTGAGCCCATTCCAAACCTTTCCAGGGAGTTTATTTGGAACTCCTGGGCTTTGTTTCCCAAATCCCCACTGCAGAGTGGGCTGGCAGAGCAGTCCCTGCTGAGAAACCCGGCTGAGGCAGTGAGATTTGAGCAGGGGTATTCGCAAGCCAACCTTTTAATGTCCACCTCAGAATTATCAGGGAATATTTTCCATTCTTTCACGGCAAACTGGAAGCAGTCACAGTTCTCCTGCTCCCTGACAAGCTGGGTAGGAACTAAAGGTAGCAGCTACTCGTGGAGCAAAGGCTGAGCAGTGAGAGGCAAACACACACCTTGGAAGCAATAAAAAAAGTGTTTCAAAGCGATAAAAATTTCTCAAGCAAGACCAGGAAAGATTTATGGGTCCGGGGATTTATTGCAAAGGCACACCTTTCCTGGAATTCAGGGGTTTTTCAGCTGCACGGGGAGAAAAGTGGGAATTGTTTCTTTAGGGTAAATGGAAAACAAAGCAAACAGAAAGCCCCTGTCCACTCCTGAACCTGCAGAGCTCTGCTGGAAACTTCCTTAGCTCAGCGTTTGGATAAATGTCCAAAATGCTGCAGACAGGAGAAGGTGACAGGGATTTCCTCTCCAGTGCCTGGCTCCAGGGAGGATATTCCAGGGGCAGCATGTCCTGCATCCAGTGGGCATCAGCTGGTCCTTCCCAGCTGCAATTTCTTTCTAAAACTCCAATAATTTATTAATTTAGGCCCTGTAAGTCACATCTAACATTGCTGTCTCCATCCCAATTCCTTGGTGTGCAGATCCCAAAAGGTTTAATCCATAATCTACCACATAAATGTGTTTTAATGAAAGTACCACGTGCAGAGACTGCCCTAACATATAAATACTTTAGAAGTTGCCTGTTTTGAGTAATTTATTTTCAAGAAGCTCAGGAATTATCCTTTGGCCTCGGTGGGAATGACCTAGGAATGCCCCAAGGGCAGAGGGAGCTGCTGTGGGATTCTCCACCTCACTCCAAAAATGCTTCCCTGTGCTTTAATTTTCAGTTGATTCAGGAGCAGAAAGTTTACAAGTGAGAGTTCTAAAATTTAACTTGAAAAAGTGGCAGCTTGCCCTTTTCACTCTCACTCTGGACCTCCTACAAATAATCTCACCCTCTGGCTTTTAATTGTTTTTATTTTGATTATTTTTTAAACAGGTCCATTTAGGAATATTCACCAGCTCCTCTTTATTCTTCTTCTGAACTGAATTTGTTGCAATGTCTGGAAATGCTGATTGCAGATAGCTCTGCATCATTTCAGCAATTAATTGCTTATTAAACTTGCTTTGGTGGGAAATATGTGGAAGATTTCTGCAAAGGCTGATGTGGGTGATATTTGCTGGCTGCTGTTAGAAAATTGAGAGTAATGATTTCAAAATTAGAAGCCACTGAACCAATTCTTGCACAGAAAGTAAGAGACCTTAAAGATCCAGGAAAGTGAATGTTCAGGGCTGTGTCTGCCTCTCCACAAGTTTCTACCTGCCCAAAAATACTCAAAATTCTATTTTCTCTGGAAGAAATATAACCCTGTCTCTGTGGTTCATTACAGTGCATGAAGCAGGAGAAAAAACCCTCTGTTTATGGATAATAAACTGGTTTATTGTGCCATTAGTTACTCAAACTTCAATTAAGAACAGATTTAACTGAACCCAAAGTGGTAACTTTGGAGAATTAATGATATAAATCTGGAGTCTCAGGCAAGCAGGAAGATCCTGAACTGGAGGAATAGGTCTGAAGGATATAAAGCTGCTAAAAACTTCCCAAAAAAGCATTTCTAACACAATTTCTGGGACCTCCTCATAGTAGCTTTTATATGAACAATGACAAATAATTTTTTAAAACCCTGGTTTTGCATGGTTATGGTGCAAAATCTATCACATATCATAAAATCATGGAGCCAGAGAAGGGTTTGGGTTGGAAGGATCTAAAATATCAAACTCCAAGCCCTGCCGTGGGCAGGGACACTTCTCCCTAAACCAGGTTGCTCCATCCAGCCTGGCCTCGAACATTTCCTGGGATGTAATTTCCATCTGATTTCTCCCCGCTCTGAGGACTCGTTTGTCCTGCTGGAAATGTAACCAGAGCCTCTCTGCTGCTTTTTACCTCCTCTGTGACAATTCCTGCCTGTCACCCTCCGGGAGTTTCTCACATCCCCTCACCCTCCAGACTCTGGCAGAGTCAGATGTTTGGAGGCAGAGGAGGATTTATTTTACAGGTATCACAGCCCTTTTGGTTGCATTTTCACCTGAATTTAGATCAAGATGAACAATGGGATGTCACCCATTTCAAATTCAAACTTACTCCACCACAGCGAGCTCCGTCTCCCCAGCCCAGCCCAGCAGTGATGGGACAGGGAGAGCAGCAACTGGGGGAGCTCCAGGTCATGAATTTGCCATCAGCAACGCAGCTCCACGTCTGACAGGAGCGCTGGATTCTGGTTTTTGTTAATTGGGAGAGCCCTGTGGTAACGTGAGTTCATCAGTGGCTGAGCAGCTCCCTGCTCACTGCCAAGGGGACTCGGGTAAAGGGGGAGCTGCACTCACTTCAGGTCACTGTTAAAATGTGCTGCCAGGTGCCCAGAATTTGAATTTCACAGAATTAAACCCAGTCCTCAACATTTCCAGACAGCACAAAGTGTTATTTTCATAGCACATCTGTGTTACACACAGTGGTGCTTCCTCCTCCCACACAGCACCATTAATAGAGGAAATTGTAATGAGAAGTTGGATTACTGAGAAATAGAGATTTTAGATTAATAGAGAAATAGATGTAGTTTATGGATCTCTGATAATGATTTTTCCAATTAATTTTTCCATCACTGTTCTAAGTTTTGATCAATTAAATTCAGACACCCAGGGCCACATTATCATAACATCCATATGGCTTCATTTCAGTTCAATTGCAGTTTTACCACCAGAAAAAGAGGCCTCTGCAGGTGATGGTGCAGGAAACTGAGGCAGAGAGAGGCAAAAGTTCTCCTGAGAGATCCCAGCTCCTCCTCATCCATGGGCAGGAGGGAACTGGGATCTCAATTCCACTCTGGCCATACAAAACAAGGTTTGCCCCTGACCACAGCCTCACCAGTGCTGCTGATTTTGCTTCTTCCTGCTGTATTTTTCCCTTCTTTAAGGGCTGCTTTACAGAGGTTTGAATATCATCAAGAAGAAAGTTTACATTTCAACACTCTTAAATACTTGACAAATCCCCAAACCCACAGAAATTCAGCTTTAAGGCTGGCAATCCAGACTGACACTCCAACCCTGCTGCCACAGCCCCCAAACTCCTCGCTTTTGTGCTCTAAAGCCAGACCTCTTACTTCCCTAAATGCTGCTTTTTTTTGTAGCTAAATTATAGTAACGAGTGCTCCAGTTTCGCTAAACCCCGGTACCTACAAGATTTGGATTACTAAAAAGTAACCTAAATCCTTTCTGCTGCTGCTGTGTGCACTTGGAGATAAGTAGCAGGGTGAGCAGGCTAATAATGGCTTGGAATCTCCTATGGATAGTTCAGCACATCTCTAATTTCATTGCAACTCTTTTGCTCATTAAATTCAGATGAAAGACCAAGACATCTATTTTTTGACTGCTATTTCTTTTTTTTTTTTTTTTTCCTTGAAGGTATTATGAGAGTTGTGTTATATAAATTCTGAAATACAAGAGAAAAGGGGCAGCCACTGTAGCAGATTAATTTCCAATTTTGATTGGTTATTGTGGGAATGATGCTGGGCCACAATAATTAAAGACACAGTACTGCAGGGATTAAGATAAAATTGGGCTTCTAACTCATCCTGCTGTAGATGTGGGATTAGAACAGGTATTTATTATTTGTTTAGGATAATTTTAATGGCATTTCTGCCACTCAACTCCTAATTACAACAGTTTTTAAGTAGAAAAAGCTTAATCCCAGCGTTTTTTGGCAGTGAAAAAACACCCAGTTTCTCATGTATTCATACCCAGATAATCCTACCAGAAAGCAAAGAGCAGAGTGAGCACAGAAGGTGCTGTTTGACCCTTTCCCTTTTGGATTCATCCAGCAAAATGGACAGAACCTGGAAAAGAAAAAAAAAAAGGCAATTAAACAGTAGGGTTTGAGTAGGGCTGAGGTGGAGGAGAGGAATTTCAGTGGGGAACGGGCAGTTCCTGCACTCTGAAACTTTCTGGTTACACTTTATTGTCTCAACCATGTCTTGGCTCAGCTCTCACCAGGGCTTGGGAATATTCCTGGCATGAACTTTCCAGGGAAAAATACATTTTTTTGGGAAAAAGATAGACGATGCAGATGAAAATAGAGAAATGCCTTTTTAAAGCGTAATAAAAGCTCTGTAATGAGCAGATGAAATCGGGGAAAATGCTTTTTTTGACTCCTAGCTTGCCTTACCAAGCTAGGAATTCGGAAGGACTCCTGGTGAGGATTTGTGTCTGTCAGCAGAGAAATAAATGAGAATTAAATCTTGCTGGCTGCCGTGCTGGAAAGCAAACCCCAGCGCGGTCGGAGGAGAGCGAACACCCCCAAACCCCGCCGTGCTGGGGGATCCCGCCGGGCATTCCTGCTCCCCCTCCTCCGGCTCCCAGCAGCAGCAATTTCCCAAAACCGGAGGAATTGAGCCCAGGGGTGCGAGCAGCAGCACGGAGAGCTCGGGGCTGGGTTCGCCTCTCCTCGCCTGCTGCTCGTCAATGTTTTATTCACTTTCCCAGTCTGGCGCCTTTCTCCCCGCATTTGAGGGATTTGCCTTGGAAGTAATTTGAATATTCAGGTTCCAGAGGTGTTCGCAGCCTCTGGCTCAGCTGACATTTACTTGGGAGAAACTCAGCTGAAGCCGCTGGTGATTTTTATGAGGTGTTGGCGTTAATTTTCTCACTCTTCTGCCTTGTTGCTCCAGTTTGTGCATCCCGACATTGCCTAATTTCCCCCCTCTTACTTACATTTGACAGGTTACTTATTGTTTATTGACTGTGGGGAGTTTACTCCCTGATTTTTGCTTCCTTGGCTCTGGTATCCAGCAAAAAAGATTTAATTTAGCTCGTGGTAAAGTGTTTATCTGACCCTAAATGCTTTTGTTCCAAGTCAAAGTTCCAAAGAAATTATTGTAACCTTCACCACTCAGCCGCTAACAACCTCTGTGCACTTTCATTTCTGATTAGATGGATGAAGGAAATGTAATAATATAATAATTTGCTGAGTGAGAACTGCCTAAAAAATGCTCAGTCCCCTTTTCATCTCTTACTCCTGTGCTCTCAGATGAGGGAAATCCTATTTCCTAGAAAAATCAATACTGATGAGTGCTAGGCTTAATAAGAGATGTTTTAAATATGTATTTCCCATTAAAAACAATGTCCCAAGTTTATTATTACAAGTAGCTTTTCCAAGGTTATCATCCACCAGCTGAATAAAGAATAGAATCATAATAATTGGAGAGCAATGTGATTAAAAAAAGAAATACTAATAAATACATTAAGATCCAGCTGAAGGCTTGTGTCGATAATTACCTTGACATAATCACACTCAGCGCCGATGTGCTGTCGCACTCCTCACACAGACAGATATTAACACTTCATTCCATCCTCATTTACTGGGCCTGAGTAATTGCAGGCTGTAAACAGAGCTGCCACCTTGGGCTGGTGATAAATTCATTTCCTAGATGAGCTGTGGTGGCAACAGTTGGGTGTGAGGACATCGTGTGCCAGAGTCAGGAAAGGCCCGAGGTCCTCCCCACATCTTTTTTCTTGGATTGTAGAATCTGAATGGTTTGGGTTGAAAAGAACATTAATGATCATTTTGTCCCACCCCTGCCATGGCAGGGACACCTCCCACTGTCCCAGGCTGCTCCAGCCCCAGTGTCCAACCTGGCCTTGGGCACTGCCAGGGATCCAGGGGCAGCCACAGCTGCTCTGGGCACCCTGTGCCAGGGCCTGCCCGCCCTCCCAGGGAACAATTCCTGCCCAAAATCCCATCTAATCTCACTCTCTGTCAGTTTGAAGCCATTTCTCCCTGGTCCTGTCCCTCCATTCTCTCATAAATCGTCTCTCTCCATCTTTCTCACAGCCTTCCTTAGGTTTCCCACTCCCCGTTTTTGTTTCTCGCCGATCAAGGCACTGAAGAGATCGCAGAGGAATCACCCATGGTGGGAAAAAGTTGTGACTTTTTTCAGCAAAACCCCACTGTCGCCTTCCTGCCAATGACAGGGAGGTTTAAATCCTCAACCCTCAGCGGTCTCCAGCCTTCCTGCGGGAAAATCCCACTATTCTTTGGGAGTTCCTCCTGCTGCCAAGCCACCTCTGTGAGCAGACTTTGGGGTGTTTTGCTGCAAGAAGCAGCTCAAGCCTGGCCAGGGTCGTTCTTCAGCTCAGTTTGGGATGAGCAGAGCTTGCCCAGCTGTGGAAATGCCAAAGGAATTTCCACAGGGCTTGGAAGAGATGAGAAAACCCGGGATTGATGACACCATCTCTTCCTTTGGGATCTTAAAACTGTGGCATGTGGGTAGGGAATACGGGCACTGCCTTTGGAAGGAGCCAGCTTTGGTTTAGCTCCTGGCATTAGCAGGAAAAAGCCAAAAGAGGTAACACTGGATCACCAGAAAACATTCCCAGACATGTGCTTCCAGCAGTTCCAGCCATTGCCTGGAACCAGATAAAGCAAATCAATAAATAATCAATAAATAATCAATAAACCCTGAATTTATATTGCAGCATCTACCTGAAATCAGCAGAATCCTGTCCCGAGCTGCCTGTCCAGGTTGGGTCAACATCACAGCTGCAAGTTTTTCTGGAAATAAAATAAGAGTTTGAAACAACAGTTAAATGATGAGGTCTCCATGGTCTGGTCATCTCTTTCCGAGACAAAATCCCATGGCTTGCATGCTCCACCCTGAGAAACAGAAGGGGTCAAAGCTGATTTAAAAGTCCTGGCTCTGTAGGGGCTCTGAAAAGGCAGAGAAAATAGTTCTTAACTGCAGCAGGTTGTTCATGCGGGTAAAGATTTCTCTTTCACCTCCAAGAAGGAATTAAATGAGAGTCAAAATCACAAAATAAGAGAATTAAGGTTGGAAAAGAACTTGGAGAGAAATCTTTTACAAAGGCATGAAGGAGCAAACAAGGGGAGATGGTTTCAAGCTGCCGGAGGGCAGGGACGGGTGGGATATTGGGAAGGAATTCCTGGCTGTGAGGTGGGACACATCACCCTCCAGCTTCATCTTCAAAATCTACCCCAGAACCCAAAAGTTTTGTTTCCCTGAGTGCTGTTAAGCACTGAGACCCTTTGTGACTCTCAGAGAGTTTTCCCATTTCCTTTCAATCTCCCCCAAGCTTGCAGTTTTATGTAACCCGTTTTAAATGTGTCACGAGAGAGTTTATTTGGCTACAGGCAGAGTTTTCATGGCGGGGTTTGGTTTTTCCTACGAGCTGATAAAAATGGAATTAGCAGGTATTAGCAACTAAATTAGTCAGGAGGCATTCATAACAAAAGAACCTGCTCAGGTTCACTGGAGCAGATATAATTCTCATCACAGGTAAAGCATTTTTTTTTCCCCAATAAGTTGTTTATTTGCATTACTTTTCAGGTATTATTTCTTAAGAAATTAATTCTCCTTAAGCACAGCTCAGTGAACTCAAGAACCTGCCTGAGACTTTTGTTCCTGCAGAGGAAACCCTCGCTGTCCTCTCCTCTGACTCCCAGATAAACTCTCTGTATTCCCTGGAGAGCTTTTAATTCAACTTCCACAGCAGCATCGTTTCCAAGGTCTCCGGAGAAAAAGGAGTTACGGACCAGCAGCCGAGGCAAAGTGCTCCTCCCACGGTGGAATCAGTGCTCTGCTGAATTCCTCACAAATTCTGGGAAAACAATGACTTTGCACAGCACAATACTGCGGCCAGGAGTTGTAAAAAACTGGTTCTAAAACTGGGATATAAACTGGTTTTACCAAAATCTGTGTTTTGGTCTCATATTTGCTGGTTCAACTATCACCAGATAAAGCTGTGTTCGAACAGTCCCCACTCAGGATGTAAAACTGCATGGAATTCCACCCGAATTTAAGGACATAGCTAATTAAGTCCTTTGGTTGGGACATTTCTATCTTCAAATCTTCTGTACAATATCATGAAAGTGAGACCATCTTAAAATCAAATGAGCTGGAGGGCAGCTCTGAACTGGGAATGACACATTCACATTTTTCCTTCAAGCTTTTAAGCATCTCCACTAATAACTAAAATATTTCTGAAATGGTCTGACCTTTAGATTCTGTTGGAAAAAGAAAAAAAAGGCTTCTTTTCTTTTGGGAAACTGCCTCCCTCCACTGAACCATTTCCAAGCCTCCAGGCAACTTTCAGTATCAAATATTCTGTTGTTACAACTATTTCTAACATCATTTTATAACTGAACTCCGAGAGAAATTAGCCATAATGTCTAAAATGAAAATATTCCGAAAAACTCATGCAATTTATGTAATAAAATACAAGTAGAACTTATTTGATCCAGACCTTCAGCTTTGAGTGATTTCTGTTATGGGACTGGAAAAAGCTCAATGGGAAGGTTCCAATCCCTGAGTAATTGGGTTATGAACACCTTCAGAGAGATTATTTGGGGTTTTTTATCTGCATTTCAGCCACAGCAGTCATTAAAATATTTGTCCAAGATAGCTGAGAATGATGATTAAAATAGGCAGAACGTTCATCAATGTTTACCAGGTAAATATTTCTCAGAAGATCAACAAAACTGAAATGTCAGATTTTGATAGATGTGTTCTTTTCAGTGCAGTATCTTTGATTTGACCTAATAAAAGGAGGTGACAATTCCATGAATTAGGACGATAACAAATTAATGCATTTATTGTCATTACTACTGAAAAATGTGGGAATGAAAACAAGAACTTCCTTTGATTTAATTACATTCTGTAATGGGGCACTGCATTAGCTGTGAAATCATCACCCCTAGATTCTCTGAGCAAAACATTTTAGTTCATTTGGGTCTGGATCAGTGCTGGAGATAAAATGTTCTATTTCACAGTGTTGTCTTTGGCCTCTGCAGCTTGGAGGGTTGATTAGTGGAAATCAATAACCTCAGTTACCTGGTTATGGTCTGAAACCACTCAGGGCCATCACTTCAACCTGGAAGACAACGGAAATAATACCTGAATTAGAGAGAGCTCTAACAGGTTTGTCTTTACAAAGAAAAGAGGATAAACAGAATACTGAATTCTCGAATAAACAGAAGCAAAGCACCAGAAAATGCATTAAAAAAATAATAATCAGCAGGATAATTGGATTGAGATCTTCAGCCAAGCCCAGTTCATGCAACAACGCTGCCCAGTCTAAAGCACTGGGTCAACACTGGGAACTGGACTCCAGAATTTGTTAATTCTGCCCACAAACAGGACTGTCTGAATCAGCCCGAGGACACAAGTGCAGGATTTAATGCCTGCTCTGGGTTCTGCCCTGCCAGATGAGCCTTTCCCATGGTTTTCCTCACCAGTGCTGCTTCCTTTCCTTTTAGATCAGTGGTGCACATTCTTGCTCACTGGTATTTACCTGTTTTTATCTCTCCACTTTGCTCCTCATCTCGCTTCTAGATTAAGTTACAATTAATCTCTTAAAATGTGATCAGAACCTGCCTTTATCACACAGATTTTCAGTGCAGGTTCTTCTCTGTGACCATTCCCAGTCCCTACACTGCAATTTTTTATTTTTGAGGGAGATACTTTGTTCCAGGTGTTTAACCCTTAATTTTTAATAAACCCAGTGCCTGGTTAATAGAGCAAAACCAGAAACATCCAATGACAATCTTGGTCTGACAGCCAGACCTCCTAAAACCTCGTTAGCTTTTCTCCCAGGAAATCTGGGAGCTGGCACCTGCTGCAGGAGCAGCTGTTCTCGCCCGTCTTGCAGATGGCTGTGGGAAAGGAAATCCAATCCCCGCTGCCCTCAGACCTCTAATGAAAACTCTGCGAAATCCTGAGCTGCTGGGAAGCCTCTCCAGGAGCTTTTGGGCTGTTTTGGGTTTTTGTCTGGACGCGGGGTTTGGAGGAGCGGCCGGAGCCGGTGCCAGCGGGAACGGGGCTCAGGTGGCACCCACGGCTCCTGTCCTGGAGCCAGACCAACCTTCCTGAGAGCCAGAGCACCCCACCTTCCTGCAAAAACATCACCTCCAGAAATACCGCCTGTTTCTGCACATGACACACAGAACTCCTGAAATAGGGTTTATATTCGCTCTACGAAATAATTTATATAAACAGAGAAGATCTGTGCAAACTATCTATAAAAACAGTTCGTGTAAAGGTGGAATTTCTATGTAAACTATAAAAGTAGTTTATATCAAGAGAGAACAACTATCTAAACTATTTAGGGAGTATAAGGAGGTATATAAATAGAATAAACTATTTATAGATCGTATAGAGAGAACTTTCTGAATACACACTGAATTTAAGTATCTGAAAATAGAAGATCTAACCAGGAAAGCTGGTTTAGAAAAAGAATTCAATAGTAAGATATTTTAGTGGCTCAGCAGCAGCTCAGGTGGATACATGGAAGTCTGAGACTGCTGGAAGTTAAATGTTGATAAAAGCAGTGTGGGCAGGTTGGAATTTTGGAGCGTGGTTTTCACTGGAGCAACACAGGGCAGGTTGATTTAATCACATCTGCAAGGTCTGAGAGTGTTCTGCGTGCACTGTGCTTCAAAAAGAAGATGATAGAGTTCCTGTGACGGATCTAAATGCCAAAAATCCATAATTTATGAACTCATCTGTTCAGAGATCCATTCTTCCCCAGATTACTGAAGTCCCCATACCCCAGGTAATTCCACCCAGGTTCTGGCAGATTCCTCCTCTGAGGAGCTGAGAACACAAGTGGTGGCTGCAGCTCGGGCCCAGGGAGCAGATGGCTGCCATGCACCCCTGCACATCCTAACGGGAAACCTGGATTTGTCATCGATGATGGATCATCTCCCTGCTGCTCTCCAAACGCGCCTCTGCCACTGCTTTGTAAGAGTGGCCTTGAAACTTTGCAACCTTCAGCAGGTGAGAGAATTCAGTGCACGGTGGAGTGACTTTGCCCCCAGCTGCTTCTTCCAGCTGAAGGAGTAAGAGCTGCCTGTCCTGGCTCCTCCTGGCTCCTTCCAGCTCTCCCACTCTGCACCAGGCCCTGGCACCCTCCCATAAAGACAATTTCCCCTTGCAAAACTTCAGACACTGCAGGACAAACTAAGTCTCTTCTGCCCCTTGTCCATCTGATTTTCACTCATGCCTTTAAATCCTAGAAAAATTACACAGCGGGACAGAAGGTTGATAAGAAAGGGAGAAACAAATAAAATACGGATGCAAAATAGAAATCATGATATCACAATAGAAACACAGAATCCCAGACTGGTTTGGGTTGGGAGGGACCTGAAACCTCCCACTGTCCCAGGTTGTTTAGAGCTCCATCCAGCCTGGCCTTGGGCACTGCCAGGGATCCAGGGGCAGCCCCAGCTTCCCTGGGAATTCTATTCCAGGGCCTCCCCACCCTCACAGGGAAAAATTTCTTCCCAATATCCCATCTAAGCCTCCCTCTGGCAGTGGGAAGCCATTCCCCCTTTTCCAGTCACTCCATCCCTCGTAAATCCTCTCTTTCCATCTTTCTTGCAGCTCCTTCAGGCACTGGAAGGTCACAGTGAGGTCACCCCAAAGCTTCTCTTCTCCAGGCTGAACAATCCCAGCTCTCCCAGCCTTTCAGATTTTTAAAAAGTCATTTTGGTGGGTTTGGTGCTGAACATAGGAAAGAGACAATCCCATACTCCAAAGATTCCAACTGAGCTGGCACAATATCCAGATGTTTTTCTGAGGAGGTTTAGAATCCATGTGTGGTTACCTGAAGTGACCACGGTAACCCACAATCCCCAGCAGGGAACAACACCCATCCCTCTGTGCTCTGCAGGTGTATTCACACCCACAAACCCAGCTGAGCTTCCAAGGGTTGCTCCCCGTGGTGCTGGGCTCAAACTGGCTCCCAAAACAGACAGCTCAGGACCTTTTAATCTCCAGAGAATTTATGGGCACATAGAATTAAGGGGTGATCCTGCAGCCAGCACCCAGCCCTGGATGTGCTTTTAAAACCAGCAGCTCCTCACCCAGTCTGCCATTGCTGAGGAGCCCAGAGCAGGGCTTTGCTCTGGTTTGAGCAGGAGGTTTTGCTCTGGTTTGAGCTGGGCTTTGCTCTGGTTTGAGCCGGGCTTTGCTCTGGTTTGAGCAGGGGTTTGCTCTGGTTTGAGCAGGGATTGCTCTGGTTTGAGCAGGGCTTTGCTCTGGTTTGAGCAGGGCTTTGCTCTGGTTTGAGCAGGAGGTTTTGCTCTGGTTTGAGCAGGGCTTTGCTCTGGTTTGAGCAGGGTTTTGCTCTGGTTTGAGCAGGATTTTGCTCTGGTTTGAGCTGGGCTTTGCTCTGGTTTGAGCAGGAATGGTGCATTCCCAGGGCAGGTTCTGGGGGCTCTGCCCTGGTGCAGGACCAGAGCTCAGGGTTTTCCTGCAGACACCGGGCACAAGGTCTTGGTTCTGCTGCAGGAGAAGTCATTGCCTGTGGCCCAGGGAAGGCTGCCTTTGTCTCACTACTGTTCCTCAGTAAAAAACCTGGGCAAGAGATGAAATAAAGCCTCTTCTTTATTCCTGCCATCACCAGCTTGCTCCTTTCGGTTGTTTTTTATTTGCTTTTTGTCCCTTGCTATGCACAGCTTTCGTCTCCCAGCTATAAAATTCCAAAGTTAACACCTAGAACTTCAGATTTCCATGAGCAACTCCTTAAACACCTCCCAAAAGCCAGGCTCTCATTGACCAGACCAGTGTTTAGCTCATGCTCAGCTCTGCTAAGCTTCAACAATACCTTTGTCCTTGCCTGGGCAACTCAGCACTCATTAAATCAAGGTCTCCATAACTAAACAGACCTGGGCTAAGTGTGGATATGAGCTAAATTACTTGAGGAGATAGAAGAAATCCAGGAAAAAGCAGATAATTGAACCTAAATCCCACAAGGATGTATTATAGCCCTAAACATTCAGATCATTCCTCCTCCTTAAAAAAAAAAAAAAAAAGAAATTGGACATCCAGAGCTATTCCACTTCTGAATAGATTTTTGTAGTGGGAGAATTTAGAGCTGTATTTAACCCAGCTTTTCCAAGGTCATGAAGCTGCCTTACAATTATTAGGTGGGGGGTGTTGTTTGTTTTTTTAAAGTGGTTTAAATAATCACAATAAACAGAGGTGGGGATGCTGAACACCCTCTCCAAAGCACTGTCCTGTGTCATAAAGAGCATCCTGCTGCCATCTGGGTGCTGCAGAGAGATTGCAAGGTGTATTTTCAGTCTATTTTTATAGAAAACACAGTTTATATTTGTCCATATTTCCTGTATTTCATCCAGCTCTTCCTTACGGGGTTAAATCGGGGCCATTCCAAACCAAGCCTTAAAAAGAGGAACTTCTTCCCAGGAATTAGAAACTAAGAGCCAGATGGAACAACGGACGGTGTTTGTATCAAAATGTGCATTTTTGAATCAATCTGGCAATTGGAGAGGGTCACTGGAGGGTTTAACACTAACGAGGCTGAATGGAAGGAGAAAAAAATCTCATTTCTGAAGGTCCCATAATGTTTTGCCCACTTGCCTTATCCTTCCCTTGGAAATGAGAGGAGAATTTACACAATTTTGCCAAACAAATGCTCTTCACGCCGTGCAGAAATACTTTCCCCACTGAAAAAATGTCTCTAGGATGCAACTTTTGTTTCATTTCTAGTGAAATTCCGTAGGGATGGATGGATGGGGCTGCAGCCCCTCCCTGTGGATGTGGCCCCTGGGGCCGTGGTTTGATGGAACACGGTGGAGCTGCTGGTTGATGGTTGGATTTGATGATTTTAAAGCTCTTTTCCAACCTGAGTAATTCCATAATTCTATATTTTCATACACATAATTGTCCTAAAATTATCCAGAATCAGAGTTAATGCCTAAACATTAGGAAAACGTCCTAAAAGGGGATGCTATTAGAAGAAAAATAATTCTATAGAATAAACCCCAAGCCTCCAGCAATTTCCAGGTGGGAGAACTCCTGAACAAGAAGCTGTATTTAGTATTAGCAGGTGGCTGATATTGATTACAAGAGGGGGGAAAAAAAGCCTTTTGATATCTTTTATGAGCTTTTTAATCCCTGTGCGGGTTTTTTGCCTCAAGTCAAAATTCATTATTTTAAAATGTACACGCAGACAAAAAAATCAAGGTGGAATTTTAACAAAATAAAAGCTCAAATTATGGAGCAATAATTCAGGTGAAAGAGAAAGGTTTTCAGCTAAAACCAGCTGCCCTTTCCCTGCAGCCAGAGCTTTGCATGCCCACGGAGTTTCAGATCAGCTGGAGCCCTGTGAAAGCTCTTCCCCCACAATTACGGGTGTGAGGCGCTGTCCAGGCCCAGAGAGATCCATGGCAGGCTCCTGCTTTCATTTTTGTATCATTCCAGTGACTCTGCAGCTATTTTTAGTTCCAGATCTGTCACAGTCGTTCACCTCCGAGAAGAAAATGGACTAAATATGGTACAACCTAGATAGGGTAAAAACTGCCTATTTTATAGGTTGTGGGTGATCCTAAAATAACCTTTTTCAAACATATAATGGAATTTATTTTCCATGTTTGGGAGGCAATAAAAAAAGTGGCTGAGCCGAATTTGTAGACCTTTCCCAAAGTTTGGTTTTGTATTATAATTAATTGTGAGGTGCTACATAATACAAGGATTTTTAAATTTTAGTTTAGAGCTTTAGAACATCAGGACTTCTGCAAACTTTAAAAGAAGCTATGATGGCATTTCCTGGGACAGAAAGGATGGTAAGTTGTGGGTTTGACTATTTAGGACCTGGTTTATATCCCAAATTATTCTCAGATAATTATATTTGGGAATCAGAATATAGTCTCCCCCCATTTTATGGGAAATTTCCCAACAATTAATATATTATCTAATTATTAATTAATAATAATTAATTATATAAACAATTAATTATTATTGATAATTATTTCTATATTATTAATATATTTTACAGTAACTCCAAGCGTCCAAAGATAATGCCAGTGTAAATTCAGGAGGATGCCCAGCTGAACCCTGACAGAGAGGAGCAGAGAGGCCGTGCCATTTGATTTTCTAATCTCATTCTCTCACTCTCTGACAGCCAATCCAGCTCCTTTTTTTCCTGATAAAGGTGCTCAAGACTTTGTCTTCGCCAGCTCTCTCTCCCCCGACCCAATTCTTTTATCTGCAGGAGCAGCTTTCCATCACTGCTAACTGCCCTGGTCATGCATGTGCATTTTATATTTTATTTTGTGATTCCTCACTAAATTCTCTCTCCTACTGGATCTACTACTTGAGCAAGACTTGATTTTAATTCCCTGGAATAAACCAGCTGCATTCAAACACGGAAAAGAGTCATAAAAATCAGGGAAAACAAACCAAATATTCCTCTTGACATCTTGGAGCCGTCCTGTCTCCACAAGCAAACAATTCACGTCTCAAGAGTTCAGCTTTATCTCTGACCCGGGGTGGGGCTGGAGTTGATTCCCTTGTCCATCAGTCAGGATTTCCACAGACACGCTTGGACCTGAAATTTGAGTCCTTTGCAGTCAAGGGCTTGTAGTAATCATTGACCAGAAACCTTCCCGAAAAACCCAACAACAAAACCCAACAAATAGCTCTGCAGAGCCAAAGAAAGTCAGGGCAAAGGTACCACCAAAACAAAGCTCACTTAGAAGAGATTTATTCATGGGAACCGTTTAAAATGAATTTCCTGTAGGCTCTTCAAATAACAGCTTCTAAATTTGTTTCCTGGTTGGACATGGGGTGTGAAGTCCCTTGGTTTTGTTACTTTCTATAAAATAAGGGAATTTATTTTAACCTCTTGGCCTTGATGGTCAAGTAATGTCAAAAGTGAGGGGGACAAAAGTCCTCGATTTTTTCATAAGCCAACAAGTTTTTCCATGATGCCCAACGTTATTCAAAGTCCCCATTTCTTATCAGTATTCCTGCTCAGATCCCTTCTGATTGTAATTACATCATTAATTGTAATAAAGGTGGATAGGGAACTACAGCAGTACCATCCTAAAGAAATCCTTCAAATTAGGCTTGAAACAAATTCCCTCTTTTTAATTATGAAAGGATTTACCAGGAGTTCAGAAACTCTTTACCTATTTTATTTCAAACCTGATCAGAATAAGACTTAATCCTTCAAAAATTATGCTGAAAGCTGGCATCTGCTGTGATTTTGAATGTGCTTTATCAAAGAACAAACCCAGAACTATAATGAAATTGCAAATGTAACAGCTCTGGAATTATTTCTAATGCTTCGTGGTGCTCACCAAGCTCGAGCAAAGACAAACAGATGTTTCCCCACAACTGGAATTAAATCAACAGCCTGACAATGAACATTTTGTAGCGTTTCCTTGTGCTTATTAATGATTTGTACAAAACCTCTCCATTCTGCTGGCTCGGGTTTTGCTGCTTTGGGAGTTGTCTCTAGGGACGCTTCGAGGAGGGAAGTTCTTGTCCCTTTCAGGAGCAATCTCCCCGAAAACTGAATTCCCTCATCCCTGGCTTCCCTTCAGGCCATCCGTCCTCTCCTGTCAACCCCAACACTGCTGGTCAAAGGCAAACACTCCAAGTTTCACTAAATGGCTTCAACTGATCAACTTGGGACACTTTGCAAGCAAGAAAAATGGCCTTTTTTCCCTTTTAGGATTCATCACCTCAAAAAGAAATGCTCTATTGCAGAGCCTCCTTAAAACATTTGTACCAAATTTGAAGTAAAAGGCTTTTAATGGGATTTCTCAAAGGATGAAAAGACACACAATGTTTCTCTGTAGCCTCCCAATCATTTGAATCCTATCTCTCCCACCCCGGTAAGAAAAGACTTCCCAAATGAATGAGGAGCGGATGGCAGATCGTTCTCCCGGCTGGAGATCCCTGGATTTGCTTTGTCCCTCATTGAAGGCTGGCAGCAAAGCCCTTCTGTGCCCCAGTGAATAACCTGGGTGCTTTGGGTGTTCTCCGGTGGTGTTTGGGCAACAGCCACTGGCAAACAGAGTAACAGCTTAGATCAAGCAGTCACTTCTTTTTTGGGTTGTTTTGGGGTTTTTTTTGTCATCAATGACTTCAGTCCTTTGCTGTCGCTGTCTCCAAGCTGTGTTTGGGTGCACAGCTCGGCTCCACCTGGGCTGACTTCGTTGGGCACCCCAGGTGTGTCCCCCTGTCCTGGCTGCCCCAGCCCTGTTGGACACCCTGGTGGTGAATGGCTGTTGAGCCAAAAACCCCGAATCTCCTCCCCGTTTTCAGCATTTGCTGATGTTTCATTAAGTCCCTGGCAGTTACACTCGTGGAATGACAGGCACGGGACATCAGTGGGGTGGTCTGGAGACAATCCTGCATCCCACAGGGGTGATGCTCTGGCAGAAGGTGCATCTCAGATACACGACCTGAAAGACTCACACGTGGATCTCCAGCTTGTTTCCCACTCCAACACCTTTTTAAATTCCATTTTCCCTGTCCATCATCCCTGTTCCGTAAGGAGATGTCTGAAACCAGCAGACTGTGGGTCGAGGATCTGCTGCTGTGGTCCCTCACAAAACGGGGGTGATAAAATCATGGAATGTGCTGAGTTGGAAGGGATCCACAAGGATCATCCATGTCCAGCTCCTGGCCCCGCACAGGACAATCCCCATAATCCCACCCTGTGCCTGAGGGCATTGTCCAAACATTTCCTGAACTCCCTTTCTCAGTGCAGAGCTGCCCGTTTATCTCAGCTGACATGATCTGATAACCACGAAGTTGATGCACAGTGAGATTTATCTGAAACTCTTTGTGTATCACGATAAGAAATCTGGAAACCATCAAGACACCAGGAGCTCTGAACTCACGGCCTGTGCACGGGGGAACTGTGGTTCCATCACATAATTTATGCCATTTCAAAGCTCCTGGGAAGCCAAAATTAACAACTTTTTGTAAGTAACTTCTCAAGCAGCACAGTTTGGGGTTTTGAGGTTGGGGGTCATGAGAATTATCCTTTTTCCCCCAGACTGTTCTACTCTCTCCAGCTTAGCAAAAAGATTAGTGGGCTCATTGTCACAAGTGCTCGACTCGGAGCAAAAACTTTGCAAATCCTTGACACAGTATTAATCACTTATCCAGGCTTTCTGCTATCGGAGCAGATGTCTAAAGCACGGAATCCATGCAGGGAGCCCTTAGAAGTTTGTATTGTTTCCACCGCCTGAGGGGCAGATATTTAAATTTTCTTAATAGTGAGCCAACTCCGTTCTTATCACGGTTACACAAAACCACCACATCATTCAATAGATGTTGTCTGATCTCATTAATTCCATAAAAAGGCAAATTCTATTTAAAAAAAAAAAATAATCAAAATCTAGACTTAATAGTTGGCCAAATGGCTACAAACTGCATTAGGCTGAAGGAATCAGATCCCATCTGTGATGGGAGGCGTGTGGAATAACACAGGATGCAGAGCATATTGAACAGAACAAACCCCGCCCCAGAACAGATTTATGGTCTCTAATCTACACAAAAATCTGCTAAAATAGATCAGCTCTGTCACGTAACACCACTTTCATCTGGTGTCCAGGAGCCCTGCACGGCTCGGGCTCATTTAGCACATCAGTTCCGTGCTATTCCCGATTCCATGCAGGGGTGATTAAGGATGAAAAATATCACAGACGGTTGGCAACGGCCATAAATAAATAACTAAAAAGCTGCTCTGCTCCGTTTGGCTTTACCTGTTTGCTCCAGAATTTTAAAACCAACGTGATTGAATTAGTCATGGACAATAATTGTTTCCTGGAGGAAAAAAAAAAAAAAGGGAAAAAGTAATCTGTGAGAACTTTTGGGGTTTAGATTTTGGAAGTATTCTAAGACGGGAAAGTAAATTAAGCTTTAAGAGGCTGTTAGGGACCCACTGTCAGGAGATGTCACATCCACACTAAAATTAGTTTCTATTGAGAGTTTTTTGTTGATAATGGTCCAAAGCTGCAAGTGGAGCAGTGGGGAGATGAAGTGCATTAATCAAACAGGATTTGGCACAATTACCTGAGCCACTTAAGGTATTTTTTATATATTCCACTGCAGCCAAAGCACCAGAGATTCTCATCAGATGGAGTAAACAGCTGCTGGGTTGAGGATTATGGGCTGTATTTTCTAAATTTACAGCGCTCAGACACCAGTGTGACTCACCAAGGCTTGACTTTGAGCTTAAATCAAAGCTTCACCTGCCCCCAAAAATGAACCCCGAGCCCCCTGAGGAGTGGTGCTGGTGTTACTGCACAAAGAGCTCTGCTAAACCCCACAGCAGAGAGATGCTGGCCAGGGAGGCAAAAACAGACTCAGCATCACGTTTGCTTTGCACTCTGCCTGTTCAAAAACAGCAGAGGAGGTTTGTTCTGGATATTCGGAGCTGGATGTGCTGGCTGGACGTGCCCAGGTGGGAGCAGAGGAGGCTGAGGCTGGGTGAGAACCTAAAACTGCCTGGAGGGAGGGGGAGGCAGGTGAGGGTCGGGCTCTTCTCCCAAGGAACGAGGGACAGGATGAGAGGAAATTGCCCCAGGTTGCACAAGGGGAGGTTCAGTTTGGAGATTTGGAAAAATCTCTCCACCAAAAGGGTCGTCCTGTCCCTTGGGCAGTGGTGGAGCTCCCATTCCTGGAGGGGTTTAAAAGCCTGTGGCTCATGGGGACAGGGGTCAGTGGTGGGGAATGCTTGGATTTGATCTTAGAGGGCTTTTCCAACC
Source organism: Daphoenositta chrysoptera (assembly GCA_013397915.1). Classification (NCBI taxonomy): domain Eukaryota; kingdom Metazoa; phylum Chordata; class Aves; order Passeriformes; genus Daphoenositta; species Daphoenositta chrysoptera. The sequence continues at coordinate 245,276 of VZRO01008018.1, read as the reverse complement.
CAAATGATCCCGGGATCCCCCCTAGGACAACGTGATAGATTTGTTGTATCCCTGCTCCTTGGAGTCACCCCCAGCTCACACTCAGAGCCCTCCCAGTTTCAGGGCCTGGCATCACCCCAGCCCTGATAACAACACGGAGTAAAACATCCATCACAGCCGGGGCCTGCTGGGTCAGAAGTTCCAGCGTGAAACAAACTGCAATATTTACCAGAGCTTTCAAATCAGGATCTTTGGAATCCTTCTGCTCGCTGTTTAATCGGAACATTTCAGAGAGGAGAAAATCAGAAGCCTCTAAGGTCTCATGCCTGTGTAGTTTCATTTATTTAAAAATTAATCATAGACTGAAGGAAAGAACAGTAGTCCGTTCCCACAAGAACTGACTTCAATTCTGCTGCCTTAAAATTACTTTGTTGCAATCTTTCCTTTTAATAAAATATTCACAGTGATTTAAGTCTGACTGATGGCAGTAAGAGAGATTTATTATTATTATTATTATTTCATTGTTATGAAATTAAAGGCCATTTTGAGAGAGAAAAGTTCTTATACAGCTGTGATACTGCAGTTTTTGTGTGTTTATTTAGAAAACACAAGCTATAAACTCTGTAACCAGAGTATTTGAATTTATTTAATATATATTCTCCCCAAACCATTAATAGCAAACGCTGTAAACAGTAAAGATAAGAACTCACTGAAGGAAAAAACATTTTTCAACTGCTTTTGTGCACAGAGACTTTGGTTTTGATGGAAGCCCTGCAGAGATGTCTCCCATGAGAACAAAACTCCTGCTCTGTGCAAAGAGGATTCCTGCGTTTGGGAACATCGTTCCATCCTGGATTCACGTCTGTGTGACTCAGAGAGGGCTGACGTGGAAACCTCCTCCCTAAACGTGTGCTCTGGGAGCTGCAGAGCACAAAAATATCTCCTATGGATGTGTTTTGGGTAGGATGGAAGGAGGTGCTTTTTCCCCCCCCTTTGGTTTTCAATTTTTTAAACCATCCTAGAGAATATAAACAGCAAGAAACCCCAAAATTCCATCAGCTTCACCAAGGGCAAAAAAAACCTGAAGGATTTCAAATGTCCCCTCCCAGCTCCTGAAGTTACAGGAACTCACTGAAATCTTTGTTTCCTTCAGAAACCTTCTCCTTTTCACAACTGTGAGGAAAAACTGGGAAGCATGAACTGAAAAACAGCTGCAGAGACATTGTCTGGATCCTTAAAAACAGGAAAAGTCTCAGAATTATAAATACAAGCCAAGTTCTTGAGCCTGACCTACCTCAAGCTTCAGCGTGGAGAATATCAGGGTACAAGTGGAAGCAAAATTGAGTCTTTTCCAGGAGAGTTTCAGGAGCAGCAGCCGAACCCTGCTGTTATCCCAAGGGGGAATACGAGAAGGTCGTGACAAACCCTGATGAACCCCCAGAAAGGCCTCACCCAGCTCCAGGCAGCAAAAATCTGCCCAAAATTGGAAATATTTGTGATTCTAAGAAGTAACATCTCATAATATCACGAAAATTTTTAAATGCAGAATTTCTTTCTCTTTTTTTCCCAAAGGAAAAACTACACCCCAGTCCATCACATTGATAAGAATTTACTCCCAGAAGTTTTTCTGTGCTTCTCTGCACACGTGGCCATGGACAAGGGGGACTTGCCCCAATCTCTTCAGATGGCCTTGTAGTACAAGTAGGAGATGGATCAAAGCTGATTTAAATTATAACAATTATGTAATTAAATATTGGAATTAATAGCTCTTAATTGCACTTAAAACCACAAGAGCTGAAATCAGAATTTTCTGAAGCATTTCTTCTACAGATGCCAAGTGGGTTACATTTCTTGGGTTTATTTTTCCATGACAAAATGCTGGATCAGGAGTAGTAAATAATGAGGTTTTCCAAATAACTTAAAATTCTCTGTCCTCCCTAAATAAAGGGCAACACCCATTGATCAAGTGACTTGAATAACAGGTGAAAGAAAAAATCACAGTTATATTTTTTAGAAATATCCCATAAATGACTCAAAGGTGCCCAGAGCCAGAAGTCAGGATCCTTAAAATGAGCACTAGAAATGATTTCACCACCTAACAGACAATTCAAATATACAACATGCACATGATGGGCTCAGTGTGGAGTGAAAAGAATTTCTAGAGACATTTACTAAAGAATAATTTGAAGAGCACTTTCATGTGTGAGCAGCATGCTGTTGGAAGAAATTATTGATGCAAGCCAGGCTGTAAGACTGACATATTATTATTAAACAAAAAGTTGCCGTCAAAATAAATGTATTAAACCCTCTTGAAATGCAAGAACAGCATGCACAGATCAGATGGGCCCATAAAACCCATTTATAAATCAGCAGCAAGGGATGAATGGGGAATTATATCTTGTTCTAACAAATTGTGATCAATCCCTGAACGTGCAAACACGACCTGCTTCAAGCCAGGAAGCTGGAATGAATTAGGAAAGGTGGAACCTTGAGAATAAAAAGCTTCTCTTTATCTTCCCACATTGTGGAGAAATGAATTAGGCATTGATAAGAGCAGTCTCGAGAACCAAATAAATTCACATTGCATCTGTTTCGAGAGTGAAATGAATGCTGCTCCTTGCTCAAATGTCAATTTTTAAACAAAATGTTCAATTATACACCAGAAAGAATTGTAAGATGGAGCTTAAGGTGACCTTACCCTTCCTGATCTATTGAACTGGGTGAGAAAAAACCCCATTTAAGTAAAGTACAGTTGCATTAAGAGGAGGTGTGGATAACTAAATCCACAAGAGGCAAGTGGCACACACAGAGCTGCGAAATAATTCCAAATAGACCCTTCAATGCCTGGAAAAAGCAGCAATCCCTGATTTCTGCTGAGGGATACATCACTAACCATGACCCACGAGTGCCTTTGGGGTTATTTGTAGCTGTTGAACCCAAAGCACAATTAACTTACACCGGGCTTAAAGTGATTCATTGTTTTTAATTCATTTCGTTCTGTCAAAAAAGCTGGGACATGGCTTTAAGCAGCTTTTTATATCCTCCTATATGAAATAACTTCCACTTGCCTTTCCTTTCCTTTCTTGCTGACACGTCAAAGGTCATTTGTTTTTTCTGTCATTGGGATTGTGGGTATGAGATCCAGGGAGCTTTGAATCCTAATAAAATATTGCACCTCTAAGCTGAAATCCGACTTTATACAGCAAAATATAAACACCGAGTGTTGATTAGGTATGTTTTAAGGTGATTGTAGGTCAAACTCCTGTCAGAAATGAGAAGATAGATTGGATATTAGATGGGATATTGGGCAGGAATTGTTCCTGGGAGGGTGGGAGGGGCTGGGATGGAATTCCCAGAGCAGCTGTGGCTGCCCCTGGATCCCTGGAATGTCCAAGGCCAGGCTGGACACTGGGGCTGGGATTTCACACCCTGGGACAGTGGGAGTGTCCCTGCCATGGCAGGGGTGGCACTGGGTGAGGTTTAAAATCCCTCCCAACCAAACCCTTCTATGATTCTATGAAAACTCTGCTTTTACTACGTTTAAGTTTGGATTATATTTTGATATTTTTCCCAGTTATTTCTGCATGGGAAGGCTGAAGTTTTCAACAAAATCTTACTTAAAATAACTAACGACTGACTCTTCAAATACTCCCAGCTTCAGAGAAAAGCACTGAGGGAGAGGGAAGCAGCTCTGCTGGCATTTTGAATTTCAGGCATATCGACACCACCCTCTTTTCTTTGCCTGTTGAACAAGATCTTCTCTCCTCTCCCCATCCCGAGGGCTCCCTGCCCAGCAGGATCCAGAGCCACGGGCGGGGTTTCCAGGCAGTGAGAAGCAAACCCAAACTCATTACTCCAAAGGTTTCATCTCTGCAGCAGCACAGAAAAGAGCAGCTATGTCTGCATTTATTTTTGTTTTCTCATCCCACCATCCTTTCATTCCAGACTTGTCAAGACAACTTGTCACTTCCCTCCTTTCAGTTCCTTGGGACACGACAGCTGACACATGGTAAATTATGGAAAACCCAAATACAAATATCCTACAACAGCAGAGCGTTCACATTTCTGGAGCACTCAAGATTTGATTATTTGGGGTTTTTTTTTAGATGAAGGTCCATTCTGAACTTAAAGATACATCCCAGGTGGATAAATATGATCTTTAAAAATAAAAAATCCTATTTCATGAGCATGAACCTACATGCCTAAAACTGCCCAATATGAATCTGGTCTGCTTTATAAAATACATTTATGGAAAGATGTGGCAAAAAAAAAAAACAAAACACCTCCTTAACAAGAAATTACTCAAGAAACTTTAGCTAATAATTACTTTTGATGATGTGAGTGTTAATTACAGGTGTTTATAGATCCCAGAACTGCTCTGTGAATGGTGCAAGGAACAAGCAGGGCTGTGCTCATGGAAATAAAGACAACACACAAAAACAGAACCTTCTGCTAATGGAGAAATCCTCACAGTCCCGTTTCCCCAGGAAAGGAACTTTCCAAATAAACACCCTCAGCACATCAGCATCCACCAAACATCATCTTCATTACACTCCTTACTCTGCAAATGCAAAGTCAGTGTATTTAGTTATAAATATTTAGCCTATCAGACTATTGCTCAATTCAATATTTGAAAAAAAAAATTAAATATTCAGTTAAAGCTGAACTTGTTGTTTTATTCCCTTCCCACTGTGTGATAAAATGCATTTTCTAATTCCACCACAACTGTAATTTTCCTGTGCTTTCCCAGAACACCATTAGGAATTTATCCGTGGGTATGACACAGGGATTTTTCTATCAAAACAAAATATCAAACCCCACCAGCCCTTCTCATAGAAAAACGGGGATTCTTCAGAGGAATGGCAAGAAGAAAACAAATAACAAATACTTTTGAGAGTCTGTTTGCCAACTTTTCCCTCTTTTTTTCTGGGATACACACCCCAGACCTTTCTTTCTATGCTCCAACTTCCTGGTGAGGCTGAGCACAAAGGATGCTGCAAACAGCCCAGCCCAGCCCTCATCTGCCTGCAGAGGCTGTTTATTTGTGCCATGGGCAGGGGCTGTTCCCTTTCATGCATCATTCACTGCCAGCCAGACTGACTTCACAATGTCAACTCCAAAAAAAAATAGCCCAAGCATCAAGAAAAGAAAAAAAGAAAGGAAAAAAAAGAAATCTGTCTGATGATGTTGCTTTGAATACTGGCCACACTGGCCCTAAATTTCATTTTTCTGCCCTACTTCAGAGGCTCCACTGATAGCAAAGGTCACAGGAACAGGACAGAAAAATAAATAGTATTTTCTGCTGTTTTCTTGATATTGAAAGTTCTTTTGCTGCCTATGAACAAAAAGGACAAGAAAGGCCCTGATTATAATGTCTCAGTGTCTGAGTCTCTGCTTCAATTAAAAGTTGTTTGGGTGCTGTTTTCAAAGGCATAAAAGCATTTAAGGCATCCAAGTCTTCCTGGCAATTAGTGGGAAGAGGGAGCTTCACATATTTTTGGAGCTTTGTCAGAGCTTTCCTCATCTGACTTGATTTCTGTAGCAAAACCAAAACCAACCCAAAAAAAGGTGGGGAACAGCTTTGTTTGCTGACAGCCCCAAACATTTATCTTGGGATAAGGATTGTTGTTGGTCAGAATGAAAAAGATTTGATTTAGGAGAATACAGAGAATAGCCTCATTTCTAGAACCACAATTAAAGAATCATGGATTCATTAAGGCTGGAAAAGACTCCAAGATCATCAAGTCCAACCTTCAACTGAACACCATCATGCCCACTGTGACTGAATTAGCAACATTACTAATTCCAACATAAAAATGTATTATGTGATGGCTTCAACTTGTTTAAATCAGGTGAACAGTGCTTAACATCCACAATCAGACTCCAAATTCCAAGTAAGACTGAATTTAGTGAAGATTTAATCTTCAATTTTAAAGAAACGTTAACAACATTTCCCCCAAAACTGTAAAAATGCCCAAATCCCTCCAACTTGATAGGAATGAAAGGGGAAGGGAAAGCTCCTCCCAGACCTGCTGGTGAGTTTTGCCTCATTTCTCTGCAGTCAGTGTAAGCGAGTGCTTCATTTCATGAAGACTTTGCAGCCAACAGCAGCCCAAGGAGCACAAATGTAGTTTCCAGCACTTTTCCTGTGGAAACCATCCCAAGAGCTTCCCACAGCTACTGAAGGTAGAAAAGAGGTCGTGGTTCTTCGAGCCTTATCTGACCCTTTATTTCAGGCAGTGACTTTCAGCCTCCATCAGCAATTTTCATCATTTCAGGTCTCTTGGGTGGTCCATCATTCCCCAATGTTTTGGCTCTGGGTTTGTTCTGTATTGGGTGAGCCTCCATGTGATGTCAGATAATTCCTGCTGCTGCATCCCAGAAATCCACTCCAGCCAGGTGCAGGTTCATTCCCAAAGACCTCGCAGGCCCCAGGTCAGCGGAGATGAAGAGGAGACACAGCTTTTGGGGATGTTTGTGGTGTTGGCCATCTCATTCCCCCTCACACCCAAACTGTGTTTCAAAAGGTCTTTAAAACATCCTTACATCGACTGCCCTGACCACCTTCTCTCATCTTTTCCATCCTTCATCCACCAATCCCTTCTCAGCAAACCACAAAAGGTGGAAGAAAAAACCCACGGTAACACCCTAAAGATCAAAACCGAGATATTTTTTCCTCACGAATTGCTTTGCACAAGGAACCGACAGCAAAAAGCTGCGGGTTTGGGGCACTGCTCGTGGTGTGCAGGATCACCACTACAGCTGGATCACCACTACAGCTGGATCACCACTGCAGCTGGATCACCACTGCAGCTGGATCACTACTGCAGCTGGATCACAACTACAGCTGGATCACCACTGCAGCTGGATCACTACTGCAGCTGGATCACCACTGCAGTCCTGTTCCCAGGGAATGCTGCAGTGTCCTGAGCTCTCCGAGAGGGAGGATGATGCTCAAAAACTCATTAATTCAGTTCTCAATTAGCTGAGCTTTTGGAAGAACACAAATGTCAGCGTGGGGCAGCACTGGACACGAGGAAGATACAGGGAGGAGCAGCGCAGAAATTGAGGTTATTTCCTTGTTCTATTGAAGAAATGCTTAAAAAGGAACTCATTAGAGGCTCTGAATTGGGCATAAACTGATCAAAGTTCTCTTGTGCATGGAGCTAATCTGCCAAGCAAAGGTCCAGAGTTAATCTCTGCTGCAAAGGGCCGGATCCCCAACTCCCTGAGACGCCACTCCAGGGCAAAGCTCTGCAGGGATGGCAAACACCAAATCCCTTGGAAAACAGTTAAAAGCAAACTCTCCTTACCTTGCTGAGTGCTGCACACCAGCTCTGCTAATCCTTTACCAAAGTGGAATCTTTAGAAGCCAAATTATAAATTAGCAGAACACAGCAATTTATTGTCTTATTATCAAAAAGTAATGGCAGGATAAAAAAAAAAATCAATTTTGAAAGGGCTCTTTTCTGTGTTGGATTTGCCAATTTTGCAAAACTGTAATTTCCCTTGTGGGAAATCTATTTTATTGTGAAAATAGTACTGTATGTATTGGCAGCTTTTCCAGGAATTACATCCAGACTTTTGCATAAAATGCTGTCATTTTGCAGGAGCAACAATCCCTAGTGGTGAATCAAACCTGATGTAGCCTCTCCCTCTCCCTCCTTTAACACCACTCAACTGAACGCTTTAATAAGTTAATTATCAAGGTTAATTATTTAAAATAATGATGCGTTACAGTCCAGTTACTCCTACAGAGAGAATTTCTATCTAAACCCAAGGATTTAAAAACTTCTAAATATGCAAAGGAACCATCTGACCCACAAAAATCCCTACACTGCCCATAAATGTATAAACTTTTAAGGCCACTTGAGTTTTCTTTCTAAGCACTTGTCTTTATTTCAGGGTTGCTTTTCTCTGCAAAAGAGGAATGTGAAGTTCACTTGGAGAAAATATCTCTCCCGGGGGTACTCTATAATGAATGACTTGGCTGCTCTCTGCAAGTGCTTGTACTATTTTGAGAAATGGAGATGTATTGGGGTGGTTACCAGCAGTTCCTTTTGTTGTAATTTCTGAAATGAAACTTCTCAAGTTTCAGGGAATAATTGATTTTTTTTTTTTAAATAGCTTTCCTGTAGCTATAAAACTGATTTTATTCTGGCTTTTTTTTTTTTTTTTCCTTTTTTTTGCTCCTCTCAGATGCTTAATTATCTTTTGTAATAATACACAAAATCAAATTACACAGCTGCTAGATAGGTGGTTTCCTGGTATCCATCAGCACTCACAAAATAATGTTTTTATAATTTTGTCGCAGACACTCCAGTCATTTTTGTTTTTCTCCATTATCTTATTACTAAAATGGTGCTTTCAACTAACGTGCTGAAACAATGCAAAATCTGAGTTTTCTATAACATAAAATATTAGCTCAGGATCAAAACTTTGTCTGCATTCCCTCCCTCTGTGACCAGTCCCTCCCAGGCCTCAGTGCTGTAATGTATATTAATATAAATAATATTCCTCTGAAGCACAGGAGGCTTCAGAGCCACTTGATAAAACCTCCAGACATCAAACCCATAATTTTGTGTCTTCACTTCAAATCTTCAGGCTGATGCTGACGGATGTTGTTGTACACACCAATGAGCTCTTTAGTCTCTAAAATCAATGATCTCAATGCAAATAATGCATTCACAGCGTTCAGCACCTCCCAGAATTCTTCCCTTTAAAGAAACAGATGCAAAAAACCCCTAAACACGACCTTTTTTTTAAAGAAAATTTTTCTTTAAAGAAATACAGGCCATTTTTGCAGGTGTTCTGAGCAGGACACAGGAGTGGCTGTGGAAACCTGCCCGGCTCCCTCCTCTCTGCTCCTTCTTCCCCCTCCCAGGGAGGGTTTTTATCAGCATCTCCTGCTGGGCAACTGCCCTGGTTTAAAATGTCCTGGCTGATTGTGCCGGGGCTGTCCCTGGATGTCCCCAGCGGGGTCACAGCGTGGTGCTGTGGCTCCCCAAACAACACAAACCCAGAAAGAACCATTCTAGAGCCAACTGGGAATTTACACATGAAGCGTGGAGTCATTCCAATTGGAAACGAGCTCTAAGATGTGGAGTCCAACCTGAATGTCCCCAGGTGCCACATCCTCATGGCTTTGAGACCCCTCTAGGAGAGGTGATTCCACCAACCTGAATGTCCCCAAGTGCCACATCCTCGTGGCTTTGAGACCCCTCTGGGAGAGGTGACTCCATCAACCTGAATGTCCCCAGGTGCCACATCCTCATAGCTTTGACACCCCTCTGGGACTGGTGACTCCACCAACCTGAATGTCCCCAAGTGCCACATCCTCATGGCTTTGAGACCCCTCTAGGAGAGGTGACTCCCCCAAGATGAATGTCCCCAAGTGCCACATCCTCCTGGCTTTGAGACCCCTCTGGGAGAGGTGACTCCACCAACCTGAATGTCCCCAAGTGCCACATCCTCCTGGCTTTGAGACCCCTCTGGGAGAGGTGACTCCACCACTGTTCTGGGCAGCTGTGCCACTGCTCCACATTCCCTTCCATGAAGCCAATTTCCCCTGATATCCAATCTAAACCTCCCCTGGCTTTAAACACACCGATTTTTATTCTCAGCAGTCCACACACATCGATAACAAACACACAGGGACATCTCTGCCACGGTGCCTGGCCTTTAAAACAAAACCCTGGAGCAGAACCTCCCCTGGTGAGCCAAATCCCAAACACGAGGATGCAAATTGACACAGCCATGCCCCAAACTCTTCAAATGAAAGCGCAGCTGATGACTTAAACCCCCCTGGACTACCAGAGGCAGATTTTTGGTAATACTCCTGACATCACTTCTATTGTTTCTCCCTATAATGCACTGACCTAGATCTGTTGGTGTAATTTTTCAGCTTCTAATACTGCTAATATTGCTTTTAGACAGTGGTTTCAGGGCCCTTTTGAGATGAGTTCTTCAAAGCTGGAGCTTAATCCATTCTTTATTAGCTTCTGTAAAGTGATTACTTCTTCAGGGCTGGATGGAAGTGCTTAAAGGAAATGAGCATTCTGTTCCCAAACATCACTGCTCCACTTCCAGAGCATTTGCTGGAATTTTAACGCTTCAGGCTTGACTGATGGGGACATAAAACAAGAGAAGGCACCAACAGGAAAGTTTCAGATGGTGGATGTGTTGACACTGTGGCATTTTTTAACGAAATCCCGGGATGTGACAGGTGCTCAGGGACTGATGGCCCGTGACGGGCGAGCTGGAGGTCACTGCTGCTGCTGAGATGTCATTTTATTGTTCAGTTCAAAATGAAAAATCGCTCTCTGCGTGCGGTTTGTGGGAGCCCCGGTGCCAGGAGGGGCTGGGGAAAAGCCACATCCCAGCTCACCTTCCACATGGGGAAAAAAAGAGGAAGATCCAAATCTGCTGCATCTGTCGGGCTGTAATTAATGGGGAATTTTTCTTGTGAGCACTTCCTGCTAATTCCATGAAAACTGTGCTTATTAGCATCAGGCTAGGGCGGTGTCAAGAAATGCTTCTTTAAATAGCTACAGGAAAGAAGAGCTCTGTTGTCATGGAGAAGTGGCTGCTCCCAGGGCAAAGCCTGGCTGCCAGCTTGACCACAGCTCTGTCATTTCACACAGCAAATCCAGAATCACAAAGCAAATAAGGAAAAAAGGGAAAAGACTAATTAATTTTAGAGCTGTTGGAAGCCAAAAATGTGAATAAAACAATGAAAGCACTCCTGAATGTTAATTTTAGAAATAGCTGTGTATGAGTCCAAAGCAAAGGAGAATCATGGAATGGTTTGGGTTGGAAGGGACCTTAAAAATCATCCAGGGACACCTTCCACTCTCCCAGGGTGCTCCAAGCTCCATCCAGCCTGGCCTTGGACACTTCCAGGGATGGAGCAGCCACAGCTTCTCTGGGCACCCTGTGCCAGGGCCCCAAACCACCAGAAAGCAGAGATTTATAAAAGCAGTTTTAAAGCTGGACAAACTTTTGAACCCATTTATCAAAGTACCTGGAGTTCCCATCCCAAGGTGAGACAATAATAAATAGAAAAAAATTAATTGTATTCCCAAGCCTTTTAAAGGAAAAACCCCAAATTATATAGCATTTTTAAAGGAAAAGTTGGCATTGGGCAATCGCTCTTGCAAAACCTTATTAATGAACCATTCCAACCTCCCATTCTTCCCAGGGGCAGGGAATATCCACGTACAGAGCCAGGACATTCGTTTTAATGAAAGAAAATATCACATCCACAGGAATGCAGGGAGCTGGGTAAATATATTTTGGGATAAAAACTGGGGACAAAGCTGCTGGGGAGCTGACAAGAGCTTTGTGCTGAGAGGGGTGTGGGCAGGGGGGCTGGGGTTCACCCCACGTGCAAGGCAGAGCTCACCGGGGCAGATATTGAAAGAAAAAAATCCCAGGGGAAACTTCCCAGTTGAAGAAACTCTCCACTCTTGCCCTCTCTGGCTGCAGTTTTGGTCAGCTCTGACTCTAAAATAATGATTTTAATCTCATACAGAAGTACTGGCTAATCTGGAAGTTACAAAAGGGCAGCATAACCCAAACATTTTCCATTTCCAGTTTGACCAGAAATAATTTAAATTTCCGTGATAAATTCTTTTCATTTCCACAGGCCTCAGTGTGGGGCAGCATCACATTTATCCCTAAAATGTCATATTTCCTCTCTGTGTCTTCTGCTGAGTGTAACAAAAAAACCCCAAGGATAAGGAAGTTCTAATTGAAAATCCATCATTTTTGGTAATTTTTCATGTATTTCCTCTGTTTCATATTTTGGCAGCAAAGCCAAATAACACATTATTTAATTTAAAATAATGTACTTTATTTTCCAAAGTGCTGGGTAGTGTTATGAGCAGGGAAAACTCCTCATTCTCTAGGACACAGCTTGAACACACCCCTGGATGATGCCATGGAGGAAGAACAGAAGGATTTTGCCCCTGCAGAATCCCTGGGGAGGGATGGGGAGGTTCCATCTCAATTAAACTGCATTCCCACCTCCTCCTGTCTCACCAGGGAGTTTCACAGCGGGAAACTCTCAACTTTTCCACACAAGGCGCTGTGGGGACAGACGTGATGGATGGGCTGGATGAGCCTGGATTTATTTTCCTCTGGAAGGAAGGAGCACTTGTCGCTGCTCCAGCTTTCTCTCTCTCTCTCCAAAACATTTTGTTCCTCACCAAAGCCCTTGGGGGACTGGAGACAGCATCAGTCAAAGCCAGACAATCCTCCAACATCCAAACCCTGGTCGAAATTGATGGAGAAGCCCAGCGTTTGTCTCTGCTAAGGTGACAAATGCTGCAGTGGTTGAGTGCAAAGCCCTTCACCCCAGAGCTGGCTCCCCTGGCTGCCCACAGTCCCTGCTCCGGCTCCCGAGCATCCATTTGGGTTTGAAATCTGGGCATTTGAAACCCGAACAGTTCCACATTCCTGCCAGAAGGTGAGGTTGGCTCCACAGAGAGCTTCCATGCTGGGAGCAAATCTGGTGGAAATAAAACAAGCTCCAAGCAGAGGAGATTCTGTGTTAACAACAGGAACTTCTAAATCTAGAGATAAAGTGGAAATCAGTGGTATTTACCTAGGACTTGCCACCCTGTGCCTGCACGATCCTTTCCATCTCTCCCAGCTGGATGTGGATTTTTTCGTGCATCATCTCAACCCTAACCCCACAAAACTACACCTCACAGAGAAGCTAAAACTTCATTACAGAAATGGTGAATTCGCTGAGCTCTGCCACAAATTCATGCAACCAGAGAAAGGCAAAGTGCTCACAACTCTAGAAAATCTATCCAAGCAAATATAACTGATTAATAAATGCATGGATGCTCTATTAATATCTAGTTTTTACAATAAAGTTGAGCCTAAAGTAAAGAATAACATTTTAGACGTGTTGTGGTTCACAAGGCTGGAGCCCTTCCTGTGCCACGTGGTAAACCCCAAGGCGCAGTTTTTATTTAATATATCAATCCCATAACAAAACCTAAACCACACTTTTATATCAGCAAATATCCCCGCACAGCAAATCCAACCCCATGTCTGGGAACAGGCTGAGCCAGAAATGTGGGGGCTTTTATGGGATCAATGACTGTTCTAAAAGAGACAACACTGGTGAAAAGAGATGGCATTTTCCCTGGAGTATTCCCGTTCAATTTAAAATGGATTAGAGAGCACTCCGGGTGTAAGTGCTGCACTTTGGGTAGCAATGATATTTCAGCTCTGTATACAAAATATTCCGTTCCATCCCCTCGTGTTTATAAAGGCTCCAGTGCAGCCTCTGCTCTCTACACTGTTATTAAAGCAGCTTCTTGTAATACATTAAGGAGTGGAAAAGCTCTTTTAAAATAATCCTTCATGTGCTCTTTGCCCCTTCGAAGTGCAGACAGAACCAGAGAGAGCCGAGAGCTCCAGGAAGCACAAAAGATGTGGCTACAATGGATATGACAAAAAATTAATGCAAGAATTGGACCAAACGAGTTATTTGGCATCTCAAAGAAGCCAAACTCCTCTTGCAGAGATTCCTGATAGTTTGTGAGGCTGTAATGTTGTTTTCCTTCACATAACCATGAGCACACACATATTCAGCCATTTCTTACATTAAAAGTCTTTGTGTCAGCATGGAAAAAAGAGATATCCCAATGGAGATACCAGTGGAGATCCCAACGGAGATCCAGGTAGAGATCCCACTAGAGATGCCAATGGACATCCCAATGGACATCCCAATGGACATCCCAAAGCGTATTCCAATGGACATCCCAATGGACATCCCAAAGCACATTCCAATGGAAATCCCAATGGACATCCCAAAGCGTATTCCAATGGACATCCCAATGGACATCCCAAAGCACATTCCACTGGACATCCCAACTCACATCCCAATTTCCTTAGCTCCCAACACAGCAGGTTCTGTCCCAGAGCAAATCTTGTCAATCCTCCCAAAGAGAGCACTGCTGGCTTTGCCACCTTTGCATGTGATCCTTAATTCCTGGAATCCTGGAATGGTTTGGGATGGAAGGGACCTTAAAGCTCATCCAGTGCCACCCCTGCCATGGCAGGGACACTTCCACTGTCCCAGGCTGCTCCAGCCCCAGTGTCCAGCCTGGCCTTGGGCACTGCCAGGGATCCAGGGACAGCCACAGCTGCTCTGGGAATTTCAGCCCAGCCCCTCCCCACCCTCCCAAGGAAGAATTCCTTCCCAAATTCATCATCTTTATCATCACCTTATTAATTAAAAAATGTAGAAACACAGAATAAACCAAGTTTTGGTCCATCACCCACAAGCCTTGATTTATGTTTACTGACTATTAGAAAGCATCATCTCTTCAGCAGGTCTCCATCAAATAAAATCAAATTCCTGATACTTTATTGCAGCCTAACTGTCAAAAAAAAAAAAAAAAAAGAAAAAAGAAAAAAGTTTAGAAAAGCAAGTGAGGAAGATAAATGGAAAACTAAATGAGATGCTGAAAATAGGACAGTGAGGTTTAGTTTTATTTTAAATTATCAAACTGGGATTGAGAAGATGGAGGGCATGTATTTTAATGGCTTTTGACTGACAGTTTCCAGGTGGGGAAACTCCAAGCACCTCAAGAAATAATTCAGTGATTCAGTCACTGACGGCTGCAGTCAAGACATCCCTTTAGTGAAGAAAATTTTATGTTAAGTTCTAAAAAAATCACAGAGCAAAAGGAAAAGTATCATTCTTCCAGGAGATTTGTTTCAGGCATCCTTCATCTTTTCTGCCCTGGGGCAAACCTATTCTTCTCCTGAGATGTAGCAATGATCAAGTCTAAAGAACTTCCCAGGAAGGGAAGAAATTCCCAGGTGTTGGGAATTTCTGTGGTTTGGTTGGAAAAGGTTTGATGCAAGATGTTAAATGGCCTCTATTGACTGGTTTGGTGTATGTTTGAGGGGACTTTTATTTTATAAAATGAAACATCAAAAACCACAAGTGCTGTCTTTGATTGTTCCTGTTTCCCCCTTTTTAACTTTTATAACAGGAATTAAGAACACTTTTACCTGCCCTGTTAAGCAGTTTAAATATGGTCACTCATTTGTTTCTCTTCTGTGTTTTCACAGAATCTGCTGGGTTGGAAGGGACCTTGTGAAGTGTTTCATTCTCTTTAGACAATTAACAGTGACTGAAACAAATTTTTCCAAGGAAAGAGGGAATGGGGGCATCGTAAATACTAAAATACAGGTTAAAAAGGTGTTTATAAGTGGATTTGTTGAGAAAAAAATCACTCCTTCTAAGCACAAATATCACCATTAGCATGGAAATCACAACCACCAGCATTAAATAATGACCTTACTCAATATGTTTTACACCCCTTGTCTCTTCCACACAGCAATCTACAACCCTGACAGCTCCAATCTTTTATTTAATTTGTGATTAACCTTTCTGATAACGCTGACCTTTCTGATAAGGCTGCCTGTTATCTCCTGTATCTGTTCCATGACTATAATGTCATCATCCTGAAAAAATCATGTTTGACCCTCTTGGAGGTGTGAATATTGAATTGAGACAAAACTCCTCCAAGGGGTTTTCCTAGGAATGATTAGGCTACGTTTTCTAGTTATGTATTTCTGCATTCAGCTCTAAAATGTGATTTTCATGGGAAAAAAAAGGCTCTTAGAGGGGGATCCCTGCAATCCAGGCTTCCCAGAGGGGCTCCCCCCATCCCAGCCCTCCTCCCCAGAGGGAGCTCAGCTGACACTTCCCACAGATCGGAGAGTTCCCAATTTTCGTGCTCCAGTCCTCACTAATCTCCTTCTTCCATCTCGGCACGTCCCACCTGTAACTCCATCTCCCTCTCTCCAAAAACTGCTGATGGCTCAAACTCCAGCCTCTGCAACCGCTCCGAGTTTCAGCTCCATTTTCACATCATTTTTAAGCTCACAATTTTATCTCTGGAATGATGTCAAATTCAGCCAGAACACGCATTTCTTACCACTCCTGAAAGCCAGGAACTTTCCCAGCTTTCCCCAAATATAATTTTTTCTTTACTTTTTTTAAAAATAGCTTTTTATTTCAAACACAACAAGGAAACAGAATTGAGGGAACATAAATGACCCTGTCCACAGCTCAATAGGTAAACCGTGTTACATAACAAAAAAGATCTTTAAATGCAAACATTCCTCTCTCTTAATGACTTATTTGGGGCTAATTGTGTGATAATGGCAGAATTTTAAGAGCAGTGACTGCAGAGATAGACCAGGAAAGTGAAATCTTCTGGCCCCGTGTCATGTTTCAACACCTATGGTGCTTATATTAAATAGAATATTTCTTATAAGACAAGCCATGGGTCAATCCTCACCCAAAGGGACGCTGCCCTTCCTATTCCCACCAGTCTTGTTCAGGGAACAAAAGGTTTGGTTCCAGAGAAGCCTCACTGGCTGCTCCTCTCTTCAGTAATGGTCTTTTCCCTGGTCAGCTTTAATTAAAGTCTTCTACGGACACAAAGGAAGGGTCAGGATTGACTTAAGAAAGCAGAAATATTCACCTGAAAGGGACTTCGGAATGGAAAACGCATTAAAGAGTCGGGCACGAAACATGAAACAGACTTTTTCACTCCTTTCATTCCTCCCCGTTCTGAAAGTATTTCACAGAAGTTGATTTTTTACAGCCTTCTTCAGAAGAGGATTTCACTGAAGGGTCTGACCACAGACTTTTCTGATGGAAAACGAAACTATTTTCACTTTTCCTGATTTCTGTAGCTGGGCTTTATTACTTTTTTTATAGAGACATTTCAGGAAGAATAATAAAAAATATCATTAAACAAGTAAAAGCTTTCAGAAGCGTTTTCTAGTGAAGTTGTTCAAATAATAAATAAATTATATAGAGAACTGGAATTTTTTTTTTCAGCTTTGTTTTCCTCATCCCCCCATTACATTTTTAGGGTTTTTTTGACTGATTATTTACTGTGGAGAGTGAGATGAGGAGGTTCAGCTTTTCTTTTCTCTTTAAATCACCTACCTCCCACTCCAGATAAATGTTTGCTCCACCAAGACATCCAGAAATCTCCAGGATATTGGCTGGCATTAGTGGGATCTCCATTAAAGAAACTTTGTGGAGGATAAGGATGCAGAGCAACGAATCAATGGATTTAGAAAAGAAAATTAAACAATTTGGAAAGGATTACCACAATGGACCGGCTGATGAAAGCCCAGCACAGCTCAGAGAAGTAAAAACGTGCCTGATTTACATTTATATTGTGCTTTTTCTTTGCAATTGTTTTTGTATTCCTCCTCATCCATTCCAGGGCTGTGCTTTATTACCCTCTATAGAGAAATAATAAAATATAGTCACTATTTTATATTAAAAAGAAAAAGAGAGGAATACGTAGAGTCTGGCAACAAAATCTGTTTGCTTAAAGCAGGGAGGAAATAAATACAATTTTAACACTGAAAATCTCAGGTAGCTTCAGAATATTGCCAAGTCCTTGCCCTGACACGGATTGTGGGAAAATAACACTGAATTCCAACAGAGAGGAACCAAAAGTGGGGTTTATTTTCAAAGAGCTCTCCTGTTTCCTGCCACATCCACCATGCCTGGCTCCTTGGGGTGGAGATGTGCTGGATCCTGCAATCCCAGGGACACACTGGGGGCACTGCCCGGGCAGGAATAATTTAATTTCATACAGCAGAGACATTTTTTAATTGTGGAACCATGAACTATTCCTAGGAACTCTCCCTTCCCCTGTTATCCCTCAGCACCAGGCAGCTCCTGCCTGCCTGGGACACGCTGCACGCCCAGGCCCCCTGAGGCCTGCAATGGGATATTTCCCAGTGCAATGGGACATTTAATGGGAATTTAATGGGAATTAAACATGGGGGGGACTCAATTTGCCTCAGAGGAAGCAATAAAAGCTCTCTCACAAGAAACCAACCAACAGGTCCCCAAATTTTGGGGTCATTTTAAAATCGGCCGCCTCATCCCATCATGGCAACGTCTGTGTCAACACCACAACTATTGCTGAGCAAAGGATGGCTGGAAAGAAACCTTAGATGTTTAAATTTAATATTTCATGGCTTGTTTTCAAGGTGGAAAGTATCATCTGCAAGATGGAGCAAAAATCAGCTTTTCAGGCTTGATTTCTTCTGTCACACTTAAGGGCTTTGCTGGTTTTAAGTATCACAAGGGCTTAAAAAAAACCCAGCTCCTGCTGCCAACACCACATTAAGTGTTCAACCAAGCTGGAATTTACTGCTTTGGAACATATGGCTGTAAAAATAGGAGGGTGAAAAGGGCTCCTAATGTTTAGGAAAAGCAGTTTTATGTCATAACATGAGGAAATATACAGGCCAAAATTCCTGGAGGAAAAAAAACCCCAAATATTTATGGGAGCTTTGTGACTTAGGAGGTTATATATACAAAATATCTTTTGTTTCCTAAAGAAAAATAAAATTAAGCCTTCAAATCTGAGGTAAGGCAACTGAATTTTGTTATTTTGCCACTAAAAGGACTGAGAAAATTGTACATAAAGGAGTTGGGGTTAAAGCAAAGCCCCCCATCCTTTATTATGTATATTTACAAGTATATTTATAGATCTAATTAAGAAAAAGTGGGACATTGTAGCAGAACTCAGTAGTGCCAATGCTTAGCCACACCTTTTGTGGGATGAAATCAGATATTTCAGGGAGGTTTCAAACTTCAGTGACTCCAGTTTACTTCAGGAATTTACCCTGGCAAATATTTCCCTGAGTTTTGTTCTTTCCACGCCAAAACTTGTCATGTGTTTAAAACCCATCCCTGTTAGGGAAGGATGCTGCTCCTCCTCCTGAGCCAGCCGAGGTGGTATCAGCCCACACCTCAGGCTGCGTGAGTGATAACACCGAACTCTGCCCGAGAGGAGATAAAGGCACAAAAACACCCAGGTGGAATGAAAGGTGAAACAACCTGTCTGAAATCCCAGCTGCTTTCCCAGCCCTGAGTGGAGGAATGGGAGGAGCTCTCTGGTTCCTTCCCTTGCTCCAGACTGGAGGATTCTGCTTGGCAGAACTGGAAATCACTGAGTGAATTCCTGGACCTGGAAATCACGGTTTGGTTCCCGTTCACTTGGAATTACAGCAGATGAGCTTTATTTGTAATGTGGATTATTGAGGGGCTGGAGCGTGTCCAGGGAAGGGAATGGAGCCCCAGGAGGGGCTGAGGGAGCTGGAAAGGGGCTCAGGCTGGAGAAAAGGGGGATCAGGGGGCCCTTGTGGCTCTGCACAACTCCCTGAGAGGAGGGGGCAGCCGGGGGGGTCGGGCTCTGCTCCCAGGGAACAGGGACAGGAGCAGAGGGAACGGCCTCAGGCTGGGCCAGGGGGGATTTAGGCTGGATATTAGGAAAAATTTCTAATTTAGGGTGGTCAGGTATTGGAAGATGTTGCCCATGGAGGTGGTGGAGTCCCCATCCCTGGAGGGATTTAGAAGCTGTGTGGATGTGGCTCTTGGGGACAAGGGTCAGTGGTGGCCTTGGCAGTGCTGGGGATGGTTGGACTCAATCTCAGAGGGCTTTTCCATCCCAAACAATTCAGTGTTTCTATTTCAAATCCCTGAGACAGGTAAGAGTCACAATCTGATATTTGAAGTTGCACTTGTGGCAATCCAGACCTTCTGGACCTGAAGACAACGTAAGGTTTCTGCAGTGTTTACAAAAATCAGTTCTGCTCTGGGCCAGTGTTTTTTATTCACAATTTGCTGTACCTGAACTAAAAGATTAAAGATCAGTGTCCAAGGCCAGGTTGGATGGGGCTTGGAGCAGCCTGGGACAGTGGAAGGTGTCCCTGGCCAGGGCAGGGTTGGAATGGGATGGGATTTAAGGTCCCTTCCAACTCAACCCTCTGTGATTCAGAGCTTGGCCAAAGCTCAGCCTTAGCAGCAATTTCTAATTGAGTCTTACAGGAGAGACAGCATTTCCTTGGGAAATTCCACTAGACCAGAGCTCAGCTCCTGGAATTCCAGGTGAATCCAAGCAAAGCTTGACCTGTCTGGGTTTAATTTCAGGATCACACCCGTGGGTTGATGTGAGGCTCACAATTACTAAGCTCTGATAACGACAGCTTGGTGTTTATGTTGCAGAAGGATTTGGGGAGAGGGCTCTGCCAGGGGCTGCACGGATGGGCTGGGAAACCCAAATGGATCTTGGAATGTAATTATTGCAGTTGGAGCCCCTCACACACTGCATTGTTCACAAATTAGCTGGAGTGCCACAACTTTTAATGACCTCTTCACTTGCGTGGGAATAATTTCTGCAGCAGCCCTTTTTAGTTGCTGTAATTAAAGTAATTTAAAAGTTTTAACTAGTAAGTGCACTCAAGGCACAGGAACTGATAAAGGGAAATGTGGCTTCAAGAGCTCTTTTTTTTTCCCCCCCGTGCAGAGCTCCCACTGTGTCAGAAAATTACAGAATGTCCATCTTTCCATTTGGCTCGACAACAAAGGATTTCCACCTACTCACCCCATGCCTTTCATATTTTTATTTTTGAATCTGGATGCTTTAATGGGGGAAGAAATGAAATCTATTGCTATGACCATGTGCCAGCAATAAATGGGAACAGAGGACTGGAAGAAAGTTTGGAGCACAAGGAGGCCAAGAAACCACAGAGGGCCCTTCCCCTGCTTCAAAACCCGCAGCGTTTGTGTGTTCCAATGTTATTTTCCCTTTTGAGTCTTAGGCTTCCCTAATTCGTTTTGATTGCTGTGTTTGTTATGCCCATTCCTGCTGTTAATTTGGATATCGATTGTTTTCCATAGAAAGATTATTCCAAGATTCCACGGACAAGTTTCACTGCAGTATTTGTTTGATTGGGCCACTGGAAACAGGGAAAAGGCTAAGTCTTAAAGATATGGAAACAAAGGAAAAGACAAGAGTCAGGAATGATTCTCAAAGTCGAATTCTTTACACACACTCTGGGAATTGGATATTCCTGAATCGTGGCATTGGCACAGAAACCACACAGCCTGAATATCCTGACAGAACTGCATCAAAGAGCTAAATTTTGTTTTTTCTGTGATGCTCCCTGTGGTCACTGACCACCCTCCAAGTGATGTTGATCAATTCCAACCACAAACCGCACTGAAATACTTGTAAGACACAAATTTAACTTAATAAACAAGCAAAACACCAATATTCTAAAGGAGTTTTAGCACTGGGTGTGACTATTGAAAAATATCAATTCAAACTCATAATAAAATATTTACCAGTATAAATCACTAAAAAATAATAAATTCATTACATTCTACTGCAGCCTACCTAAAATCCATGAACAGTTATTGTTCCCAGGGAGAGCAGGAGGTGAGCCTGGGCTGACTTTTTGGCTTTTAAATGAGAATAATCCCTGCAGTTTCAGTATTCCGCAGGTGCAAAGACACCGGGAGCGTCGTTTTTAATAAAACATTCCATTGTAAATCAAGAAACACTCATACACACACTATAAACGGGGGGGAAAAAAGAAGAATAACATTTCAAAAGCCGAAGAGGCCATAAAAACTGGGTTTTACTGCAGGTGTTTGACCCTGGTTCAAGTTTAATTCACTCCAGAAAGGAACTTCTTCGGGAAGCGGCGTTTTGGGAAGCGCCAGAGCGTTCACCCAGTTCTGTCTGGGGCTTTGCAATTCAGGGGTTGTTCTGCACTTTAAATAACAATCCCACAGCCTCTCCATACAGACAATTAAAGAGCATTCATTAGGAGATTACTGGCCTATTAAAGCCATCAACCTCTGGCTGATAAATAATCAGTCTAACTACGTGCACTTGCCTCGTGGTTATAATTAAATGAGTTTGCAGTCGGTGGCGACCATTAAATAAAGTTAATGATGATATTCCTTTATTGGTTTGAGGCAATAACATATAACAAACATCAGGCAAGGGGGCATTTGGCCCTGCAATCAGAATTTGGGTAATTTTACTTTTGATTTTTAAAATTTCAATATTAAGACTTAGCCTAGGTTGGCAGAGACAGAACAGGCCCAGACTCCTGGAAATTTTGGGTTTAAAGGGAACTTCATGATCACCTCATGCCACCCCCTGCCAGGGTCAGGGACACCTTCCACTATCCCAGGTGTCACTTCTTAAATTTGAAAATATCAGACGATTATCAATCAACAAAAAGTTGCTATATTGATCTGCAGTCTGTCCTCTAATTCACCTCAAAGAAAATCATGTAATAGAGAGAGAGAGAGCTCCTTGTCTTCGTGTCAGTTTGGATTTCTAATTTTTAAAAAACAAATAAAAATAAATAAAAATATTTATTTATAAGTATAAAATAAATAAATTATTAAAAAGGAAATTTAAAAATTCCAGTTAACCTCGTGGCTGGGGCTCCATTCCAGCTGAACTACAGCCCCACATCCCATATTAACTCAATATTTTGCTCCCCTTGTTGTCTGCAGGATTTTTGTCATCCCCAGGGAACACCTCCCTGTGCACCCACCACAGTAACAACTCAATTTTTTCCTTAAACACCTGTTAAACTAAAACCTGTCAAAAGAAAGCACCTGCATGCAGAAATGTGGATTTGTCTGCCAAAAAGCCAGCCTTAAAATCCCGTTTCTTTTGGATTAAGTGGTTTTTTCAAGCTGAACAAAAAGTATCTTTTTTTGAGCGATATTTCTGTGTTGGGTAATTCTGCCTTTTGACTTTCAATAAAATTGATAGAGCCCTGGCACAGAAGAAGGTTCTGAAAGCTTTTAATTGCTCCCATGCCCATTCCATGGGCTAAACTTCCTGTGCCACACCAGACTCAAATATCTTCTGTATTTCAGAGCAGAGTTTATGAGATTTCTCATACTTATTGCTCCAATTCTCTCCAGCCAGTAAACAGAGATGGTGCAGAAATTCTGAAAGAAGCTCAGCACTTAGGGAATCATGGAATTATTTGGCCTGGAAAAGTCCTTTAAGGTGATGAAGTCCCAGCACAAACCGTGTGCCCAAGGATCACATCCAAATGCCTTTTAAATTCCTCCAGGGGTGGTGACTCCACCACTGCCCTGGGGAGTCTGTTCCAAGCCTTAACATCATTTTCAGGGAAGAATTTTTCCCTGATAAATCCCCAATATCAGTAATTTCACCTCTTTCCAAGGCTGTGATGTCTACTTTTAAAGTTGCTCCTCTGACACCACCTACAGAGATATTTTAGGTGGAAGAACCACACAAGTTTTGATAAGAGCCATCACAAATCAACATCCAAGGAAAGGAAAACACGGACCATCAGTATTTACAGTTCTTGAAAGGCCACTGTCAGGTTTTTATTTGGGGCTTTGATGCATGTTGGAGGAAATAATAAGCAAGAGAGAGCAGCAATAAAGAAAAGGGAGAAGTTAAAGTGCTTGGAGAGATTAATTCTCAAAGCAGGACAAGGAAGTGGCTGCAAGATGGAATAAAGTGGTGGGAAATCTCTCTGAGATTAGAAAGGAGCCTGGTGGGCAGATGGATTGGGCAATCATTTGATAGGAATCAGTTTAGAACAAAGACAAAACAGAAGAGAAGAAAAGGAAAGGGATGTTTGGTGTCTGACAAGAGCAGGTTTGGGGCCAGGGAGGTACCAGCTGACTTGTTAATTTGGTGTTAATTTGGTGGCAGTTGTTTCACCAGAGTGACACAGGCAGGGAAAAGAGATGAAAAAAGAGCTTGAACAGGCAGAAAAAGAGTTGACATTCAGCAGATGCAGGAGAAATCAGTGCCCTGCTCCATGAGGAGCCATTTAAAAGTCAAACGGGATACCAAGAAAACCAAATGGTGGAAGAGTTGATGCAGAGATAGGGGAACCAACAGAAAAATGGGAAGCAGAGGAAGCAATAAACTCTTTTCCCAGACGAGCCAAGCCAAAGAGAGCTCCTCTGCACTCAGCAGCAGCCTGTGCTCCATCCAGCTCTGCCAGGTGACAAATTCCCTGGGATGCAGCTGCAATTCCTACAAACCACCCCCACTCGGCTCCTTTAGCATCAGCTGAGAACTCGGGACTGGGAAATTTGCAGGCAGGGCCTTGCTGCAGGTTTGGGGTTGGGTGTTTTAGTGCCTTGTGTTGATGTTTCCGAAAGCAAGCAGATAAGGGTAATATCGAATTTGCAGTTACAAACAGGGGGGGTGTTCTCCCAATTTCACTTGCAGTGTTCCACCCCACAGCTATTCCCACTGAACAGATTATTCCGGGGGGAAATCCATGTCACAATTTTATTCCTTTATCAACATACACATTATCAAGCAGTAATTGAGGAACTAATCTGTTTTCTTAATATATCTTTAAAATTACCTGACTTTCATTCCCTGGAGACAAAACACCAAAGCCACCTCTCCGCTTTCACTGCTCTTAATTTCAATGCAAAACTCTTTGCCACATCACCTAAATATATCCATCATTTCTCTGCAAGCCTCCATAATCCCTTGCCAATAACACCTCCTATTTCATTTTGTACATCCTTCCCAGAAACTCCTGATGTTTTAAATCCCCAATCACTTCTCTCATTCAGCCACGTCTCCCTTATTCCAATAATTTCATACTTATGCTAAAACATCTGTAACTCCCATTCAGCAATCTTGTTATATAAGATATGCAGCTTTTCCCTCTTAGCTCTGCTTTGATTTACACCCTTTCCAGAGGTATTTTCCTCTGAACATTGTTAACCACTGGATAAATCACCTTGGGATTTAGGCAGCGACATCCAAACCTCTCTCCACCCTCATTACCTCGCAAACAAAAGATGAGGAGTAATTTTTCAGTTTAGAATGCAGCTGATTTTTCCCCTGAGTTTGTGAAAGGCAGGCCCTTCATAAATACCATTCTGATTTCTCAGTTTGGTCCTTTTTCTGGATTTTTTTTCCCTGAAAACACGCCCTGCCCAGGACTGGAGGAACACCTCCAGCATCTCCTCGGTGCTTCCATGCAGGAACATCGTGGATAACAATCTCAGAGGGAGCCCCAGGGAGAATCCCAGGTTCTCTTGTGCTGAGCTGAAATGGGAGAAAACTCCCAGGAATCTGGGAGCATTTTCCATCTCTGCTCTTCCTGTGCATCCACTGCTCCATGCAGGAATGCCACTCTGACAGGAATTTCCAGCTGCACTCCCTAAAAGCACTGCTGAACACGTCCTGCTTTCAGAACCCTTTCACCCAATGACCTGAGGTCTAACAGAGTTAATAAACATCTTATTTTAAATCTGGGTACCTTGCAACATTATAATAAATTCAATTAAAAATAAAAGATTGCAAAGGTGTTTTAGGACACGATTAGTAAATAAATTACCTTACCTAGTGCAGGGTTTCAGCTGAAAAACTTTGAAGAGATGCCTTCCATGTATATTCTCGTTTGATTTATTTCCATGGATTTATTTCCCTTTTCTCTACAGCCCTAAAAGGGCTGGAAAGGAACCTCAAATTCACTGAAAATAAAAAAAGTCTAAAGCTTATCACAGTCATCCACTTACAAATACAAGCCCCAGGCTAAGAGGAACCCTTTTTATACCTTCCTGGGCCACTCCCTCCTGCACTCTTGGTGATGCTCAAGCCCCTTTTCCCCAGGTGAACCAGCCCAGAGGGATTTTCTTGATTGCAGATCAGTGCCAGCCTGAGAGCCAGGCTCTTACTCACAGGAGCAGAGATTTATGTTATGAGTAACCCAACAACGTGTGGGTAACAGGGCAGTTTTGGAGAACTCACCTCCTGTTGGGTGCACAGGACTTCTCACCTTCCCAACAGCATATCTGATGTCCATGGAGAAGATATGAAGACTGTATAATTGGCAAACTCCACCCAACCCCCCCAAAAAAACTTTCTGAAATTTAAATTCTGATTTTAATTTCAAGTGTGGAGAAGGTCAAGTCACTAATTTATGGATTTGAATAAGGAAACTGTGGCAGGTAACCTGTCAGGAATGGGAGCTCACACATAATGAGTTACATTTTAAATTGGATTTTAAAATAATATCAAGGATACTGTCATCCAATGTGTCACCATAGAGTTAAGACTAAAAATAACATTGGTTTAAAGAAGTGCAGTAATTATATTCATTTCTTTAATACTCCCAGTAATAATTATGTCATTATAAAAGTTATCAATTTTATCCTGCTGGATTAAAACTCTCGCTGTGCTTTTGAAGATGGTGGCGTCAGAAGCACCAAAAATTGGTTTAAGTGCAAGCAAGCAAAACACTTCTGGCAGCAGGAATGGGAAACACTCTGATCACACCACTTAAATCAGCGAGAAACGTGATCAAAACATTCCCACTTCTGATAAAGGACTCTCCAACGTGGTTTCCTGGAAAATGTGACACTCAGATCCTGTTTTAAAGCATGGGATGAAAATACTGTTCAAGGATTGCTCTGGTCTTGCTGACCTTCTTCAAATCCTTTTGACAAATCCTTTTGTTGCTGCTGTCCTTCCTCAAATCCTTTTGTTGCTGTGTCGTGCTGAACATCTCCTGTGGGTTTAGG
This sequence comes from Daphoenositta chrysoptera, assembly GCA_013397915.1. Lineage (NCBI taxonomy): Eukaryota > Metazoa > Chordata > Aves > Passeriformes > Daphoenositta > Daphoenositta chrysoptera. Next base: position 218,860 of record VZRO01008018.1, on the reverse strand, counting down.
ACTTCTGTCCCACACAAACAGCAGGGCTTTTGGAGAACATTTCCTGACCTGGGTGATCTTTAACCATAAACAGAGGTGATTCTGGGGACTTTACGTGGGCTCAGTGAATATTACACTGCTGCTGCAAATATCGAGCGCGTCACACCTCAATGTGCAAGCTGCTCCTGAACCCTTCTTCCCCGTAAGGAATCCCACAGAGTTGGGATGGCATGGCAGGAAAAGCGGCTGAAAAGAGTCACAAGGATGTCCAATGTTTGTTTCAACACCCCGGGAAAGCAGAACCCTTCAAAGGAACACCGGAGGATTTCAAATGAGTGGTCAAAATGCTGGAAGTGTTTGAAGAGGGAACTGAGCAAACATTGACTCTTCTGTGAGCTAACACCAAATCCTGCTGGGGTTTGGAGCTGCCTGTTTAGAGCCAGGCAAAAATGACTCTTCTGTGAGCTAACACCCATGGGTTTTTTTGTTAATTCGGGTTTCTCCTTCTCTCTCCTTCTCTCTTGTGTCTCTAATTTTTGACACAATAATAAAATACAGAGATGCCAACAGAGACTGTGCTTCCTGACTCAGAGTAGATTGAAATGGTTCAAACTTCTTGTTTGCTGGTGGCTTTCACAGAAAACTGTAGTGCTCACAGCAATAATAAACCTCAATAGATTTTGTGACTATTATGGGAGATTTCTTTGCTGATCATACAGCTAATCAAAATGTTCTCATTCTACCAGAAATTTCTTATTTTCCGTGATGTGATTGAATTAATTCATTTTCCAGTTTTTTGTAGACAAATCCCATAGAGATTTTTCCATATTGAGTTTGACCTGAGTGAAGGGAGAGTTCTTGCCTTGGGAGAAGCACAAAGCCCACAAGGTCACCCCCATCACACTGTAAGGCCTTTCCACCACCTAATGACCAGATTTGAGCCTCACATTTCCTAAAAGACTTCCAGAGAACTCTTCAGGACCACAGTGGACTTCTGTGGGATGAAGTGAGGATCCCTCAGGATCATCCCTCAGGAAGCAGCGTTACAATCACGACACAGAGTTCTGTTTTCCAAGCCACCCCACATCCAATCCCAACTCATCCCCCTGAGAGCAGCGTAGGGCACGCACTGGGGACAGGTATTGCAGGAAATAAATATGGAAGCTGAGCAAGATGCCAGTGGCTGTCCTAAATTTGAGTGCTTCATCTTTCAGCCTCACTGCTCCTGTTGGCCACATCCATCAGCTGGTTTATGGAAATCCTATGGAAAAGCCTGGATGAGGGAGGAGGAAATCAAAACTGCTGCCTCAGCAAGCAGGCTGGTCAAAGACACCCAGCACCTAAAGAGTGAAATTTAATTGTTGGAGTGCTCTTTTTGTGCACGTGATTTTAAACACTTGGGATTTTGTCAGCACGTGCCCTGACTGGGTTCTTGGAAGGCTTCAGAAAACTCCATTTTATTGCTGCGTATTTGAAAAAGATTAAATAGCCTCGAACACCCTGCTATAAAGCAAAGAGCTCCGGATATTTCCTGAGGCTATTTTGAATGGGTTAGTTAAGAGCCATAATGCAAAGATTTTGTTCTTTGCTCAAACATCATCCATCTAGCTGGAAAAAGGAAGGGAACTTGGCATTTCTTGCCTCGTGGTCATTGAAACGCTGTCAGGATACCTGTGCCAGTGGCTTTATTGTCATGGAGCTGCTGACACGGCAGGAAAACCCCATTATGAAGGATTTAGCAAGGGAACATTGGCAATTGTCTGGAGGAGATGTATTTTCTGCTCCTAGGGTTATGTAAGCCTTTTTATCTCTATGTATGTAAATGTGTGTCCCAAGACACTCTTATCCCATTAGATGTGTTGCTGATAAGATCTGTTTGAAGACAGGGATGGAGATGACCCAGTTAATGAACTGCTGCCAGGAGGTAGGTGGGTTATTTGGGGTGACCCAAACTCTGGAAAGAAAGTCTTAATCTGCCTCCTACCCACATAATCAATGTCTTCAGGAAAACTTTGCCTGGACAACTCTTGCTTTGCTTGAGCTTTCTGTTTGGCACTCATAAAATGATCCTGACTCTTTGTCAAGTGTTGGAGCTCCAGGGAAAACCAAGAGTGAAACCCAAACCAGGAGTGAAACCCAAATCAAGAGTGAAACCCAAATCAAGAGTGAAACCCAAATCAAGTCCCACTCCTTTCTCACGGCCTTGTTGAGAGTTACAAGCTTCCATCCAAGGTTGTGCAGTGATTGGACAAGGGAGAAGGGCTTTGAGCTGGACAGTGGATTTAGATGGGATTTTGGGAAGGAATTCTTCCCTGTGAGGGTGGGCAGGCCCTGGCACAGTTTCCCAGAGCAGCTGTGGCTGCCCCTGGATCCCTGGAAGTGTCCAAGGCCAGTTTGGATTGGGCTTGGAGCAGCCTGGGACAGTGGGAAGTGTCCCTGCCATGGCAGGGGAGCTGGAATGAGATGACCCAAACCATTCTATGATTCTCTATCAGGTATGATGACATTTCTCCAGTTATTTTAAATTATGATTTTCTTCTGTTTTACCCTGGACATAAAACTGCTGTCTGTGGTGTCAGTTCATCCCTTCTGACGCTGCCTCTCACAGCATCGTTACCCTACAGCAGATCCCAGAGTGGCTGTGGCACTGACATGATGGATGAACTGTATCACCACTCACTGGGTAATATTTAACATATTTCAGAGCATCTGTCCAGGTAATGTGGTTTGCAAGAGAGCTTTCTGTCTACTCCAGAATGCAATGATTCCCCAATTAATAAAAGGGAACTAATTCTGGAATGCTTGAAATGAACAATTAGAAGCTCCGTAAAGGAGTTTCTGTGTGTGGCATTAAATATAGCAAGAATTAATTTGCTGGAGTGGTTAAAATGTATATGACAGGATTTTAGTGGGAAAAAAAACATTTATGTAATGCAAATCAAAATCTAATCAGAAGAGTGGGAATAAAGCAGAATTTATGGTTGGGGACTGTGCTCACCACACACAAACTGTGTACTTGCAAAAGGGGTCTCAATTAAATACACTGTATAAAATCAGACCAGCAGGGGTTTGCTGTTAGGCACATAAAGCACGTTTAAATGAATCAAAACTCATTAAAAAGCTGTATAATTACAGTTCACTAGCAGGGAAAAAAAATTTAAAAAGAGAGTCTGGTCAGAAAGAATAGGATGTTAAAACAAGGAGATGCAGTGGCTGTGACTGGACAGAAAGGAAAAAATAGGTCATGGGAGCAGAAAAATGAGCCCACAGAGGATCAGCACGATGGAAAATACCTGCAGGAAGGCACTGCTGAGTGTCTCGTTAGTGGGAAGCGTGCCCAAACGGGAGGGTGACGTGTCTGGGATTTTTCTCAAGGTGTCACTGTGTTATTCTGCTCTCACTCTGTGTTTCATTGATCCCTCTGGGCTCATAACAGAGACGAGAGCAGCCCCACCAGCAGCAGTGAGAGCTCGCAGCACTGGGCAGGAGCTGTGCCCAGGGACCTCCTGAGCTCCTTCCGCCCTGGGTTATTTTATGGTCCTGCACATCCCAGCAGGGTCCTCCTCCAACTGGTTCATCTCAGCTGGGTTCACCTGAACCCTCTCAGAGCAGCTCGTGCTGATGGGACACAGGACAGCCTTGGTCTGGGATGTGGCCAGGCTTCCCATGGAGAAGGAGGAGTTCTTCAGCTCGACACCAAAAGCACAAGAGCTTTAGGACAAGCAGTGGCTGTACAATTGTAGCACAGCACTAACCTACACCTCTATTGATTCAGAGACCCTACAGCTGTCACCATGGGTTTTATCACCACTGGCCAAGGTCTCATCACAGACTCAAACCATCACTGAGGTTGGAAAAGCCTCCCAGACCATCAAATCCAAACTGTGACCCCTCCCCACCTTGTCACCAGCCCAGAGCACTGAGTGCCATGTCCAGGTGTTCCATGGACACCTCCAGGGATGGAGACTCCAAACCTCCCTGGGTTAACAACCTTTTCCATGAAAAAGTGCTTCCTGATGGCTGGGAAGAATCCCAATGTTTGTAAAAAATCACATTTAAATCGAGGCCATCACCCACTAATCTACATCTAATGACATGTCCAGTTCTCCTCCACCACGAAGAGACCGAGGCTGCTTCAGGTGTGAAACCACCCTGGCCTCAGGAGCCTGAGTTTCCGTGCCAGTTCCTTGGTTTGAGTTATGGACTTAACACAGGCTGAGTTATGGACGTAACACAAATTGCCACACACGGTCCACGGCAGCTCCGTGTTAAATGTGCCAAAATCAGAACCAGAGCTGCCTCTGGCAGGGCTCTCCATGCCGCCGTGGGGCTCGCACGAGCACGGCACTCACAGCAACTCTCAAGGTCACTCCCGCTTCCTGCCTCGCTGGCAAAGATGAATTTGAGTTCTGTTCCTGCTCCAAACTCATTTTTCCCTTAGTTAACTCCATGCTTTTACTTAGTTCTATCTTTCTGGTCCAGCAGCCGATTCCAAATTTAATCAAACCTCTCATGTAGATCTCATTTTCTTCTATTTATCTACATTACTGGATTTCTCTCCCTTTTCTTCCCTTTTTCCCCAAGACTCAGCACCACATCTTGATATTGTTAGTGCATCATTTGAAATTCACACCTTCAGGCAAAATGCTTCTCAATGACGTAAAAAAAAACATTCCAGAGAGCATTCCCAAGGCAAACTGTCACATTTCCTCTGATCCGCAGCGCAGAATCAAACACCTTCAAAGACACTCGGTTTTCCTGGAGATTCCAACAGGCAGCAGCAATTCCTGGGTTAAACAAAGCTTCTAGTTCTGCCTCCAAGGCTCTCACCCTGCAATCCGTGGATTTCTCCATCAATAGTTCCACAGTGCTGCTCGGGATCTAATGAGAAGAGCTGTGCAGGACTACTCATCTTCCCGATTGCATCGGAGCGAGGGCAGGACTTTGCCATTCATTTTTGGGGATCTCAGGCCTGAACCACGAGCAGTTCTCTGCCTGCAGTGATTTTTCCCTCCTGGCTGCCTGCATTATTAAATAACCCAGTGCAATCCATGTGTTCTCCCTGGTGGATGGACTCGGAGTTGTGTGGCACTTCGGGAGAGGACATCAATTAAGGGAGGACTTACCCTGAATTTATGAAACTGGGAGTCTATTTCTCATTACAGCTCTGAGTAAATCATCCTCCTCTTGCTTTTCCTTGGAAACTGCTTCAGCTGCTGCCTGTATTTCCGTTCTTTTATAGATATAAAACCTTTCAGAAGGTGCTGTACCAGTAAAAACAAAATAAACCAAAAGGAGTTGTGCTTTAAAAATACATAAAATAGAGAAGATTTGCAAGAGACTCTGAGAGCTTTGCATGTGGACCACAAGATGCAGTCTCCCACAAGATTTTCCTAAGTGATTTCAAATTTATTTAATTTCTTTTTTGTAGGAAGATGGTTTGGAAAAGTTGGCGACTCTGATGGTCTATTAAATAAAAAGGTATTTTCACATATGAAAAAGAAAGACCTCTCTGGCCTAGGAGAGCTTCTAATAACATTTCACTGTTCGCAGAGTTGGTCTGAGAGTGGCTCCTTGAGAGGGAAACTGAGGTAATGGGAACATCAGATTCCCTCCTGTTATCACAGTGAATAGAAAGGAAGCCGCCTGAGCTATAGGACAGCTGATTTTTAACAGTTTTACACAGCCTGGAAGCAGAAACCAGTGTAATTTCAAAAATCAAATTACCTTTGAATTATAAAGTTACATTAATTTCCTTTTACAAAAGGGAAACCTAGGCGGGGATGTATCCAGGCAAATCTTGCTCCCTGCTCTTTACCTGCTGTGCATTCCTCGGCACTGCCAGGCAGAAAATCTGTAATTTCCCAGGTTTTACTGCTGAGCCAGATTTGTTTTTTTCCTTCCTGTGTGTTTTCCTGAAGCCAGAGCCGTTTGTACCAGTCCATGCACCCATCTCCTTTTGGACTGGAGCAACACAGGTGGAAAAAGGCAGCTGAGCACTCCTCATTCCCTGGACGTGCTGGTCCTACAGGAACACCTTTGCACTTGGATGGGAGCTGGCACCCAGAGCCCGAGCTGTGCACGGGTTTAACCTCATTTTCCATGCACAATTGGCCTCAGGAATGATTCCCCAAGCATCCCTTTGCACAGGGGTCTTGCCCTCGACTTTGAAACCTTGTTTGTTCTAAACGACAAGGGAAGCACTGCTTACCTCAAACGTCCTTCCTCTCCAGCAGCTGACACGTTCCCCACCTGGATTCGGAGCAGGGCTTTTAATAGCTCTCCATTTTCAGCCTTGCTTGCACTTTGGGTGGGGAGAAGCAGGCTGGCTATAAAAGTTCCAGCGGCACCAGCACGAGCCTTTGTGGGAACAGTGCTAAGAGGAAATTGGAAAAGTAAGGCTGGAGAGTACAATCCTATTTAAAAAGTATTTTAGAATCTCTGGGTCAAAAAAAAAAAAAAAAAAAAAAANNNAAAAAAAAAAAAAAAGGAAAAAGAAAGGAGGAAAAGAGAAAGAAAAACTTCACAGATTCTTTCTACTTTATCTGAAAAAAAAAAGACCTTACGAGTTTTCATTTCAGTCCTCTGTCTTTTAAGCACATTAAGAAGTAATAATTTGCTCATAGCCTAAAGAGATTTTGACAGTTCCTTGGCTTCTTCCTCACTGTTCTTTCCAACTGTCTGTCCTTTTTTTCTTCTCTAGGCAATGGAGAGCGACCTCTTGGCCCCAAGGAGGGTCACCCTCACAAAGGACTCCAGCTTCAGCAGGGACTGTTCCAGCAGGGCTGGTGTTATTTAAAACCTCAGCCCTGGCCAGCAAACGTCTCCCCTGTCCTCGCTCCCTGAAGCTGCACATGGCCCGGGTCTGACAGGCTCAGGTTGCCACCAGGGCACACAGCCTTGTCCTTCACATCTCACAGGGCTGCAGAAGTTGCTGGGAAGTTTTCAAAATGTAACTGAGATGCAGCACAAATAATAAAGGGAAAAAGGACTTAAAATAAATTATAATAGAGATGGACTCAGGACTGAGAAGGAAGAAATCCCCACCCTGACCATCACTGAAACACCTTTCCCTGTCCCTCTTCACAAAGACTGGAGCTGTGGGCACTTGGATCCAGAAGGATGTTGGGGAGCATGACACTGGATAAAAGAACTCTTATTTATTTGTGTTTTATTGATTTGAAGTTTTAGCACTATTGGAACTGGACTAATAATTGTGTCTTGAAACATAAAATGGACATAATATCACTGCTAAAGTCAACATTGTCCTCCAGCCATCTCTGCAAATAACAACAGAAAACACAGAGACGAAAAGCACTTTTTGAATTTAATTATTTACCCCTTGGCAATAAATATCTACTGAATAACCTCCACACTGGAGCAAGTAAGGAGAAATGTGAATGTGAGACAATGACAGGACGAAAATCACATCGGACACAAACCAAATGAATTATTCGGGCTGTCCTACAGGAATGAGGGTGGCAGGTGAGCCATGGGATATCGAGCACCCTCGGCAGGCGAAGGCTTTCTCTGGATGTGACAAAGGAGAGGCCACGGGTGAGGAGCGGCACGACGGGCGGTTCAGCGATCGCCCGGAACACTGACAGAGAGATTGCTCCTGTCTCAATGCAGAATGGGACACTGAACATTTGGAGTGCCACCTGATGGCTTTCGTGAGATGGTAACGACTCTGTGTCAGTCATGACCTAGACTGGATTTGGAGTGGTGACCTAGAGGTAAAAAAGGCATTTATGAGGCATTCCTGTCACCTAAGCCATTTCCATCAAACTTCACTGCCACTTAAACCCCTTCCTTTGGATGTATTTCCACACGAGGAGGACCCTGCTCTCCAGAGAGTGTTTGCAAAAGAGGCCAGAATTAGTCTCACTGTATTAAAACTGCCTTTGATTTAACGGGAGCAGATCTAAGCCGATGTGAGGATATCCATTATTCCCTCCTCTCCCGTGCTGCCCGTTCCCCACAGCCTTGCTCCGTGCCCTGCGGAGCAGAGCTGGCAGAGTGACCCCCCCGAGCTGACACCTTTTATGGTCTGCTCTCCTTGCACCTTTCGTTGCTGACAGGACGGGAAGTGAAATAAAAGATGTGGTCTAATTAAATCTCGGTATTACCGTATTAATAAAGAGGGACAATCTCTGGCAAGAGCAAATCAAGAACAGTCTCCAGCGATGGGCTGGGTAGAATGAAAGAGAGATAAAATGAGGTGAGGCTTCTTGCTCCAGAAAAACCTCATTTTACCCAGATTTTTGGGACTCAGCAACGTTCCTTTGTACCACAAAATTAAACTGGTAATTTGGCAGGAAATAATTGTGTGGGCCACCCCAAACCATCCTAATATTGTGAAAGCCACAATCACTTGGGTTTACTCCTTTTTGAGGCATCCTTAATCCTAATTCCAGATCCAGTTTACTCAGGGGCTGCCTGGACAGGAACAAACTGGTCTTTATTACTGGGCTAACTGGTTTAACTGGAGCTGGGGCTGCTTTCCCGATGGCAGGATTTGGGAACAACTTCTAAAGCAAAAATTCTGGGAAACCACATATCCACAGAACTTTTCCTGCACTTTTGGCACAGGACAGAGCTGCCAAGCACAGACCACACCCCTTCAACCCAACATAAAAAGCCAATACTAAAATACTCATTTTTAAAGAATTGAATAATTAGATTGTATTATAGATTATATAGATACTTCCCTCTGTTATAAAAGACATCGATTTCCATGTTCCTTCCATTTAAAACCACTAATGCAAATTAAAGGAATTTCCAAAGCACATTTTTTGGCACAAGACTTTTCCCTATCTTTTGAAAATGTTTGTGGAATTATTGTCACAGCCTGTATTTGGTTTTGGATAAGTATTTTGATCAGACTGCTGATTTAATTTACATGCTACACATTATTTGGCCATCTGGCCTCTTCCAGAATAACATCAGAACAGATTTTTGAATCATTAGAAATATTAAAATCATAAAAGCAATAAAAAATATTTATCATTGTCAAGGACAACTCTTGAGTCATTCTTATTGCCCTTCTTGGTTTATTTGCAATGTATTAAAAATTAAAACCTGGGGTTTTGAAAGATATTATTGAATCTATGATTTTAAGTAACTATAAGAATTTTGAGATAATACTCTAAGAAAATCTAATTAAAAAAAAATGCTGCCATATCATCTTTTAGGATTTAAAACGCCACACAATTATCACATAATACTTCACATAACCTCCTGTATTAAGCATGAGCTGAAACTGCAGCTGTGAGGGAATTTTTTGTGGGCATTAATCCCCTATAGATCCCTGGATTGCACAGGACTGCTGCCACAAACTCCTCCAGGGCAGGTGTGAATCCAGCCATGCCATTGTGAGAAACATCTCGACAGCAAAATCACCCATGGAAGAAGAAAATGATCCATATTTTTTTTTAAGTGAACAAAACCAGAGAGATTTTGCTCATTTCTCAATGGAAACTCCTCACACAATTGCTGTGGCAGCAGAATTATTTCTGCTTTAATAGACTGTGAAGGTCTTGTCTTTATTTAGCATAAATATTTAAGCATCGTGTTCAAACAAAATGTACACCCTCATTTTTTTATAAATGGCGATTTTTCTGAAATCAGTTTATAAAAAATGGATGGGGATGTTTCATTTGATGAAGAAAATCAACCTACAGGCTCATTTGAATATTAAAAACGCCACGTTTATCCCTCCTCTTGACAAAAAGTGGCTTTTCCCATTTGTGTTTTAGCAGGAGCAGCTCTGTTCTAAGCATAAAATCCTTCCAGCCACGGCTTGATAAGTGAGGCATTATTTCAGTGAGGACGGCGGGGTTATATCCATGTAAAAATTCCAGAGGGAGGGCAGATGAGGGCTCTGGGCACTGCTCAGGGGTTGCAGTGCAGCTCCGTGTGCTCGGCCAGCCGGAGAGCTGCAGCTCATCAGCCCGTGGCTCTCCATCCTGCACTTACTCCCCCTCTGGGACACGTTTTTCCTCTCCATCCTTACCAGGGTTGGATTCCATATCAGTTTGGTTTGGAATGTTGCAGCAAGCAGGAGGGCTCCTTCCAATGAGGTCAAAAAGGGAGGTTTCTGGGATGCATTTTGGGTGATTTTTAAGGCTTCGCATTCCAGCGGCAATCTGCAGGAGGAGGGAGGTTTCCTTCGGAGGGAAAGATTTTAAAGGAGGTATTGAAAATTCCAGATTTACCTCTAAAAGTGTTGTCACATCTTATATTTTTTTAACAAAAAGTAGTTTTTCAGGTGGGAAGTCTTATTTAATGCAAAGTTGATTGATGACCTTCACCAGTACTCCATCCTCCCACTCAGAGCAGTTATAGTAGTTGTGATGAAGAAATTCTTCACCAAGATGGTGGTGAGCCCCTGACAGATTACCTGGAAAAGCTGTGGCTGTCCCTGGATCCCTGGCAGTGCCCAAGGCCAGGCTGGACAGGCTTGGAGCAGCCTGGGACAGTGGGAGGTGTCCCTGCCATGGCAGGGGTGGCCCTGGATGAGCTTTGAGGTCCCTCCCAACCCAAACCATTCAGTGATGATTCTATTTCAACAAAAACAAGAAGTTAAACAAGTGGGTGGATAAACTAATCCCAATTAACATTAAGAAGATATTAAATTTGGAAAAAGCTGACTTCTGATTTAATTTGGTTCCTCGTTACCAACCCTTCCAGCTCTGTAAGGTCTTTTGGTGCCAAGAGCTTCTTTTCAATTAAAACTCAGGGAATGGGGGGACAACACACTGCCAGGTACACAGTCACTATCAGAATTATCTAATTAGCTATTTTGTTACCTATTCAATTCAGAATTTTAATTGTTTGACACTACACCAGAATGTTCAGGCACTTCCAGTTTAAAACTACACAATCAATCATGAACTATGCCTTGTATTTGTTCATTTTTTAAAAGATGTCAGCATAGGTTTCTGTGATTCATACAAGCAACTCTCATATTTTCTCTCACTTTAAGCCTGTGTTGGTTAAAACAGGGTTTTTTGCATTCAGCAGCTACTAAATAAGTATTAGTTATATTAAATCAGACTATTAATTTTATTAAATTAATGCTAGTTTAACCTGAGTCACTCAGTAAATAAGAAATTCTTGTGAGGAGTGAGCTGAACAACGAGGGCCACAGCTGCAGGAATGGCACATCCACAGCCAGAACCATAAAATTCTTTGTCAACTAAAAACAAAGTGTGAACTGACAAAACTGCTCCAAAACATGCAATGAATAGGTGGAAATTAAAATATTGCATCCCATTTCAGCAAGGCTCAACTTCCAATACACCCTCAACGAAAATGCAAAGTTGAGTCTTGTTCTTTCTCTGTCACCCACCCCAAGCAAAGACACGCTTGAAGGGGGGTCATTTTTAGAGTGACAATGCAGAGAGAATCCAAGAAAAACCCTCCACAGTCCACTTTGCTTGGCCTCCTCCTGCCCTGGAGGGAACCTGTGCTGCTGAGGAGGTTTATTCCCTAATCCCCCTGGCCCTGGCTGATCCACACCAGGGCTGACACTGATTCCCTCCCAGATCCTGGGGAGATCAGCAGCTTAATCCCAATTCCCAGCTGCCCCCAGGTTGGCTGCCCGCAGCCCTGGAGCCGTCAGAAGGAGCAGAAGGAGCAGAAGGAGCATTTTCGTGGCAGCCAGAGCTGCTCCAGTCTCCCTCGTGTGCCCCTGCATCCCTGGCTGGCCTGTCAGTGCTGCCTGTCCCCAGCCCTGCCTGCTGGAACCAGCCAGCGCTGGGGGCTTCTGTAGGGTGGATATTGCACCAAAATCTTGTGACAGTGGCTGCAGGGACACAGGTGAGGAGCATATCCCTGTTTTCTCCCTCTATCACTGCATTATTTTAAATTTTCAGTTATTAACCTCCAGACCACTAACTGTAAAGAAGGATCAGAAGCAGAGATCCGAGTTCTAACACATCTTTGCTGCTGCAAAGGTTGTAACCACAGCTCTGGGTGATTTTTATAGAAACCGAGCTGAGCCCTCAGCTGGCACAGACACAACCCTGTTGCACTTGTCAGTGGTTTGCTGCACTACAGCAGCTCAGCACCTCTCCCAGACATCAAACTTGGAGATATTACCTGGAAAACAACCTGCTTGTGATGCTGGGAGGTGGAGTGACCCTGCTGAGATGGGAACTCAGAGCCACGCCACGCTGCCGAAGGCAAATGGAGCGTGAAACCCTGTGCTGGTAGGAAAGTTCCTGCAGGGCAGCAGTGATCCCGAGCAGTCTGTTCACCTTTCTAAAACTGGCACTGTGATCCCTTCACGAGGATCTATCCCGTGTGGGCACCCAGCCTTTGGCACACGCTGCAGGGACGCGGAACAGACAAGTTGTGCCTCGGGTGGAAAAAGCAGCAGGAAGGATCAGGGGCGTATCCAGGTGTCATTTTTGGCTGCAGAGGATTCCTGTGGGCTCCTCCACCCGGGTGATGCCCTCCATGATCTGCAGATCCCCAGCAGAGCAGAGCCCAAGCAGCTTTTTAACCCTCCTGGCTGCAGCCACCGGAGGCTCTCACTTCTCCCCCTTTCACCCATAGCTCTCCAGCTAAACTCGTGTGAAAAAATACAACACAAAGCTTAGAAACAACTAAACACAGGCAAAATGCTGTGTTTTGTGCTTTGGAGATAAAAAGGACATCCCAAACCTGAAATATGACCCCCTTTTATCCAAATCTTTAGAAGCAACGCGTTGCTCCAGAGGTTTAATTTGATTTATCGCTGGCTATTCCAAACTAGGGGCATGTGAAGAGCAACGTGACCACGGGAATTCCAGCTTCCAGTTACTGGGGAAGAATCACAGTCCTACAGTCAGAAGAATGACCTCATCTCCCTTCATTACAGATTGATCTTGGCCCTCCATTATTGATGCAGCTGACGAGGCAATCGCATTAGGGCGGCTCTGAAGGAGCTGCCACAATGGAGCCTCCAGATCTAAATTCAGAAGTGTCCTGCCTTGTCAGTCGTCCCATTACAAATCTTCTTTGGCAGGGGATAAGGGGAAAGGGTTATTTATAATTTAGCCATGAAATTTTAATTATGGTCTGAAATCGGCTGGGGTTAGAAATAAGGTTTGGTTGTGAAGTTGCGTGAGAGAGAGAGAGGCTGAAAGCAGAAGGTGCTTGACATTGAAGAGGCATTGGTTTAGCTCGTTAATAAATCAGGTAGTTATTGGATCTTAAAATAAACACTTCTTTGTGAGGATAAGACTCTTTTAAAGAACATCTGAGACAGGCCAGCAAGGTTTCACCTTTTGCACACCCATGTAAATTACTGGCATTTGTTTCATGGTTAATCAAAAAGAAACCAGCTGGAAATCATTCCACACCTCATTTTTACATTGCCACCTGTGCAAAGGTCACACAAATCCTGCTGAAATCGAGGAAGAGATTTACTCCCCTTGCCCACTCTCCACTGGGCACGTAAAACTACACCCAAGGAGCCTCCCTTGCAGTCCAGGTGCCTGAATACAATCCCCTTGCCTTGGGAATTCAGGACTTTAATCTCAATTGGACATTTTCAAGACCTTCATATGAATTTCAAACTACTTGAAGACAGACCCTTCAAACCAGCAGGCAGCTCTGAGTGACTGTGTTAGACATAAATAGGTTCTTTTAAGCAGAGGATATAGGAGCATTTTGTGTTATAGATTCTGAGCAATTTGAAGCCAGGATTAAAGCAATAATACAGGCCACAGATCGTTAATGCAAATGCCCAAGTTTGCAATTCTGGACACAGCCCTGGGCTCAGCCATCAGTATTCACAGAAAGGACTTCACAAACAGAGCAGCATACTAATAAAAAAGAAAAAAAAATCACTCTGCAGAACCACAGCTGCTCAGTATAGATCATCTTTCCATTTTAATTTGTATCATCATCTTTCCAAGTCAAATTGACTAATACCAGGGTGTCTTATCCAAGGGCCATGTGGTCCAATCAAAGATCAATTTAAAGTGTGTTGGAAGAGATTGATTCATTTAATTCATGGACATCAGAAGCTTTAAGCTCTGCTCCCCTCGCCAAGGCATGACTGCAGCCTCATTCCAGCCACAAAGACACCCAGACAATGCCCAGTGGATGCAGATTACCTGGAATGAGCTTTTATTAACTCACCTGGAAACAGAAGCCAGAGATAAATCACCCAGAGCTCATCCTCCCTTCAGAACCTCCCTGTGTCAGCCAGGCTAAAACCTCCCTGATCCACTGGGGCCTTCCAACCTTTCTTTGGATAATTTCCCCCAGACTTGCTCATCAATTCACCTGCAGTTGTGGTTTATCTCCAGTTTGTGGGTGCTCACACCCAACACACGACATCAGAAAGGGTTTTGGGTGTTGATGGCCTGCTCAGCCCCAAGGAATTGGATCCGCCAAGGCCCCGCTGCCTCCCCAGCACCAAACCAGACCCTCCACGGTCAGGAGCACAAACTGAGGCACAAAATGTTCCACAAGAGCTTCCAAACAGTTGTATGCAAATTTAGTCACCTCCAGATTATTAAATCAGCTCGATTTTCTCACCTCGACAGCCTGCTAACATCCTGGATGATCATTAATCCCTCAGGAGGGGTTATGGATCTCCATCCTGCAAAGCCAAGGAGCACTTGCCTTTGGGGCAGGCCTGTTTGTCTCTCATTTATGGCCTGAAAAAAGGACAGAAAACTGTGTTTGAAAATACATTTGTAGGTGATTTATGGCACATCAGAAACACTCTCAGCTGAGACCTGAAAGGAGAGAGATGCAGCAGCACGATCAGCAAACACCTCTGAGAGTGCCAAGTGCTTGGGTGAGGTTAGAGCACCCTAAAAAGGCCTCTGTCCCATGAAGCTCATAAAAAAGCAGAGGTTTTAATAAATAAATATGTTAAAAGAGACATGGGCACATCCTCCACCTTCATAACCCACAGATAGGGGCTGGGGAAGAGTTGTCCTCTGCCTTTTCCCCTCTGGTGTCTCTTGTTCAGCTCCTCCACAGAAAGAAAACCCAAACCAAGCAAGGATAAAAGCAGCACCAGGAGAGAGATGAATTTCCAGAGTGAAAATTGAAAATTCCAGCGTAGCCAAAGCAGAACACAGATTGCATTTGGGTCCCTGGGCCATCCAACAGCCTTTTTTTTCCAGAGTTTGTATTTTTCAAGTGTTTCATACAGAAATTTTGCTCTGATATCAACCCCAGGGATCCTTGGAGTCAAGTTGGTCTTTCTCTTTCCCACTCCCCTCTTTCAGAACAATGAAAACTCTCAGAAATGTACTTTTCAAATCTTCAAACATAATTTCAGATTATTTTTATCCACCTTCATAATATAAAAATTCCTTCCAGAGGAAAATCTAATAAAAAATGGAAATCAAAACATTAAGATTACTCAGTACTCTCAGAGCAATGCTTTGGCTGAAAAGCTGATTTAAAAACTCAAATTAGTTAATGTTTGATAATGAGATCAATAATATAATTATATCTTCCTGGTAATGCATTTATCTGAGATTTTTCTTATTTCTTTGTTTATTTTTCCACTCCAATACCTTTTGCAAATTACTTATAATTAAGATAAAGGAGTGATTGCAAAACTACTACAGGACATGGTGTTTTCATTAATTTGGGCAGCACAAATCAGATTGTGGAGAAACTCATCTAAACAAGCTGCAAAATTCCCAAACTCTTAAATTATCCTTTTCAGGAACTGTTTGCAGCGCAACATATTCTGAGTTAGTGAAACTTACTATTTCTACGCCTTCTATTCTGATACCTGAATACACTGCACAATTCCTATTTCATTTCTGGTAGAAAATTCAGACTTCTTTACATATAAATATATTTACAGTGATTGAATAGAGCAGTCTAAGTGCCTAAATTCCACTGAGATTCCACTTCTCGTCACAATAAAGAGGGCAGATAAATCCAGTCACTGACGGTGTGCCAGGATATAAAAAACCAGATTTTCTTAATGTGGGGAGCACAATTCTGGGTTTGAAATGAATGGGAGACATAATAGTCCCTACAAAACACCTTTCTCGGCAATTTTCCCAGCTTATTTTACTCTCTGATTTGTCTTTTGGCCAGAAATCCAACTTTATCCCTCCAGTTTTCTGAGCTGGAGGGGGGTTTCCAAAAAAACCTTCATTTTACCTTGATTTTGTGGCATTCCTTTACTAAATACCCCACTTGTGACTAGAGGGACAATTTTCATCTTGGGTTTATAGTAAAACCAGGTTTAGGGGGGAGTCCAGGTGGGCGCAGGCTTTGGAACAAACAAAGAGCTTTTTGTAATCTGAAGAGAGGGGAAAAAAATAAACAAGAATTGTGCAGTGACTGCGCCGTTTTCAGCGGGGTTTGCTGAGGGAAGCCTTTATTTATACAACAGATCTCAAACTGCTTCAAAGAAATCCCCAGCAACGGGAGCAGAAATTGGCTTTCTAATGGCTGATGGTCTCCACCCTGAGAAGGTAAAATATCGCCCAGCAAAACAAACAAGACAAGCATTTTATGAAACAGAGCAGAGAGGTTTCCCCTAATGCAGGAATCAGGGATTAAATTTCCTGCCTGGCAATACACAGGAGGTCAGAAAAGATGTTTATAATGGCATTTTCTTGCTTAAAAATCTATGAAAACAAGGGATTGGTGTGTCAGGTTCAGGCTCTGCTCTGCTCTGTTTCTTTCCAGTTTGACCTCTTAATCCCATCCATCTCAGCACAGAGTTAATATCTTCGTAAATCCACTGGAGTTCTCCTTCAAGTGTGCTGGAATCAGGGAGAATTTTTGCTTCAGGTACAAGTTGGACCTAAGGCTTTGATTTTTAAAAAATACATAGGTTTTGGGGTTTTTAATAATATATATATTCAAATATATGTTAATATTTAAGCAAGTACTTCAGTTTGAGCCCCCTAGTTCCCAGTAAAAACATAAATTACCTTGCTATTAATAGGGTTTGTTTTTTTTTTTTTTGTCTTGTAGTACTGACAGTAAACATAACCAAAAATCAAAACCCAATTATTTCCAAAATGCAGCAAATTAATTAATGCACACAGGACCTAATACCATGAATAAACCCCAACATTTGAGGATGCAGAATTTAGTAGGACAAGATGCTCCACCCATAAAGGATCTCTCCTTTATTTTGGGGGTTTTTTTAGCTTTGTTCAGTCCCCAAAGCTAAATTTCATTGGTATTTTTGGAGAAGGGAAAGATTTTGCTGTCTCTATGTCCCAGTAAAAGACATTTCTCCTCAAGCACAAGGTCTCTGAGCTGGTTTGGTTTAACTGAGCCCCACACCTGGACCAGGAGGACACCCTTGTACAAACAACAGTGAATCCAAGGAAAACCCCACTGAAAACATGGAGATGTTGGAAAACTCCCAAAGGCTTTGCTGTGGGATAGGAGCTGTCAGAAAACATTGCTGACTATCACAAGTCCTACATTTGAAACCCAAAAGCAAATATTGCCCTACTTACATTTTAAAATATTTATCTCATTTATTATTTGCAGGAAAAAAAAAATAAATGAAAGCCCAGCTAAGCACCACGAGCAGCAGCGGATCTGAAACCTAATCATTAGTGAGTTGTAAGCAGATAACATTAATTGGAGATCCTCTTTGTGAATTCCTAATTACCTTGCAGCATTTTTCCTAATGACGGGAAGCACGTTAGGATGTGCCAGGCTTTCTAATAATCCCCATTATTTATTGATGCTCTATTTATGCTCCTAAAGATGTTGAGACATCTCAAGCAACCCAGAATATTTGCAAAGCCTGATCAACTGGCACAAGCCCTGGCTCAGGGAAGCACTCAAGCATTTCATTGTCATTAAGGCTGGAAGGGACCTCCAAGATCATCAAGTCCAACCTTTAACTGAATGTCCCCATTCCCATTAAATCATATCCCAGAGAGCTACAACTCATTTTCTGAACACTTCTAGGGGTGGTGATTCCAGCACGGCTCCAGGCAGCCAGTTCCAGTGCTTAACCACTCCTTAAGGGAAGTGATTTTTCCTAAAATCCAGCTTGAGCCTCCCCAACCCAATTTGAGGCCATTTGTTTTGCTGTGTTTTCAAAATGGACTGTAATGTGTTAAAAATAGCCCCAAACAAACCCCATATTATTTATCTAGGTATGTGATATCTACTCAGAATTCTGTAGTTTAGACTGTGTTAAAAGAATAAAAATAGCTACCTTGGCAGAATTTAGAAGAATAAAGAGATAAAAAATAAAGAAATAAAATAAGAGAGACATTGTTCTCTCAATATTGTGAGAGAATATTGTTCAATTATGCTGATAAGATCCTGGGCAGTTTTATTATTGCACTCACAAAATTAGAACCCCATAAAATGTTTATTTAGCATAAATTCTGTGCTGTGAACTCTGAAGGAGGTGAATTTCTATAAGGAGTTAATAGTCTTAAACTAACATTTGTGTGTGATGACTTGGGAATTTTTAGTGGTCAACAGTCAAAGGGTTTGAAACAACCACAGAGGAATTGTTACATTTTAAGAGGATGCTGAAGGCCCAAATTTAAAGGTCAGGTTCAATTTCCTTCTCAGTGAGAGGTTTCCTTGTAAGGCTGAGAACTTTGGGGTTGGACACCTAATGCCTCACAAAATCCAAAGCTTCCCTCTCCTCTTCCTTTCTAGAAACAAAGGATGGACTAAAAGAGGAACCTGCTGATCAGGAAGTTGAAGAGAAACATTTTTTATGTTATGAATAACCCAAACTCTCCAGTAATGATGATCATTGCAAGAAATGTGACTCCCACCAGCCTGAAACATCCCCAATTTTGACAAAAAACACAAGACTTGGGAGACAACAGCTGCTGGTTCACAATTTGCTATTTTAGAACCAGGCTCAAACCTTGGTAAATGCATTCCCTGTTTCTCTCTGCTAGGATTCATTAATTTTGAGGGGAAATAGTGTGACTTGTAATATTATTATAAATCACACAAGTTACTCTCCCAGTTGTGCTCAGCAACAGCACTGAGACAGAAGCAGAGCTTGCTAATTATGTGCCACAACAAAGATTATAATGAATGTTCTCATTAAGTATTCCTTTATGTTTGATGAACTAATAAATAATTTCTTCCTCAGCCATTATAAAATCATTTGGCACAAAGACCCTTGATATGCTCACAGGCCCCTCCAGGTAAGTTTTTATTCTGTATTTTTAATCATCTCTGGGTCATGATGGACCTTTCCCAACTCAGACACATTTGCTCCTTCTTCCATTGCCAGGGACATTCTGCACCAAGAGCTGCAAGTGGATTATTTGGATTTTGTTGGGAATCTTGGGGCATTCTCACCACCCAGAGCGAGCCAGCCCACACTGCTCATCCCCTTTTCCTCCCAGTGGGAGTCCCCTCTCTCCTGCCAGGATGAGGAGATGCTCCAGAGGTGTCCCAGAGCAGCAACCAGGCTGGCAGTGGGCACCAGGCTCGGGATATGGCTCATGTTCCTCGTCCTTTTGTCTGATGAGGGAACTGTGGGGGCTCAGCCTGGAGAAAAGGAGGCTCAGGGGGGCCCTTGTGGCTCTGCACAACTCCCTGAGAGGAGGGGGCAGCCGGGGGGGTCGGGCTCTGCTCCCAGGGAACAGGGACAGGAGCAGAGGGAGCGGCCTCAGGCTGGGCCAGGGCAGGCTCAGGGTGGGCAGCAGCAGGAATGTCCCCATGGAAAGGGTGCTCAGGGATTGGAACTGCCCAGGGAGGTCTGGAGTGCCCATCCCTGGAGGTGCCCAAGGAATTCAGACACTCAGAGCTCTGGGCTGGGGACAAGGTGGGGATGGGGCACAGCTTGGACTTGGCAGTCTTGGAGGGCTTTTCCAACCTCGGTGATTTGGGGATTCTTGCTCTCTACAACTCCCTGAAGGAAGGCTGGAGCCAGGTGGGGCTGGTGTCTTCTCCCAGGTAACGAGTGACAGAACAAGAGGAAATGGCTTCAAGTTTCCAAAACTCCTGGGAAGGTTTTTTTAGGTTTCAAAAAATGTCTTTGCTGAAAGGGTTGCCCAGCCCTGGCACAGCTGCCCAGGGCAGTGGTGGAGTCCCCATCCCTGGGGGGATTTAAAGGCCACGTGCCTGTGGCACCTGGGGACGTGGGTTGGTTGTGGCCTTGGGGAACGGTTGGGCTTGATGTTCTTAGGGGTCTTTTCCAACTTAAACCATCTGGTGGTTCCACCTCCCTGCAGCTGCTCCTTCCCTTGGCTCCCTCCCATTCCAGAGGTCCACATGGCAGGAGCCACGGAGCAGAGCTCCCAGATGCCACCCCAGCTGTCCCCTGAGCCATCCCCACACTGTCACAAAGCCACCAGCACCCCGAGCCCACGCGCTGCCCCCGAGATCCGCTGCCGTTGCTCACAGGGGTTTTGCCCACATTTCAAAAAAAGCTGGAGAGGTTTCCTTCCCATCCTGCTTCTTTTTCATTTCAAACAGGAGCAAATATGACAAATCCACTGTGGGAGAACAACAGGATCTGCTTCATTCAAATGCCTCTTCTCCCTGCAAGAGCAAAGATAGCGCAGCCCGAGCACCGAGGCCGGCGTGAAATCAATTCCAGCCGCCGTGTACAAGGGAAATTTGAAATACAAATAGGAATGTTCTCCAGCTATTATAAACACTGGATTTTTTCTACGAGCAGCGTTGGCTTATCTGTATTATTACCACAAAGCTTTTTGGAGTTATGTGTGTAACAGCAGCCACAACAACTTGTTCCTTTAAAAAGAAACCAACCAGTGGTGCAGCACTGTTAGAGCAGCTTAAACAGCAAAATTACAAATGAATCCACTCTGCAGCCCTCCGAGCCACTTCTCACGTGGGTTCCCGGAGTGCTCGGAGTCTGGGCATGTCTCAGAGCTGAGGGCTGGGTAAGCAAAGCGGAAAATCCGTGATGAGAGGAGTGATGATTGTATTTATCTGCACGCGGGCGGCGGGTGAGATTCCCTGTCACGCTCCGGGAAGCAGGAACGCAAAGCGCTGCCTGACCCGTGGGTGTTTAAATGGGCTTCACCCCCAGAGCTTGCACGAGGTGTGGAACACCTGAACAGCAGCTCCTCTGCTGCTCGCTGGCGTCAGGCACAGCAATCCTGCTTTGGCAAGCACCTCAGCACAGCTCTGAATAGCTCAGATGGGCCATGCCAGTCTAGAGCTGTGATCCAGACCAAAAATCAGCCCAAAAAATTATAGTTAAGGGAGTTCTGACTCTGAACACAGCCACTCTAGAGAAGCTTATCCAATATAATGGGATTAAGTACTCACCACTTGTGTTTCTAGGGGTTCCACCTGTAGCTTGCAGTGCTTTTTCAGGACGGTTTTTGGGTTTAATGACGCGGTGTTCATTAAATCAAGCAAAATCTGAGCAATGCTCCCACCACAGTCAGTATGGAGCCAAAGAAATGGTGTCACTTAGCCTGAGAGGAGGAAGGAAAATGGGAAGATTGATGTTGAGTCATCATTTTAGCAATAATAAATCACAGAAAAAGCTGAGTTGGAAGGGACCCTCAAGGATCATCGAGTCCAACTCCTGGCCCTGACAGATAAAACAAAAGAAAATGTCAAGTGGGAAATGGCTGAGTCCCCCTTCCTAAACCAGAGGGGGACACAGCCATGCACTGTGGATATAAAATACAGAAATACAGCTTTTACCAGCTCTCAATCAACCCAAATATGGTGTATTTGCATAAGGATGAAAATGTTTTTGTATTTTGTACCAGAATTTTGTTCAATAAAAGTTAAATTTTCACCACAAGCTTGATGCAAATCCTGATAAAGTCACTGACAATGAGTCCATTGGCCTGCCTGGATTTTGGGTGAGCTGGTCAGCAATGATGATGATGATGATGATGATGATGATGATGATGACATCATCATTGGATTGATGACAGCCAATCCATTGACCTGACTGGATTTTGGGATTTTTGGCCAACAGCTGCAGCAACTCTTTCCCTGGCAAACAACCCCACCAAAATTTTACTGCCACTTCCCCAAGTACCAATTCCCTCAGGGAGTTTGAACCCCAGGATTAAACACCCTTTAGTACCAGCAGCTCCCAAATGCAAGGCAGTCCCCGCATGGAATTGCTGGGCCTGGACTTTGTTCCTCGCCTTCCAATAATTTCACGGTGCCCACTCTCCCCTTGGGCTCTTGACCCTACAGAGCTTGGAGATATTTTTATCACAGATTCCTTCCTTGTGTGGAGTTTGCAAAGGTCACAAATCCCACTGCCCAGCTGCCTTCATTGTGCAGAAGCCAGATTTAAACCTCTACCCATGAGCCAAATGTTAAAGCTGAAAAGGGTGTGAAATATCCTGAACTAACCCATAAATACAGACAGTGCACTGTTAGAGGGTGGGAGACAGCCCTGAGGAAAGGATGTTGGAGAACAGACCTGGTGATGTTATTTTAACAACATCCCAAAGAAAAATACATTTTTTATAGCTAAGAAAAAAACCCTTTACCAGATTATAGCTGAATTCACCAACACTTAAAAACAAACCTCCAAATTCATTAAAATCTCAACCTAGAGCTTATAGATTGTGCTCCTCCTTAATTATACATACACAAATGCCAAAGGAGGCTGATAAATCAAAATATTCTTCATCTTGTCTATATATTATGATATATAATATATAGTTAAATATTATATATTAATAACTCCAGCTTCCCCAGCCACAGGACAAGGCCTGACGCCTCTCAGAAGCTGCATTTCAGCCCTGACCATTCCAAATGACCCCATTTCCTAGGACACTTTGCAGCCTTGTCCAGCTTTTTGCCTCACATCCAGTGGTGATTTACTGAAATAAACTGGAATTTATACACTTGAATATCAGGGACTTTCACAGGCAAACTTCAAGATCCATTAGTGGCCATCTCAGGGCCTGGAGGCTTCTTTAGGCTGGTTTTGTGTCCTCAGCCTGGCTGAATATTTCTCCTCACCGAGGAGAGCCGGGGACTGAAAGTGAAAAGAGATGTACTTGTGAAGATTAAAATCTCCTTTACAAATTGAGTGTATTAAGCATCTGTGCTACTTGGCAGCCTGGTGCATCAATTCCAACATAAAATAGTGTTAACAGCTCTACAAGCTTTTTATCTCTCACAGCTCCCTGCGCTCTGGGTGGATCGCACGGGCAGGAAATGGAGCTGGCCTTTCAGACAGGGAGCTAAGCAGCTCTTAAATCAGACAAGCACGATGCCCAGGCAAGGCAATTTACCTTTTTTATGCCATTTGAAGCAACAAAACCACTTTTGCTCTTCGAGGAGTGCCTCTGGATCTGGGCATTATGGATCTGATCATCGCTGCTGCCCGGGCAGTGCAATGCTGTGGGTATTTATTTGCTGTTCCATATTTGTGCCAGGCTGGCTCAGTCCCACTCCCGAGGCTGAGCTGTGATCCCTCACAGGCTCTGACATTCGGTGCAGGTGAAGGGCAGGAACTCGCTCTGCAAATGAACCCTGCTCCAGGAAAATTCTGACTGGGCTAAAATAGGCGGAGGTTGGATTCTCTCTCCTTATTAGCGACCATTGTTCCTCTCTTTCAGCTACAGCACCACAAATTTGTCCATTTTTTGGAAGCTCAAATGTAGCTCAAGCCTGATAAATGATCTTAGAGAGATGCACATATTGAATATACTGAGGTCATATATTGTTTTTCAACGCATCCTGCAAAATAATTAAGAATTAAAGTGCTGCTATTCAATTTTCTACAGCTTAAATGAGTCATTTCAGATGTGCCTCTAAAAAAGAAAACTGCATTCAGAAAGTCAGAGGTGCAGCCTGATTGGTGATGAACTGAAAGAAAGAATAAATAAATAAATTTTAAAAGAAAACAACTTTTTCTTTAAGAAGAAACAATTTTTTCAACAGAAAAACAGTTTTGCTTCTCACTTTCCTATTTTTAATTTATTCTTTAAAATGAAAACAATTTCAATAAACCAAAAATTCAGATTATAAATTTCAGTAGGGTGATGATGACTGCATGCACTCATTGCTTTGGAACAAACTTTGTGCTGGGCAAAGAGAGTTTTCCCAGCTGCTCCCAGGTGGATTCAGTGGCTGGATTTGGGAAGCCACCAGGAGGGGGACAGGAATCCCACAGATGACAACAGCACATGAGTGCTTTGAGTCACTGACACTGAGCCTCCAACCTTTCTCGTGGCAGAAGAGAGAGGAAAAGCCAGGAAAAGTGAAGTTTTCAAAGAGAATTTCATGAAGCAATGAGCTTGACTTTCTTTTCACACCACATCATTTGTTCTTCACAAGACCAGATTTTTAAACGCCTGTAATGATGCAAATAAATGCTGGTGAGAACAACCAAGGCTCCACTGAAGTCAGTGGGGCTCTGCCAATTACAGCAGTGGAGCCTCTTTAAGAGGAAAATCTCTTTTTCCTCTCTAAAATGAAAATGCCCTGAATGGGCAGAACCCACCAAGGACGTTACTGGTGAAATTACAGCAGCACCTTGGCTCTGAATTATTAATGAACAACATGCAGTGGAATCATTCACCCAAACAAGTCATGTGTACATTAAGAAATGCTCCCCACAACAAGGTTGAAATGAAGGTACTGTGATTAAATGGAGTTTAATTAGCAGGTACAATTACCTAATCAAAAGGAAGTGCTTTCCATTATTAGTCAGTACCTGCTGTAGAACAACTCTATTGTGAAAATTCACTGTATGTTGAGGAGCCACAGAGCCAAATTCTTCGCTGAAGCACTGATAATTACTGAATTTACCTTCATAGAGTGATTATGGTAATTAAAAATTTCAATTTTAAATGCTCTCATTCCACTGAAAAATAAGAGTCAGATACAATATGTGATATTGGAATAGGGGTATCAGTGACAAAAGTGTTCTACTACAGAGTGTTGGAAAAGCCCAGATCCCTAAAAGTGGTTCAGGTAAATAAAAGATATGAACTTACATGATTTCAATCATAGAATTCCAGGATCGTTTGGGTTGGAAGGGACCTTAAAAATCATCCCATTCCACCCCCCTACCATGGGCAGGGACACCTCCACTGTCCCAGGTGCTCCCAGCCCCAGTGTCCAGCCTGGCCTTGGGCACTGCCAGGGATCCAGGGGCAGCCACAGCTGCTCTGGGCACCCTGTGCCAGGGCCTGCCCACCCTCACATTATGGAATTTCTTCCCCATTTCCAATCCAAACCTGCTTCTTTTCAATTTAAAATCATTTCCTCTTTTCCAGTCACTCCAGGCCCTTGTGGTGTGCCACCATCACAACAGACTGGAACAGAGTAGCTGAATGAACCAGGAAACTTCAGTAATGCTTAATAATAAACCACACACCTTTCACAAAAGAATTATTAACTGCAACACGTTTCTGTAGATCAATAAACTGCTGCCACTCAGTGAAGGATTTAATTTTGTGTTAGAACCTTCATGTCTTCTGCAAATGAAAGCAGCAAGACAATGCTCCCGTGTTTCAGTGCTGCACCACAACAAACTCCTCCCGACCAAACTCTAGCATCACAGTCAAGGAGATTAAATTTTTCCAGACCATGGAAACGGCTCCTGCTGTTTTGCCCTTTTTTAATCAAAGCTGCTGCTTTCCAAGGTGAGCTGTGGAGTGCAGCTGGCCCTGGAGACAGAACTCTCCCTGCCCTGGGCACAGAGCTGATATTTTGCTGTTTCTGTTGCAGGGAGGAGGAGGATCCCACAACCCCTCTGTGTGAACATGACTGAAAACAAGGAATGCAGCTTCTGTTCTAGAGAACATCACCTCAGGAAAGACTTGTTCTACCTCTGCATTAATATAAGAAAATGAACAAATTCAGTGGGGCTTTCTCACCAAAACAACTCTCCATAAATCCCTAGGAGGTCTGTACTACCCAAAAGATTGGCTCCATCATTCCCTGCCCGAGGATCCTCTCCCGTGCCTCCTAAACAGGTTTAAAATCTGTGCCTGCCTGGGTTCTGCACCACAGTTAAACTCCTATTTCTCTCATTCTATCAGTCTCCCCAAATATTTGGTGACCTTCAGTTATTTTACTGTTTCCTGTTTCTTACAATATTGTGCTTCCATTTTCTTTTGTTCCCTGCCTCTCCTTGAGGTCTCTTCAGCAATTTATAGCCCTAAAGTTCCCTATATATTATATAGAAAACGACCTTTCATTTTAGTGGGTGCTCCCTGTTCCATTCACACATCTGCTTCCAGCTGCCTTAGGATCCTGAAATTTTCCTCTTTTTATTGCTTGGGTGCCTCTATGGCAACTCGTGTGAGTCTCTATCACTCTTAAGAAAATAATAATCTCTTTTATAACCTTGCTTCAGCAAAGCTTTATTTATTACAGCACACTGAGCCACAGGTACCCACAATTCCACAGGGAAAAGAGGTTTACCTGTTACAACAGCACCGTGTCTCCCTTTGTTCTGATGCAAGTAAAAATCAGAGTAAATAAAATAAATTCACCTTAGGCTGCACAACAGGAGATTTAAAGGAGAAGAGGTGCAATTTGGACCATTTCCAAATCAAACTGGTAAACAGGTTGAAGTCATGATCACATCAATGCAATCAGAGAACTTCCAAATTAAGCTTTTATCCATAGTAATGTTTTTATTCCTGCAGCATCAATGGCAGGGAATGCTCCCTCAGTGTCCCTGCAGGAGATGGGCAGGTGTGTTTTCCAGGATGTGGTTACAGGGGTAAATCCAACAGCAAAGCAGCTGAATAACTCCATTTTCAGCATCACTAAAAGCATTATTTGATAATATTTCTGAATGTCTACTCAAATATTTTGCAGTCCCACCTCTGACCACTAGGATTTCCAAATTCAAAAGTGCCATCATGTGAAAAAAAGGACCCAAGAAATGAACTTTATACGTGGAGACAGAAGCACACCTTCCAATTCCTTTTACCATGGAATGCAGGAACTCCATACCATTAGTCTGTCCTTTTTTCTATATCCCTGCCTCCCTAAGAGTTCCAGCTTTGTGGGATTAAACATATGACAGCCTTTGCTTGCAGTTTACATCACTGGGAAAGATTTTCCAAGGCTGTGGAGAAAATGGAGATTAGTCCTGCCTTGCTCTACTTTTGTTCCAGACACATTTGGAGCGCACAGGGGAGGAGGAAGCGCTCTGAGGCAGCGCCAGGAAGGCTTAGCCCCATTTCACACCACTTAATCAGAGATTACAAATAGCAGGGGACAAGAAATCAACTCTTTTCCCATTCCTAAACATTCTGGAGTTTGTTTCTAAGCGTGTTTTTCTCTGAGGAGGAAATAGCTAATTTAACATGCTTATTAAGACAAAGGGATGAGCTCTATCCTGTTTTTAATTGGGTTATATCAGACCTAGATGGAAGGAATGTGTTTGTGGGGTTTTTACTGAAGAGCAATTAATTTAATTTACCATTTCCATTCTGCTCGTTATTAAATTCACTACAATTTAATACCCAAATTAATTAATACCTAAACAACCGTGCAAAAAAAGTAAGAAGTCCATGAAGTTCAAGAGTAAATAGCAGGGATGTGCACTCCACTGATTGTGGAATTCTTGGAGCATTTGCAGATTTTCCATTGCAAGAATTCACAAACACAACATATGGGTCATAAAGAGCTGCACATTCCAATGCAGAGCTCCAAGGGGCAGGGAAAGAGGGATTTAAATCTTCACAGCCACTCGTAAAATCATGGAATGGTGTGGGTTGGAAGGGCCATTAAAGATGATCCAGTCCCACTCCTGCCATGAACAGGGACACCTTCCACTATCCCAGGTTGCTCCAAGCCCGCTCCAACCTCACCTGGGGCACTTCCAGGGATGGGGCAGCCACAGTTTCATTGGGAAACATCTCCAACCATCTCCCAGCACCTCTCAGGATACCTTAAAACCACTCACCACCTGTCATAAAACTACTTTTCACCTTCTGCTACTGTTGCACATCCAGAGGCATAGAAGTTGAGGAACACATCAGGGAAAATAAATCCTGATTTTTTTCATACAGATGGAATTAGGTTTGAACACACGGAAATGGAGTTCTTTGAATTCTGAAGCTCCTGGCACTCAGTAAAATGCAGAATGCTGAAGAGAAGGGATTGGAACAATTCCTTATAGAGAGAGAGGTTCAGAGCTGTGTTACAGGTCAAGGTAGAATTGCTGCCTCACAAAAGCTCCATTCACCAGGAGCAGAGCATGAGAAATTGCTGCTGGGAGATGAATGCGTTCCTCTCATCAGATGATTAATAAAAAGATAATGACTACTTCAAAAAGGCAATGGTTTGATATTATTATTTTTGCCTGTGTCACACTGGAGTATGTGGGCAAAGAAAAAAACCTTTACCAAGGCAGAATGCAGAATTCTTCCCTGAATAAAAGTTCAAATACCATTAACTAACCCATTGTACAGATGAAAAAAGCCCAATTGAGAGCAAGAATAAATACCTGGAATTCCCTCTCCTGCTATTCATTTTGGAGACATGAAAAACCATCACACTTGAGGCAAAGTAATGAGTTGCAGTCACTTTTTTGTACAGTTTAAATGCTTGAAGCACTTCATGGATTTTATGGTGCCATAATAGGAATTTGCAAATATGTACAACATTTTTAGCATTAGAAAGAGATTTTAAATGCTGAGATTTAAGCTTAGGTGAGAAGTCCTAGGAACAAGTGCAACATCTTGTGAATGGCAATGCGTAATTTTTACTGCAGAATAAACACGGATTTTGATAATTAATAACTTCCTAGTTTGTTTTGGAGAAGATTAATGTTAAATAATCGATCATTTGGCTTTTTTGGAGGGAGGTACACCTGTTTGGACTAGCGTGCCTGATTTATTTCTAGCCCATAATGGATTTATTTGCATTACCTATAAATAAAATAGCAGAGCCACATCTGCAGTAGATATATTGTCACCACGTTACGATGTGACAGTGGCACTTCCAGAAATGTCCCCACCTCCTGCAAGCTTCACTGGCGTGCCGCAGCGAAAGGTTAAAAATACCATTAAATAATGGTTCCAGAATTATCACAGCAGTCCAAACACGTCATTTTGGTGGCACAAAACCAAAATTCATGGCACAATTACTCCGGTGAGCAGGAGATGGGTGCCCTTTGGTTCAGGCTGTTTTTTCTGTTCCCAAAGGTTTCTCTGCTGTCCCCTCTTGTGGCTTTGTCCCTCTTGGTCAGAGCCAAGCTGAGCCCTTGGATGAAAGCCAAGCTGCCCGGTTTGGTGGCACTGCCCCTGTGCCTGCGTTCCAGGCAGGGCTGCTCCAGGAGGTTGGATTCCCTGGGATTGAGTCGCTGGCGGCCGCTGCAGCTCCGGCGCTCCCGATTCTCGCGCCTTCGCTTCCCGTCCCAGCCAAGAGCTCACACAAAAGAAATCCACCAGGGCAACTTCTCCAGCAGCCATTCCAGCTGCCAGCTTCGCCAGCAGTGCCCCAACTTGTGCTTTGATGGTTTTCCCATCTTATCTNTTTTTTTTTTTTTCCCCCAGGATCTATCAAAACTCCCTTTAGAGCCAGAGGAAATTTTCCTATAAACTCCAAACCAAATTTTAAAAAGTCTTAAAGGAGCAATTAGACTGAGTCTACAACAACTGGCAGTTTATCAGTTGTATGTAGTGGTCTCTCCATATTTTTTTTATGCAAAGGAATTGCCTTGTCTAGAACTTAGCTGTGGCTCTGAAAATCTGCACAACAGATCTACAAGTGTGGGCCTTTAAAACTTTGTTTCTCATCAAAAAGAAGATGAAGGTGGCATTAGTAATACAATTAGCACTCAAACTGTTTCAAGCTGTTAATGCGCAGCTTATTTTGAAGTTCTTTTTATCCTCACCTCACCTGCAGCTACTTAAATAAAATACAGACAATTTCCACAACACAGACACTGAAATGTGAGCTCTGCATTCAGCAGGATTGGAGATAATTAAAAGCAACGAGAGACAACTCAACTCAACTCTCAGCACTTTCAAGTTCAGGATCAGTTTGGGAAGGGAAGCTCTTCCAGCTCGTGGTTCGCAGCTGATTTTAAAACACTGAACCATCAAACTCCAATTTAACTCCAACAACAAAATAACGAGTTGGGGGTGGGACAGGGAGCTCTGAGACAGAACTCAGAGCAACAGTGCCTTTGGAGATTGGGATAAAATGGAATTGAGACCATGGCTGTACCATGGTTCACAAAACAAAATCACGGGCAGCCTTTTTGTTGCAGTAAAAAAGAGAAGAAAGAGCCTTTCCCCCTCTCAATTAAATTACTGCCAGAAAATATTTCCTTGCTGACAAAGTGTGTCCTTCTAAAGACAGGAAAAGCTGTGTGCCAGTAACAAATGAGAACATATACAGAATTTCTGATACATAACAAATGAGAATCTATACACAATTTCTGATACATAACAAATTCTCTTAACCTGGAGAAAGAAGGATTTCTAACAGACAATCAGCACTGGTGTACTTGTAAGATAACCTTAAATGTCAACCAATCTCACAGCAGGAATGCTGTGTGTTAAAATAAAAAGTCTTTTTTGGGGAACTGATATTAATTGGGGGTGTTTTTTTCTTCCTTTTAATTATGGGGTGGACTTGGGAAATGCAGAGATTGAACATTTGCCTAAACCTTACAGCTCCCCAGTAATTCTGGAGGAAGTTTACACTGCCCTGTTCTAGAGGGCTTTAGATGGATGCCTTCATTACAGGAGTGCCTGGTTAATAGGAGGGACATCAGCAC
The DNA here is from genome assembly GCA_013397915.1 of Daphoenositta chrysoptera. NCBI lineage: Eukaryota > Metazoa > Chordata > Aves > Passeriformes > Daphoenositta > Daphoenositta chrysoptera. Next base: position 188,217 of record VZRO01008018.1, on the reverse strand, counting down.
CAACAAAATCAGCAGCACGAGGGTACAAACCATTAATATGAGAAACAGGGATCAATCCATCCGTGTGATACATTCGTCCACCAAGACAGAAATGTGGCACTGAATTAAAGATGAGGTCGGGAGAGTCAGAGAGTCCTGACAGATTCTGGAGCATTAACTCCTGCTATAAATGCAGCTGTCACGCCTGACAGCCACTTAACCAGGCAGAAATTCCCAAATAAATTGGTGCCCGTGCTGGGAGCTGCTCCCCCTCTCCCACAGCCGAGGGCTGACCTTGCAGAGCACCACAAATTACCAGGAATATTCAACAGGCACTTTTACGATGCTGTTACTGGCACACCATCCCCAATAAAGATTTATGTCCCACACACGAGAAGCTGAATAAAGTTTACCTGGAAAAAGCTGAAGTGCCTGAAGGAGCGCAGCTCTGGAGCAATCAATAACATCCCACCTCCCGACGTTCCACATGAGACACTCATTAAAAGTATAATATAGATGATAATTATAAAAGAGGAATTTCTTTTGTACTCCTGTACTCATTTTAATTAGAGGCCATAACCCACTTCCTGCTGCATTCATGCCTCGTGTTTTTCTGTCACCAGTATTAATTATTTCATTACAGAAACAGCAGCCCAAGCTTTGAAGGCAATGAGGTGGAGATCCAAAGGTGGACTGTGGGGCAGGATGCACAAATCATCAAAAGCTGAATAAACTAAACTGTAAAAACTGTGGCATCCAGCGTGCACACCTTGTTAGACCTGAAAGGGTATTTTAAAATTGCTTCATGATTGAAAAAATGCTGCCTAATTAATCAGGAACACATCAAGCTGTGAGTAAAGTCAGAGTAATTGCAGTTGCTGTAAGGAAAACAGGGTGTTGTTTCCTGGGGTTTACTCAGTCATTAGGGATCAGCCCATGAAATATCCCTTCGTTCACAGCATGAAAAAGGTGACACAGGACAAGAGAAATTAAGGAAGCAAAATATGTAGGAACAAGTCCTTTAACTGTGACCACACAAATCCTACAGCTCATCCTTAATTATCTGGCTTCCAGATGACCCAAACATGAAACTTCACAGCATTTGTGCCCAGAAAGTTCATTGAAAAGTCATTTTTCTGTCTTTATCTGTTATTTATAAGCAACTTCCAGCATTGGGAACCACAGTGTGGGCAGTGTTTCACAGATCAGCCACCCAGTTGATTTAATGCACTCAAAAGTGCAAACAAACAAGCAGAATCCTGGTTTTGCAGATTTAAGTCTTTGAGTAATGCCTGTGGCTTGCTGAAAATCCTTTTTTATTGAAAATTGAATATGTCAGCTCAGCCATCACTTTAATTTATTTTAAAAGATTTATTAGAGTTTGATGGTTTTCCTCTTGCTTGATTTTCATGTGTTTTCCTGATGAAATTAAAATCATTGGAGCTTCCACTAGAGAAGAACTTTATCAATCTGTCAGGAGGAGCACGGTTTTAATAAAACACTTTGGGAAAGTTTCCTAAGGAAACACTTTTTAAACTTTTGAGTAGACACAAGGAACTTGTGGGGCCAGAGAAATGGAAAGCACAGCACTAACAAGGCACAGAGCTGAGCTTTGTATTCTGTATTTACTGGAGAGCTGTTCTGAGTTTTGCTTCTCTTCAGCAGCACAGCCACAGCTCTCTCCTGCTCCTTATGCACATCCAGGCACTCGTGTGAAATCTCAGCATTAACAACTTCTCCTGACAGCGTTCAGGACGGTGGTGTAGTACTTGCTGTAAGCCTGAAATATTCAGGCACCTGGAATAAACCTGGAATTCATCATTGATGGTGGAGTTCAGGCAGAAGGTGAATCCAAGGCAGCCTCCAGCTGTGTCTTTCTCAGGAGACTTTTCCAGCTTGGAGGGCCTGGATGCCACCAAGCTGGGGATGGGTGGAGCTGGGTGAGTGACTGAGGGTGACCTTGGGCTACCAGTGCTGCTTTTTGTGTAAGACTCTCCATTCCAGCTTGTTCAGGGGGAATTTTAATGCGTCCCTTATCTCTTAATATGTTCTTTATCTTTCAGCTGCACCCACCATCATCATTTCAGCCCTGAGACACAACACAGATCTTTCAATGCAGCTCTCAACATTCAGCACTGTGGAGAATTAACAGAGTACCCTGGAAAATCACAGGGAATTGTTGGGCAGGAATTGTTCCCTGGGAGGGTGTGAGGCCCTGGCACAGGTGCCCAGAGCAGCTGTGGCTGCCCCTGGATCCCTGGCAGTGCCCAAGGCCAGGCTGGACATTGGGGCTGGAGCAGCCTGGGACAGTGGGAGGTGTCCCTGCCATGGCAGGGGTGGCACTGGATGGGTTTAAGGTCCCTTCCAACCTTCAAGATCATCAAGTCCAACCGTGCTTTGAAATATAATTTTCAAAAATCCAAACGGAGAACAGCTAAAAATATCTATAAATTAAAGGTATTGTGATAACACCAGAAATCAAAGCCTGAAATCTTCTTTCATGAAGCTTGAAATAAAACACACCCTATTTATATACGTTTCAAAGTGTTCTCCTTCCCTTTAGCGCTCAGCTGTAATAAAATATAACTCCATGTGCTCTCCAGGTATCACAGGAAATATAATCTGTACCTGCACACGAATTCCACTTTGATTTAGAAAATTGTCTGCCCCTCACAAATTGCACTCTGCTGGCAGAAACGTTTAAGAAATAAATTTAAAATATCCTCCCAGCCAGTTAAAATGACTTAAAAGGAACATTTGGGATAAGCTGTGGGATAGACACAGGAAAACACTACAAGGGAGCCCCATCTAACATGGAAATTACCAAAATGCAAATGCTGTCAGGTCTGCCTGCCTGAGCTTCCCTAGGAAGATCCAGCCTAAATTAATATTCAGGAAGAGGGGGAAAAGGAACTGAGTTCTAAGAAATACAAAGTGATGGGTACAGGCGAGGAGAGTCTGAACCATCCAGGTCCCGTACGAGTTTCAACACGAATTGTAGAAAAGCAGGAAAAGGATGGGATCATTTCCAGCAGCTGAGAAGAGACCTCTTTGCTGGAAAAGCAACCGAAACTTTAGGATATTTAAGTAGGATGAAAAATAATCCAGAGAAGTTTATAATGTCATTAAATAAATCCCTGATTCCCTCCTGAAACCTCGCACTCAGCAGCATCTCACCAAAATAAAGACCTTTGGAAAGAGGCAAGAAGAATCGTTTTGACATGGAAAACTTTTTAAAGCAGCATTCTTTGCCTTGGAGACAAGGGAAATAAGGAATAAATAAAATACCCAGACTTACTAACAACAGAGGGATGGTGGAATCCTGTTCTCCAGGCTCCTGAGGTAAAAATTCAGGAGCAGCGTGAGGAACTGAGAGGGCACAATGCAGGCAAGAGGATTTCTTCCATGCAAGACTGAATTAGACACCTGAAATCCTCACCACAAGGATATCACCAAGGCTGAGAACTTTGCCAGATGTTAAAAAATCTGTGTTCCTTTACAGATCATGAGGGCAGTCAAAGTTGCAATAATAATTTTAAAAAATTTAAAAAATATTAAAACAAATTTCTAACCAGTTAGGACCAGATATTTTCTAGAGCACGAGTTATGTCATCTTGTTGAATACCTGAAGTGGTTTGAGTGGAATTTAGAGCTTTCTTCGAGGCAGAGAGAGGGCACGGTCTGGAACCAAGCACTGCACGGGCTGAAGCTCAAATCGATGCTCTCTGCCAACACCTCCACTTCAACAGCTTTTCAGCTGGCTTTGGTGGTTTGGAAGCTTCTGGAGCTATTTCAGGTTCCAGCTTTAGTGCTGATCCTTCCTGCAGCAGCCTGTGGACACCAGAAATTCATTTCCACTCATCTGAGGCCACCCCGGGGTGAGTTGTGGTGAGAATTCACAACGCTGGGGACAACAGGAGCTGTAGGAGAGGAAATTCAGTCCAAGATTCACAAGGACCAATGCTGGGAACAAAACTCTCAGGATTTAACCTCCCCAGATTTAAACCAGGGCTTCTGGAAAGGAGGAAAGAGCAGGTTCAGAAGGCCCAAGGAGCAGAATGACCCAGAGGGACACAGAGAAGCCACCAGCGTGAGGCTGAGGTGGAGAAGGGAATGGGCAGTCACTGGGACAAGGGAGTTTTAAAAGACCCCTTTACACCCCTTGGGTTATCCTGTGGGGTTTGGCCCATTTCTCTTTCCAAAGGGGATTTTGGAAATCTAATCCTAAATCAATCCCAAATATTCATGGAAAAATCAAGGTATTAGGCTGGCTCTGAGCTCTGTCTAAATCCTGTCAGCAGAACTTTCATCTCTGCGTTGCTGGAGCCACCAGCATGGTCCTGGCACACTCTTGAACTCTTCCCTTCCTCTCTTCCCAGTTCATTCATTCCAGTTTTATTCCCATTCCAGTCTCCCTGTGCTACCACCACCCCCTGTCCCCCCACTAGGGCTCAGGAGTTGAGGTCTCCCTCCAGAGAACTGAAAGATGCTCATTTCTCAAATCTGCCAACTTTTAAAAAGTCTGAAAGTATTTAACATCTTAAAAAACATTCTTAGCTGCAAGTAAGACAAGGAAACACATGACTTTGATGTAAATACTGATCACTTTGTGATAAGGGAAAGATGGAAAAGACTACAAAATTATTTTCTCTGTTCTTGGATCAATGTGCAATTGATTAATTTGGAGGCAAGGACTGAGATTTCTCTTTTCTCTTATTGATGTGATAGCTGCAATATTTCAAATGAGCAGTCTAGACTTCCAATTTACATGAAAAAAAATGTGCATTATTTTAACCATCTCATGCATGAAACTGCATATTTTTACTTCAGTTTCTGGCTGGATATGAAAATTGGCAACTTGTCCTGTTCTGAGCTTGTCTGGTGGACGAAAGGATGATTCTTCTTCTCCCAGCACAGCCAAATCCAAATGTGCAGGCTGGGATTTTGCCAGATGACAATGAACTCCCAGCTTGTGTTTAACAGAGCTCTCAGATTGATTATTAAACGATTTCTGAAAGGCAAAGGGATGCTGTTGGGACTGACCTAAATAGGGAAGTGTCAGTGTTGATAAATTCTTCAGACAAAAGTATAACAGGTGAAGGCTCCCATTTCAGCCACGGTGTGAATTCCCAGCCACACACAGTAAATAATTGGGAACGGCTTTTCCTGTTTGTGCCCTGCTCAGAGCAATTGCTGGAGCAGCACTGAAGGTGTGAACATATTTTAGATTAATTTAGCTCACTGTCCCACGCTCCTGCCTCCTGCCAAAGCTGTGGTTTCTCTATTCCCTTGGTCTTCAGCCCTAAAGATGCAACAGCAGCTCTGACATCGATCAAAGGATCTGGATTCCCATCTAAGCCAGCCAAAATCCAATCAGCAAAGTCCAGCCAGCATCTGGGAGATGGAGACATTCTTGAATTTTGAGGTGAAATAACTTATGGAAAGCTTGGTGTTATTTCACACATTCTGAATTTCCTGGGTCCTTTGTCCTGTCCACTGGATCAGCACCCTGTGATGGTGATAACTCAGAATATAGAAGGGTGTCATTAAAAAATGGGCAGAAAGAAAATAGTTTATGCTTTTCCTTTGAAGGAATACTTTAACCATGAAGTGCTTTCCCCTTTTTCTGGACACAAAGGCAGATATTCATCCCTGCCTGTAAAACATGGAGAAACCACTTACAAGAGCTTCTAGTGCCAGGACAAGAGGGATTGGCTTCAAACGCACAGAGGGCAGGGCTGGATGGGATTTTGGGCAGGAATTGTTCCCTGGGAGGGTGGGCAGGCCCTGGCACAGGTGCCCAGAGCAGCTGTGGCTGCCCCTGGATCCCTGGCAGTGCCCAAGGCCAGGCTGGACATTGGGGCTGGAGCAGCCTGGGACAGTGGAAGTGTCCCTGCCATGGCAAAGAGTAGGAATGAGATGATCCTTAAAGTCCCTTCCAAACTATTCCATGACTCTGGGATTCCTCTGAGCCAGCAGCAGTTTATGCCTGACGCTCTCAGCCTGCCTGATTCTCTCATTCAGCAACGGATTCCCAGGGCTTTTTAAGAAAGAATAAACTTCTGTGAAAATAAATCCTGCACCAGTGCTCCAAAGGGGGGGATTTAATGTTAATCATTATTAATACGATCTCCCCATTATCCTAAATTAAGTCTTATTCCACTTAATCTAAAGGAGGGTTAAATTAAAGCAGCTTGAGTTGGTCGAGCTGCTGCAGTGTCACCTCGGCAGGTCTCTATCCCACCTTTCCCACCTCTCCAGGGGAGATTTCCCATTAAAGCAGTGATTAACCCTCTGGGCAGCCTCCCTTCTCCTTGATCACTCCGACAGTGGCACTAAGAGGACTAAAGATTATTCCAGAGTGGCACAGCTTGTTATTCTCCTGTAAAAAGCCACTCCCAGGGCACTCTGACCACTCAGAGTCATCATCACAATAAACAACTTCCCGAAGAGCTCCTGAGCCTCCCTTGCAGAGCCCTGCCCCTATTTTAAGTTGCCGAGTGCTCATTAGCATTTTGTGCAATTACACACCTACTTAGTGCTCCGTAAAATCCAATCGGTGCCTTTCTCCTTTAAACACTGTTGATGTTGTGACTGCACCAGGAATCCGAGATCTGGGATTTACAATCTCATTTTGGAGCTGGAATGTCAGAGACAGAATGCAAAATATCCTCTGTTAGACCTCCCCTCTACTGCTCTCCATAAATATATTTATTGTTATGTTTTTAAAAGATCATCCATCTCTCTGTAGCAGAATTTCCATGATATTCTTAAAATAAATCCTTAAAATAAATACCGAGGTAAAACCCCTTTTTCCCCCTCTAACTGTGTTTGACTCTTAATTTTAACACAAGGAGAAGCCATCGTTTTCCTGGATATGCATCTTTTTTCTACATCTTTTCTCTACCGATCTTTCTCAGACACATCAATACACACTCATCATTCTTTCCTTTATGATGTTGCTTTTACCTGAACATTAACTTGATTACTTCACTCTAATAATGAGCATTATTAGCTGCACAGTTCCTCATGTTATTCTGATAAATTAAGCTCTAGCTCATTAGTACAATAATTGCTAAAAATCAATATTTGGATTGTTTACAGGCAAGGAGCTCAGAATTGACTTAGTTCTCTCAATAAATAATTTATCACCAAATATTTCTAATAAACTACACTCCCAACTTTCCCGAAGCACATTATCCATGCTGCCATCTGAATATATGCAAGTTATTAATCCAAATATCCAGGCACACACATCTCAGCCTCTTCAGAAACGAGCTGAACACTTCTGTTGTCGTCTGTAAAGCTTGGCAGGAGAGCTCACAAAACATCTCTGAGTGTTAGCACTGGAATTCAAAATGTTGGGGATTTATTTGACTTTCAGTGAGAAGGGTGAGTCAAAAAACACCGAAAAAGAACAGCCCCAAGTCAGCTTTGTACTTGATGTAATCCAGATTTGGGGATTATCCACACCCTTCCTCTTGGTAAATTGTGTCCCCCAGAACACTTTCTTCACTTCTGAGCTCTCTCTGTACAAATTAGTGGGGATCTGCAGCAAAATCCTACAGCTCCTACAGCCAGGCTCCCTTTTGTGCCCCCTTCCACACGTGAAGCGAAGCACAGAATTCCCAGAATATAATTTATGGGATAGAGCCACCTCTGAGACACGCAAACGTGAAGAGGAAAGAGTAAATGCAATTACATTTCCCATTTGAAATATTACCAAAGCTTGAAGCAGAAATCCTGCAAGAGCTCCTACAACAGAAAACACCACGGGTCTGGATGTTCTGACCTTTCTGAGGGAACGGAGCCGGGGCTGGGTCAGAGAGAGGCGCTGGGATGGTTCCGATGGAGAAGAGAAGTTTTGGGTGACCCAGCTGTGGCCTTGGGAACCTGCAGAGAGAATTTACAGGGGCTGGAGGGACAGGACACAGGGATTGGCTTCAAACACACAGAGGGCAGGGCTGGATGGGATTTTGGGCAGGAATTGTTCCCTGTGAGGGTGGGCAGGCCCTGGCACAGGGTGCCCAGAGCAGCTGTGGCTGCCCCTGGATCCCTGGCAGTGCCCAAGGCCAGGCTGGACATTGGGGCTGGAGCAGCCTGGGACAGTGGGAGGTGTCCCTGACATGGCAGGGGTGGCACTGGGTGATCTTTAAGGTCCTCCCAACCCAAACCATCCTGGGATTCAGAGGATGGAAAATGGAAAGTTGTTGTACTCTTCAGACCTGAGCAAACACTGTCCTTTTTCTTTGGTGTACAAACCATAAATTCCTCACATTAAAATTTTAGAATCAAACTGAAATAGAACTGAAAAGGAAGAAGGAATCCAACTCTTACATTTTAAAATGTTTCCATGAAATCACTAACAATGGTTCAGTCCCCATTTCTTGACATGGCATTTTCCCCTCAGCCAGCAACAGGAGCAGGAGCAAACCCCACTAGAAATAAAAGGAAATTTTAATTGTAGATTAACTAAACTGCACATGGACAAAACAAAATGAATTGGCAATTTAAAAAAATGGTCCCTTTGGTCAGCAGACAGGAGGGGCAGAAGAAGAGTTGCTGGGGCAGTGGTGGGGACTGGGGAAGGTTTCACCAGAAAAACCATTTCCATCCCAGCTCTCACTTCGCCTGGGCTCTGGGCAAGAGGATTAAAGCAGCATGGCAGCGCTCCAGATAAACTTTCTGGGAAAATTAAGGGCTTCTTTCATCAATATTTGATTTTTTTCTCTCATATTTTATCTTGGACTCAGTTCTGCTAATTTTGCTACACACACTCGCAGCCCTTGATTTGGGCAGCGCGTGCCACATGTACAGATGCCAAAAACCAGGAGAAAATCCTTTGCAATCCTCAAATGACAAAAACCAGTGGTGCAGGACAGCACTAAACACCAGCAGTTGGGTTTTGGCTCCAGCTTCTCAAACACGATCCAAAATGCAAACAGGAATTTGGAACAAAACCCTGAGACTCAGACACCGCCCTCAAAAAGCACCAAGAGACACAAAGATGACTTTGACAACCAACAAAGAATTCTTTTTTTATGATTCCCCCAAAATTAAAGCTATTTTTTCAGCGGAGTGTCAGCTGTAAACATTAAATCCATGGCATGAGGGATGGTTTGCTCAGCACCGAGATTGCTCAAGAACAGCACAAAATGACCCTCCCGGTGGTGGCAAAGTCGGTGTCAGCTTGAATTACAAGTTACATAAATCCCAGTTACACAAGTTACAACCCCTAAGAGCTGCTCCAGCTCGTGCCCTGAATTATTTGGCCAGGTTTCTCTTTCTGTTTGCAAATCAGACTAGTTCGTTTGATGCTCTTTTTTTTGCCCACTCTGCCATTTTCTCGCTTTTTCCCTCTCTGTGTTCCCGGGAAGAAGCGCTGACCAAAAACCACCTCATCCTGCTTTTCCTCCCAGATCTAGTGGAAATTCTCCATCAGTATTCCTTGTCTGGAGAAAGCAGGATGAGGCCTCCATGGAGGTTGAAAGAAAATATCCAGAATAACACTGGGTGGGTTAATTGGGTCAAGTAACCAATCTAACCCTCCATATGCAACCATTTCTTCTACAATCCAATCCCATTTTCTGGGGAAAAAAAAAAACCCTCATTAAACTATTGCTTAAATCTCTGTTCAATATATATTTAACTACAAGAGGGCAGGAGTTTTAGCAGAGCTTCTCCACAGAAGTTGGCCTAAATACCTCTAATATTGGCATTTTCCTCAGCAATTAACATAATTTACACTATGGAGCTTATTTTTTTTCCAAAAATCAATTCCTCTGCTGATATGTTCCCAAAGAAAAGAAAAAAAAAAAAAAGAAAAAGAAAAAGAAAAAGAAAAAGAAAAAGAAAAAGAAAAAGAAAAAGAAAAAGAAAAAGAAAAAGAAAAAGAAAAAGAAAAAGAAAAAGAAAAAAGATAAAATCTATTTCCAAAGACTTTTATAGAGTAAAATCATTTAGTTGCTGGATGGGTTTAGCTGCCCTGCTGTGAGGTCAAACCTTGGAGGCAGATAATGTACTGATGGCTTTACAGTTTCTTTCTTTAAGCACTCTTCTCCACTGCCCTTATTTCACCACGAAAAGAGCATTTAATTTAACTACTCCCAACCCCAGCCCCTAGGCATGCAGGTTTTCTTTAAAGGGAAAAATTCTGTGTACAGTTTATAAAGATACAACGTGCAAAAGAGGAAAACGCAGAAAGGCAACGCGTTTTAGAACCCGTACACGGAGAAATTATTAAAAAAAAGTGCAATCTGTTGAAAATCCCCCCCTACATGGTGGGTTTGTGACTCAGTCACAGAGCTCGGGTTTCTCCTCTGCAAGCAGAGCATCACATCCCTCCCACGCCTTCTCCTCCAGCCTTGATCACCTCTCGCCTTCCTTGGTGACTCCTGAGACTTCCCGCGCCCTTCCCGAGGATCAGGGATGGAGACAGCACCGGCTGCTCCAGCTGCAGGCACAGCCAGGGCTTACACCGTGACAAATGACATCCTCTGCCTTGTTCTCGCTGACTTTTCCTGATTTAGTTCCCTGGAAAGGTCAGCTCCTGTGTGAGACACGGAGGGCGCACCAGAACCTCACGGCAGATCCCTGTTTCCCACCTTGCCCTGGCTCGTGTTTTTACCTCGAGACATCAGAGCAGGTCAGGAGCAGAAATAACCCACTCATCCCTGCAGGGGTGCTAAAGCTCCTTTCTTGGGGGCTGGAAGGACATTCAGCCCCCAGAGCACCCCAATTCCCCACCAGGAAACGAAACAAGGGGCAAACCCCTCAGTTACAGCCAGTGTGAGAGAGGGGCTCCAAATTAACGAGTGCATCACATTTAGCTCTAGTGCATGGCTGCATTCGCCGCTAGGAAAAATACTACTGTTTTCCAGCAGCGTGATCACTTTGTCACCTCTAATAAACAGCTACAACCCGACAGCCCCGAGCTCAACAGGTTGACAAGGACTGGCTGTATCTGCATCAGGGAGATAACACACCTTGACTCCAGCAGAGCAGGGGTGAGCGCCCAGCACTCCGTGGCACATTTGTGAGGGGGAAATAGAGCATGCAACTAATCCTCCAGAGTGCTGGTATTTTATTTGAGGAGATTTACTCCATGCTCTGTTTCACCCATCCAAAAACAGTTATTTTAATTCCAGGCATTTGTGCCTGACACTTTTTTTTTCCCCCCTATTAAGATTTAGTGCTTTTAATTTGGAAAAAAATATGTTTGTGTTTGTCTTATGCCAAATTGGGATGGCTGAAATGCAATTTTTTTTTGTGTACAACGTGCAACTACCAATAAGGTTTTGGGGTTAAATTTAAACAATGCAGAGCATCCTCAGATTCCTCTGAAGGCAGAGTCAAAGGGTTCACAACAGCCCAGAAAAAAATCTGTCTCCTTGCTGCTAACAAACTGTACCTTATTGTTTAGGAGTAACAAAATGAGGGCTCAGCATTTTGAGTCTCCACTGATGTAATATTAACATCGTGTCCGTTCTGGGCCTGAGGCAAAATCCACTCAAACCAGGAGGAGAAATTCCATCGACTCCGGTAGGTTTTATATTAGACTCTACCTCAGCAATTCCAGGGTGAGATCTGGGCCCCACAGAAGGATAATGGGAAAGGCCTCATTGACTTCAAGGAAAGTGGAATTGTTCCTACTGCAGTTAACGGGTAAAAAATGCTCTGGTTTCCTGCTTATGGTGTGAGGAGAAACTCTGGGAGTGACACCTCTGATCCATTATTTACCCTCTGTGATGGTTTATATTAAGGACACAGGCCACAGGAAAACAAGAAAACCCGGAGAATTCCTGAGTGCACCTTAACAGTTGTATTTTCAAAAAACATCAATCACATTCCCTAATCTTCCTCCTCTATGTTTTGATGATATGAGAACAGTCTTACCTTTAAGTTGGCTTTGATTTGGGGGGGGGTTTTTCCTACTTTTCTTTTAGCAATGCCATTAAACGATGGCCTGCACCCAGGAGATCACAGCTAATGATGTACAACTCCTGCCACGAAGGCTTTATTTGCTCTTCAGCTCGATCTGTTGAACAAGATCAGAGTTCTTGCTTTGTTAGGACTTTTTTGGTTTGTGTTGAGAGGAGCCAGATGTCAAAAAATCCAACCTGAGAATTAACTCCAGTCACCGTCAGAGATAAAATGTTATTATGCTTGTACTGCATGTGTCTGTGACTGATTCAAATGATGCCTTCCACAGACTACTTAAGCCATGTTTAAATCTCTATTTATAGTGTGTAATCAGCTGCCTGGCACAGCCCTTCCTATGGAGACGTTCCCATCTTTTCTGGTGCCTCCATGGCTATTCCTGGATTATCACCACCATCCAAAATACACTCCATGAGTAAAGCTACAGCCAAAGGAAATTTAATTTCTATTCAGTACACACTGCAGGAGTATTTAGGCAAAATGCTCTTCAGAGACCATCTCCCACTGTACCACGTAGTCTAAAACACAGCGTGTGTCACCTGACACTGGAGAAAGCAAACACAGCCGGGCAGGATAAAGCCAAAACATCCCAACATGAGTCCTTTCAGCCAACAGCTTTCTCAAGAGATGGACTAAGACAAGAGGGAACAGCTTCAAACTCACAGAGGACAGATTGGGATCAGTTATGGGGAAGGAATTGTTCCCTGTGAGGGTGGGCAGGCCCTGGCACAGGGTGCCCAGAGCAGCTGTGGCTGCCCCTGGATCCCTGGCAGTGCCCAAGGCCAGGCTGGACACTGGGGCTTGGAGCAGCCTGGGACAGGGGAAGTGTCCCTGCCATGGCAGGGGTGACACTGGGTGGGATTTAAGCTCCCTTTTCCAACCCAAACCACTCCAGGATTCTATGACCAAATGTATTTGTTCTGTGTGAGCTGATGAGATTTTTATTCCAGCCTGCACCAACAATTTTAGCTGTTCCTGCTCACCCAATGCCTTTATTCCACACAAAAGGTGGCTGCAACAGCCGTGGAAAGACCTGGAAACTTCCTAAAAGCTTCAGGGCAGGAAGAGCACAAACCTGCTGCCTTTGGCTTGCTCTCACCTCCAGCAGCAGAAGCTCCTCTGCCTTCCCACCCCAGGAATTTTCCAGGGTTATGGCTATAGCTGGTCCAAGAGCAGGACATTTCCCATAATGAGAGCAGCCTGAGTGACACCAACTTTCTGCCTCAGATTTTCCCATCCCAATCCAAAAAAAAAGAGGTGAGGAACATCTTTGGAGACATTTCTCCCAATAACCCCACGTGCAGGACTTGGGCTTGCTCGAACACCAAACTAAAATACACTAAACTAAAAAGCAGCAGCTCCTACTAAAAATTCATACTATCACCACCAAGGACATTTTTCTCGCTCATCCTGGCTACAAATTCATGTTCTGTACTTCTATTGCACTTCACAACATTTTAAATGGCAAACTACAGCCTTTAAAAAGCTAAATGCAAACCCCGACTTCCTTTCTAATTTGAATCCTGTTGTCACAGAGCAGGAGCAGATGTGCAAATGTTTGTTTACTCGGTTCTTGATAGTAGGCATTTGCCAGCAGATGCATGAAATTAATTTCTGCCCTAGTATTAAAAATCATTTCCTCGATTTAAATGTCTCCTTGATAAAGAAACAGGATCATGAAGTGGTTCAGCTGATGAAGCAGCACAAATAGAAACAATGCTTCCTATTTTAGGAGTGCTATTTCTATTTGCTTAGATTGCACAGGGTGTCTTGCAGGAAAACAAATAATTATTTTTCAAGTCTTCCATCCAAACATTTTCCTTTGGAATGTGCTTCCAAGAGCAGCGTAGGAGAATAGACATTTTTAAGTGCAAGAAATAGGATTTTGGCGTCAGGCTGCGATTTCTGCAGGTTTCACACAGTCGAAGGAAAAGGTAGGATTTCATATCCTTGTTTTTCCCTCTTTTTTCACTTTTGGGGAGCACTGGGAAGTTGCGAAAGAACATTTTGCTACCAGAGTACTTTTGTTTTGGGCTGCAGGACGTGTCCACAGGAAGCCTTTGTGGTTGACAGAGAGAGAGAGTGAGGGGAGCTTGTCCCAAAACCGATGCCTCTTTGGGCTCCTGGTTGTTCTTTTGGAATCTCCAAGTCTGCAATGGGCTTTTGGAGAATTCCTGGTGCTCACATGCCTGTACTCCATGGATTCCCCAATGGCTGATCCTGCAGCTTCGGTGCTTCATGATAAAGCTCAATAAATAATTAAATAAATAAGTGCTACCATGGTGTTACCACCTATAAATCCATTATTTGGAGGCAGAACTGCCTCAGAAACTGGGAAATAAAAACATGGATTTAATTTTCCCACATAACCAACTCACCCAGTCTCTAGACTGTCCCTGGGCACAGGCAGAGGTGTCACCAGTGTCCGGGTGGCCTCAGTGCAGCCACCAGCCCAATAATTCCCTTGGAAGCTGCTCCCAGAGCACGAGGGGAGCACCAGGCTGAACAATTATTTCATGGCTTAAACATGGACTAGGAGCAGCATCAAAAAATCTCCTGGAATTTCTAAAATAAGAGCTCAAATTTGGTTCATTTCATTGTTACAAGCCTATAATAACTTTGCTATTTAAATAAATAAAGAAATAAACAAATAAATAAAATGCTTTGTTTTCTGCAACGATTCCTTAACCTTCAGTAAAGCGTTATTTCATAAGTGGCTGAAGAAAGTAGGAATTGCAGGACTGAAGCAAATAGGATAATTGCAAAACGGTGTCTGAACTGAACTTTAAATTGGTTACTTTGAATTTTTGCAGAGCCCCCCCACCTCTGTTGGGGACTGTGCCTCCCTTTCCAGCTGCATTTCCACCCCACACAGAGCTTGGCGCTAATTTGTTTGGTTAATTTCGGGTGACGAAGGAGCAGTAACCCATCAGTCAGAGGAACGTTCCCTCAGCTCCCATCTGGGACCGTGTCCCCTGTGAATCCATGGATTATCGCGGAACTGGCGCCGCGTTGGCGCCGTTGAGGCACGGCTGTGTCACCGAGGCCCTGGCGCCTCTGGGCAGGAGCACGGCGAAACGGGAGAGGTGTGATACAGGCTCAGCCTGCTTTCCACACTCTCTGGGCTTCACCACGCCCAAACCAACCAGCAAAATCCAAAAACCAACCGAAGAACCCCAAAAACAACAACCAAACCAAACCACACACAAAAAAGCAAAATTAAACTATAGCTTGTTGTGCAGCCTTTCCAAGACGTGACCACAAAATTATTCCAGCTGGAAAGACTTCCAAAATCATCCAGTCCAACAATGCCAGGCCCCCCACTAACCCGTGTTCCTAAACACCACATCCACACATTTTCTGAACACTTCCAGGAGCGGTGACTCCAACCTCCCCTGGGCAGCCTGTTCCAAGGCTTGACAACCCTTTTAACAAAGGAATTTTTCCTAATCTCTAACCTAAGCCTCCTCTGGGGCAACTTGAGGCCAATTCCTCTTTTTACCTGGGAGAAAAGTCCTACTCCCACCTGGCTACAACTTCTTTTCAGGGAGTTTTAGGGAGCAAAAAACACTTAATGAGATTCCACCTCGGTTCTACAAATAAAACCAGAGCGCTGCCACAGAGAGCTCCTTTCAGGAAAAGACCCCTTAGCACTTAATTAATTACTTAAATAATTTAAGCTCCACAACTCACCACTCCACATTTGGAGACACTTTTTACCTGGGCCCCATTTCTGGTGTTAAGGGCTCAATTCCTGGATCACTGGATGCCATCTCATGGTGACACCATGGAGAAATAAATGAATATTCCTCTAAAAATATCTGTGCTATTCCATGCTGATCCTATCATTCTTCCAGACAAATGACCTGGGAGGGTGGCAGCTCTGAAATCCAGAATATTTTGGCATCTCCTGCCCTACAATGTCTGGAATCAGGAGCCAAAGCTGATCCTTGCAACAACAGCTGCAGGAAAGGCTGGCATGAGCTCTGCTGTAAACACATTAAAAATTACTTCACTTGCCTACATTTCATCTCAGGTGAATCTCTGCAGCGCCTTATATTAAAATTCTGCTTTAAAATCCAGTGTTAATTAAGCAATTAAGGATGGCAAGGCTGATTTTTATGGCATCATTTACTCCTGGTTTGATTGTGCTGTAAGGTGAACTCCACCAGCCATGTTTTATGGCCTTGTGAAAAGCTGTCTTCCTTTTCTTATTGCTTTTATAACAGATTACAATGAATTCTTCTTGATGTATTTTAAATTATTTGCTTGATAACAAAGCGGTCTTATTATTTGCCACATTAGCATAAGGTGCTGTCAGCTGGAGTTTAGCAATAGTTGGAGACATATTTGCACTGGTAGCAAATTAAGGCACTCTAGATGAAAAACAACAACCTGGAAAAATACAGCAGCAAAGTTCATTACAAATTTAGAAAGAGAACGGATTTTTGGAATGAAGAAGATGCAGCTTGGGAAAGGAGGGTATGGATTGGTGGGCACGGCTGATGGGATCCATAGGGCAGGGAGATCTGGCATTCCCAGGCTCCAAGAGCAGCTCTGGCTCGCCCTGCTGAAGCCGATGGTGCTGAGCAGACACCACAGGCAGCCACCTTTGGAAATGCTTATCCAGGTTTGCCAATTCCCTTGGTCACATCCACTGGCAACTCCTCTTTAACACGATGCTTTATTGAACAAAATCCAATTCCATCCCGTAAATAGCCCCTCTCCTCTCGTTTTGGGCACATCCCTTCATTAGACTATAAATACCAACATTCAAAGGTCATAAAGGAAAGTCCAAATCCCATTTCTAAGGGTGTTGTAAGCAGCATGTTATTAAATATAAATAAATAAAAATTGTGATCTGGACAGATTTCAGCCTGAAGTTCACAGAGGGAAAAGTCTTCTCCCACTTACAAGATCAAGTACAAAGAGGTCTTCCCATTTTAAAAGAGCAAGATCCATGCATTCTTTATATAGCACAAATCAATGCCTCGTGACTGGATAATGGTCCAATAACTTTGTCTCCTGAAGGACTGCTGAGGATCAAATGGATACAATTAAGTGGAAAATATAAGTACTTACAGGAAGAGTTTAAAATGGATTAAATCATAAACCACCCCTAATGGCTGGTGAAATACTCCGTGCAAACCCACTGAGGTCACAGCAGTTTTCTTCTTGGAAATCTCCTGTAGGTGCTCAGTGAAAGCAGTAATTTAAATTTATGGGAAGATAAAATATCCCACAGTCACTGCAACATTCAAAAGATGGAAAAACCAAACCCAACTGCTGCATCTCAGAGCAGGAACTCACAACACCAGCCCAAATCCCCAGCTCAGAGGGGTTTCCTGCAAAAATATCCAGAGAAACCTTTCCCAAAACCACCCTTCACCAGTCCTGGTTGTCTTCTCCTTGTCCTTGCAAAAACCAGCTTGGGGGAATGAGGAAAGGCCTGGTTCTTAAAATAATAATAATAATAATAATAATAATAGCACAAGAATTAATGTTGGAAAGGCCTGGTTCTTAAAAAAAATATTCATAATTAAAAAACTACCAGCTATTTAAAGGGGAGGGAATTTTCCAGAAATAAATGAGGCACGAGCATTCTTCAATAGATAAAATACTATTGAACTTTTTCAAAGATGACTGGGATTTTTCCTCTAGTATTAATAAGGGGAAAAAGAAAATTGATGAATTTCCGCAATTCTGCACTTTGCATTTATAAAGTAAAATTGCTCAGGTATCAGATTAATTTGACTGCTCTGATCCAATCTTTCTTCATGTAATGCAAAAAAAAAAAGCAGCAAATAAAGTTATTATGGCAGGAACTTCACCTCGTGCAGCATAAATCCCTCTTAAATATTTTAAGATCAGAGTTTGTTCAATTAGCAAAATATTTGGAGGGGACAAGGGAGATGCAATTGCTGCCATTGAATTTCCTGTTACATCTCACAACACACCAGAAAAACATGGCAAGAGAATGAAATGGTTTTGGTCACTTTTAGTTTTTCAGCTTCCCTCTGATGAAAACTCTGCCCAGCTGTGGAACAGATGTGAACCATTCTGTGTCTACAAGGAAATCTCAGGTGTTATTTTTGTCAGTCACCATCTTCCTGTGCCATCTTTGCATGTGAACCACCTTCTTTCAAGGAACTGTCTTGAATCTCAAACCTAACCCAAATTCTCCCCATTCAGCTGACTGGGAAACCTCTCAATGAGGTCAGATGGGAGAGAAACACAGCCAGGAAAAAAGGAAAAAAAAAAAAAAAGATAACCCACCACCATCTGTTTGCAATTGGATTAATAAACAAATCGCTGAAGAACCCTCGTAAATAAAAAAAAAAGTCTCAATTATTAGGCTGAGGGCATGTTTTTCAAATTAACCTTGCAAATTGAAGCAGTAATAAAACATTGAGATGCATGTAAAGCCTCTCTAGCTCCTCAGTGTATCAAGAGACGTGTTTAAATTGATTTTAGGATGTACATCAGCTCCAGCAAGCATAAGCTGAATAATTCTTTCTTTTCCCAGCAATAGGTGTGAAATGTTCCATCAGAAAACCTGCAAAATGGCATTGAATTTCATCCCTAAGTGTGGCTCTGCCAGGAAAATACCCTCACTCAGGAAGATCTCTCAAGCATCATCTGAACTTCCCCTGGATCCCACCCAGCTGCACACTCAGAAATGAGTGTCCTTTCAGGCTCTAAATATTTGGGGTGTTTAATGAAATGATTAACAAACAGAACTGAAAGGAGAAACCACTCAATTCATGCCAGAGGTTTTTTTTTTTTTTCCCTACACAATAGACTGAATGAAAGGACCAAATAAAAACTGGAAATTGAACCTCAGCAAATCTTCCAGCACACCTAAAAATTACTTCTTTCCAATATAAAGGCAGTGTGAGCCTGGAGTTGCTAAGGCTCATGATTGGTTTCTTGTACATTTTCTTATATATTTCTGGTTTCCAGAAGCACTTTTACCTCAGCAATCACAGCACCATTTGCTCTTCCCATAAAGCAGTTGCTTACCTGTGCTCACCCGCTGGTTCAATTTTCCAGCTCGGAATCAGAGATGATGTTTTCCACTCCGAGAACAGCCTGAAAGGTTGCAGAACAGATGTAAAAATGAAAATAAAAAAACGTGCTGAACAAACACCTGGAGGTTTGATCCTGCTTTTTTACTGGCTGCAGGTATCCCAGACTTCCAACTCTGCACACTTCCAGCCTGAACTTCTCATTCCACTGCAGTGAAATCCTTTTATGGGAGTGATTTTGGGAAATCTAATCATTATTTCATAAGTAAATTACTGATTCTGGCTTCAAGTTTCCCGACTTTCTCTGCCCATCTATTTATCGATATAAACCATCACATATTTCAACAGGAGTTTGGTTGACGTGCAGACATTCATCCATTCCTTTCTCTTTTGTGGAATAAACTCATTTTCTTTGGAACAATTACTGGAAGGGAAAATCAATGTTTTACGTTCAATTCTTGGGTTTCGAGTGCCTGAAATATCAGAACACTCTTCCAGTTATTTCTATTTTCTAATCCAGCAAGGAGAATGCGATACCTTAATTTTTTTATAACTCACGTACATTAGAAAAGAGATCAAATCTGCTCCTCTGTGAGTTTGTGGCACTCAGTCTCAAAAGGAAATTTGATGGGTTTGGGTGCTTTGAAGCCTTCACAATTTCATAGCTCGCTATAACCAAAATCATAATTACTGTCTTTGACAGAATTAGCCCCCCAAAAAAGTCAAATTATCATTTTCTTATTCATTCGGGATGACTTTTCCCCACAGAAAATGCCCCAGGTCTTAAAATTTAAAAGCATAATTTCTAAAGCCAAAAAGGTAAGGAGACTTTTTTTACATGGTTCTTCAGGTTTAGCTCCTTGAGCATTCTGACAAAGGTGGCCAGGCCTCAGGAATAAAAAGAAGAAAAAGATGATGAACAGAGAGAGATAAGCTGGCTTTTCCTCCCTGGTCGTCAGATTCTGCCACAAAATTACCATGTAGCATGCATTGAAATGGATTGGTGAAGGCTGTAGGAATTTGAGGCTAAAAAAAAGGGTTATCACAGTTCAAATGACGGAAATTTGTTGTCAGAAATTCATTGATTAATCTGGAATCCTACTGCTTTGAATTCCTAAGTGTAGGATTTCAGATTTCTTCAATACTCTGTTAGATTTAACTCTTCTAACTCTGCATATTCCTGGAGGACGATTTATTTCATTCTTTCATGCTCAAATGCATGGAAAAAACCAGTTCTCACAACAAAGGCACTTTTCATGTACAAAAGGGAAGCTTTGCACCTCCAGGGTTACTCTGGGTATTTCAAGCACCTTGAGACCCTTTCCTGCCTGCAACCTTTGGCAAATTCTAATTTGATTTTCCTGCTGGCTTCCCAAACTGCTCCAGATCCATCTCTCCTGCAAGTTTTATTCCCTGTCCTTTCCTGGGGGATGCCACCAGCTGAAGCTCCAGCACTTTCTCCAGATGCACAAAACTTGGGAGGCTCCCGTTGTCTCCCATCATTTGGAGCTGGCCGAGAGCTTCCCTGCCTGTGGATAAAATCTGTGCCTTGCCCGCTTTAATGACTGTGCTTGCAGCACACTGGGATGTAAATTGGAGAAGCCCAGCTCAGCACAGAGTTATTTCTCTTGTTTTCAAGCTCCCTTTAGGGGATGAGTTGATTTCTTGGCAGTGTTTATCTCGAGGAATGATTTTTTCAATCATAACATGGGTGTTTTAATTGCAGTTTTCACTCTTTCAACAGTAACAGCTTCAGCCAGAGCCTCCTCTCAAAGGGAAGGAAGCTGGATCCCACATAACAGGAATGAAGTTTACATCAGGAAAATATAAGGATTTACCTTCTGTGGCTCATTGTCCCCATCCTCCCTCTCTGGTGAACAGTCACAGAGCAACAAAAAGGCAAGAAAAGAACAATATTTGAGCTTTGGTGGTTACAAGTGAAAACAACAGAAGTCAGTAATGGAATATCCTGAGCTGGGAGGGACCCACAAGGATCGAGTCCAGCCCCTGTCCCTGCTCAGACACCCCAACAATCCCACCCTGGGCATCCCTGGGAGCGCTGTCCCAACGCTCCTGGAGCTCTGGCAGGTTTGGGAATGTGCCCATTCCCTGGGGAGCCTGGGCAGTGCCCAGCACCCTCTGCGGGCAGAGCCTTTCCCTGATATCCACCTAAACCTGCCCTGACACAGCTCCAGCCGTTCCCCGGGTGCTGTCCCTGCTCACCAGAGAGAAATCGCTGTCCGTCCCTCCTCTCCCCTCAGGAGGCAGCTGCAGACCCGGACGAGCCCCCCCTCAGTCTCCTCCAGGCCCAACAGTCCCAGCGCCCTCAGCCGCTCCTCATCCTCAGCCCCTTCACCATCTTGGCAGCCCTCCTTGAATTCTCTCTCAAACCTTTTACATCTATCAAATTTATGCCAATAACTTCCAGTGTCCAGAGTAACCAGCTGGACAATTGTCCCTTGAAGATTTTCTACAAAACAAAGAAACCTTCTCCATATCTTTGTGACCATTTGTTGTGAGACCGTTTTGGAGGGAAAAAGGCCGTAGGACTCCTAGAACTGATGGGTAAGGGAAGACCCAAACTTTAAGAGTTATAGTTTTGACATTTTTACACCAGAAAAAAAATTGTTCAGAACAAAATATTTCAGATCGTTTGCCATGAAGAAACTGGTTTTATTTCTCCCTTAGTTTTATATCCACAGCCCAACACTTGGATGCATGATTCTACCCATCCCAGAATAACAAACTGACCTTAAATCTGTCTCAAATTTTCAAATTATTTTTTGTTTGAAGTATTTGATCTAAAAGCTACACAAAAGATACGGGAAACACCATTCTCTAAGCAAGATTTATTTTTTAAAAAAAGAGAAGTCAAAGATATTTTAAAAAGTCACAACTGACAGGATATAAAATTATCCCACCAATGGCACCAAGGGGCTCTGGAGGAGCGCACAGATGTTTTTCTAGCAGGAATTTCAGTGTGGTTAAGAATCTGGAACAGATTTTTTTTTTATGTCCCCAGAATAAGCCTGTGACAATCCCTTTATCTAAATCAGATGTCTCGTTGCTCTCTTTGATGCCAACCCCACAGTTCGTTCCACTGTAGGCTATCTCCAGATACTGGGCCAGCTCCTTAATTCCCACTTGATCATAATAAATTCAAGTAGGAATTAATAATTATTGCAAAATACATGGTTCCCAGCCATGGGAATTGTGCAAGTCACTCTGGATTTGGGAAGACAGGGACAAGCCCTCCAACCCAGGCGAGGTTCCCAGTTATCAGGGAAGAATAATGATAAAAAAGTACCTGGCAGGTACTTCCCAAGAGTCAAGTGGCAAAACTAAACTTAAAAATAGGATTGGGCAAAAGATTTTCCTCCCCCTCCCAAGAGAAATCAGGGAGAGGGAGGGCTCCCACGACATTGTTTCCCTGCAAAGGTTTGATTTCCACAAGAGGAGAGTGACATTTCATTGAAAAGGGGACTTCAGGGTTCAATTTTTATCAAAAATAAAATAAAAAATCTTTGTTTCCATGGAGAGCAAAATCCAGAGTGTTGCCAACAACTCTACAGAGCCACACACAGATATTTGATATTTTGCTCAATGTAGTGGTTTCATGAAATTTTTTTGTTTCACCTCTCTTAAAATGACCTGAGGTCTTGTATTTGACACCAGTGACAAACAACTTTTTCTTCTCCTGTGGGTAAAACACATTGGGTTTAAATTGACTTTAAATGAGGCAAAAAACCACAGGATTTCTTTTAATTTACTGTGTGTTCATTACATTTCTTGTCTGCTTAGCCATAACACACCACTGGAAGGAAAATTCTTTATAAATTCCTTGGACACTGTTGTGTCTTTTAGGCAAAGGCTCTTCCTTTTCTTTCAAACCTCACCTGTGCCTTCTTTTTGGTTGAAACAAATTCCACTTTTGAAAACCACAGTATCTAATTCTGCAATATTGCTGAGTTATACAAGAAGTGAATAAAGCTTAGCAAGACTTAAGGAAATCCTGGCTAAGCTGTTCAAACTGAAACCCGACTTTTCCACTCAGCAATGAATTCAGGACAATCTATAGGAGATAATTACACAACTGCAGAGTTCTGCCTGAGCAAGGACCATGCCAGGGGTTAAATATGATTTCATTAAAATCAACACTACTTTTGTGACTGCATAGAGGACACTGAAATTTTTATCTACATTTAATCTACAATTCTTACATCGTGGTGTTGTCCATATCTGAAACCCAGTGAATGGTAACGGGAAGGAAGAGCAATGATAGGAAGTGTAATTTGGCTTTATCAATAATTCCTTTCCTTTGCAATTTTACTTGCATGTTCTTAACCTTTAGGGTGTGCCAGGAAAGACAACTGAATAAATGAGGGCTAAAAGGAAAACGTGGGGTCGTAGAAACAATAATTAGAAAAGCAGACAAGATGTAGGACACCATGGAACAAACAGAGATGGCAAAGGCTTAGGAAATACCGTAAACAGGATATTTTTGGCTCCAACTTTATAAAAACCATAGCAGGCACAAGAACTTGTGGCATCCTCATAAAACCACAAGTACCCAGTTTGTAACCCCGTGGCCTCCCATGGAAGCCACGAGCAAACACCACTCAAAGCTCTCCTTACATCCCATCCAAGTGTCTTGACACACAGGAGGAAGCTGTGCTAATAAGTCATAAAGGTTCTGTAATTCATTACCTTGTCATTATCGTTTGTAATCTTCCTGTAATTAGGTATCAGTGGGTTTCCTTGGAGAACACATGATTGAGGCTGAAATTGCTGCATGTTCTCAGCAGCATATGCCTGCAACAGGAGCGCTGCTAGGTCGTGTTTCTCGAGAGTATATTTAATATATAGAGGGGTTTGGGGCTTTTTTTGTGTGCAAGAGAGTCTGCCAGGGAGGGGGTGCTAATTACTGTGTGTGGGCTTAATGTCTGACAGGTCTGGGGGTATTAATAACCGGCTGGAGCCTTCCTTGCATGAGCTGGCAGACGGAGGTGAGTCCAGCTGCTGGTCAGACCTGGGCAGGAGGGGGCCCAGGGCAGGGCTGGGCTCGGAGCACCATCCTGCAGTCTCATGTTTTAATCAAACTGACCTCTGCTGCAGGTTAATCCGTGAATAAATCAGTGTTGTTGCTGTCTGTACAAATCGTGGAATGTCCTGGGTTGGAAGAGACACACAGGGATCATCCCAGCTCCTGGCCCTGCTCAGACACCCCAGCATTCCCACCCTGGGCATCCCTGGGAGCTCCGGGACTGTGACGTTCCCTGGGGAGCCTGGTCCCCACCCCTGGGGAAGAACCTCTCCCTGCTGTCCAAGGCTGCCCTGACCATCAGCAGAGGAACACGCAGACACTTCCATCGGGACACAGCCCCGGTGGGGTCTGCACTCCCACCTGGCTGTTTTCATTTACATGTGCACAGACCTCAGGGCTGGGAATCTTTCCATCCCCTCTCCCGTACAAACCCTGTCACTTCTCAACAAAATCAGGGATTACCCCTCTCTCCATGTTTTCCACAGCTGCTGCATGAAAGTGTCCCACTGTCAGCAGCCACAAATGGCTCTGATGACTCCACTGGGTTCCAGAGGAGCACACAAAAGTTTTTCTAGCAGAAATTTAAGTGAAAATTGAATAAAACTCCCTGGGATATGGATTGTTCTTATAGTAAGGGCAATGCTGTATCTGTCCCCCTTTTAAAAACTGACAACAACCCAGTTAAAAGTGCTCAGTGAGTATTCCCAGCTGAGGATTTACAGGAAATCTGGCTTTTCCCAGAGCCCGGGAGGATGCCAGCAGAACCACCTGACACCAAGCACTTCTCCTCAACGGAAGCAAGCAGTGAATGATCCCTCCTCTCCCTGTTTTTTTTTTCCAGGGAAGCCATTAGCTGGCAGAGCTGAAATGGGGTGTGAAAGAAATACATATTTTTCTCATACTGCAGCAAGAATTGCTGAAATCATTAATAGTCTAATTACCTGCATATTTATATTTATTAAATCCATTCCTGGCATGACACTGACTCATTCTCCCACTTACACTCAGACCCTTTATCTCATCCATCGCCAAAGCTGAGTTTCCAAAAGCGTCACATCCTTTCTGTCTTATCTTTCCTTTCAGACAGTCGTGATAAAGTTTTAAAAATAACTTGAAACGTCTTCTAAAATTCAAATGCAACCAAGAGATACATCTCATTACCCAGGACTGCTATTGACAAAAATAACCCACTATCACAGGGCTCCTATCTCCCATCTCGGAGCCTGATCCTGAGCCACCAAAGCAAGGAACAAGAAGTTGCATAAAATGGAAATATCAGACTCCTACTCATGAAATCAGAGTTCCCAACAGTTGTGATAACGGTCCCTTAGGAGATCCATTGTAGACAGAAATTCAAAAGACTCCAAATCTCTGAATTTTAAATATATTTCACTTAGTGGTGTCTTTTTGCCACAGAAGTTGCTAAATTACAAATGCTGCCTTTAAAATCACCAACCCTAAAAGTCACCTTGGCCTGGATGTTGAAAATCAATCAGCAAATTCCTCCAGGATTTTGCAATTTGGTTTGGTTTTTCTGTTGCACCAAAAAGCAGAAGCCTATAGAGACCTTTGCAAAAAAAATATCCCCAAAAGCCATCCCTCCAATCCCTGTGCTTATAAAAGCTGGATCTTGATATTTTGCTGCTGCAAATCTTTAACAATAAAGAAAAAGAGAGCAGCGTGAAGTTATGACAAAGAATTTGAAGCATTTTTTTCTTATGGGCACAGGGGCCCGGAGTAGATATTTGTAATAAAGGAGCATGTTTGAAGAAATACAGATTAAATGCGATCTTTGGCTCAAAAGAAATTCTCAGCTTCATTATCAGGACCCAGAAATATTTATTAACAGAAGTCTGAGCTCCCTTGAGTTTCCTGTCATGAGACAAAACACCTGCTTTTTTCTCCTCCAAAATTATGTCTGTCCAGCTGTTTTCTTTCTACCTCCAAGGAAGCTGCTTTTGATGATGATCTCTGATTTGATAATTCATAGAGATATTTCAATACTCCCGAGATCCTTTAATTCCTGTAACAGACATTTGACAAATTGTGCTGTACCCAGGGTGAGTTTCTTGGAAGGAAAATATTATAAAAACTAAAAATACTATTACAAAATCCATAGTTGATCCATCTAATTGGTTAATTGGTGAAATTTCTTTTAGGTTTAAATCACCTTTTATAGTTCAGTATTTAAACAACATCAGGATCACCATTTCAGATACAATTAGTGGTAAACAAGCAATGCACACACACAGCACCACGGAATGGTTTGGGTTGGAAGGGACCTCAAAGTTCACCTTTTCCAAATCCCTGACATGGCAGGGACTCTTTCCACTATCCCAGGTGGCTCCAAGCCCCTGGAAGGGGCAGGAATAATCCCATTTTCAAGTGTTCTCCCTGTGGACACACAACACCAGGAGTTCCCAGCAGTTATGGTGAGGGTTTTCACAGTAATGGCAATCCCGTCATCCTTAAAACACTGACAAAAACCCGGTTAGAAGCGCTCAGCGAGCATTCCCAGCCGAGAATTCCCAACTCCCTACAGAGTGCCTGAAGTCAGGACTGAGCCCTCCCAGGCTCTGGGGTTTTTCCAGCCTCTGGAACTCCTGAGGCTGCTCTGTCTCAGAGGGATCTCGGGGAGGTTATACCGAGAAACCAGCAGAGCTGATAAAAGCCTCTAAAAGGGTGAGCGCATCCTTTCCTTTGTGTGAGCAAGGGAAAAACAGCCCCAAACTTGTCCCTGTAGCTGCACTGGACACTGCCCAGCAGCAGCCACACAGGCGAGCAGCAACTCCTTCCCAAGGCGCTGTCAGGAGCTGCCTCTGGGAAAGAAATTGGCTTTGGTCAGGCAGGCAGAGGATTCCCACTTAACCTCAGCATCCCAGCACGGGTGGAAGCACTGGGGCTCTTTCCAGAGGCCACCGCTCACCAGAGGGGAGGGAGGTGAGGGACAGGAGGGATCAGCAGCGCTGGAAGCAAGACAAGGAGGTGGCAGGTGAGTGACAAGCGTTAGCAGGCAATATTTCCCTTTTTCCCCACTAACACGGGATAAATCAAAAAGATGTTCTGGCGTTTGCTGAATTCTACCCGGCACTGCTGCCCAAAAAGCGGCCTGAGGCCCCTCCCAGCTTCCAACAGACTCCAGGATCAGGCCCTTCCTAATCTATAGGGTGAAAGGAGGGGAGAAACCCTTTTCTTAATTGAAACTAATTTTTACCCAAGCCAGGAAAAACAACCAGTGTCAAGAACACCTTTTTTTCATTCAGCATTTGCTGAAGCCAGGTCTTTTGATTCAGAGAGCACAGTGGTTTAATCCAAACTGCTGCTGATATAAGCCCAGGTCCAATGAGATAAACCACTCTGCATTGCTGTGCCCCCAAGGAATCCCATGAAAATTTGGGAATAGCACCATTATTAACCCATTTTTTTCCCCTGTGAATACATTTTTTAAATTATTAGATACCATATATAACAAACCAAGGAGCATCCGTGATTATTTAACAAAACATTTTCACCCAATATTTTAATGACCCAATTTTGCAATCTCTGGTGCAGGAGCAAAGAACTCCCTGGGGTTTTATGGAATTGCAGAAATTCCTCTGACGCATTTTCAAGGAATTTTTTACCACAGATAGAGAGACCTTTCATCCTACCACTCTTCTCAGTTGCTGATACCCACAAATCCCAAAAGAATACCAAGAGTGCCCCGTGCTAATAACAAAGGGCAAAACTATGGCAGATGCACCTATGAGTAACTTCCTACTCATCCCAAATATTGGTCTGTGATGCACTGGAAAATCATCTGGAAATCACTGCATTTCCTCTTTTTCTTATACACTTCATTGTCCTACTGCTTAGGGATTTTCACACCTGAAATAATAATAATGAAAGGCCACAGAGACACAACAGCAAAATCAACTGCAGCTAGAAATAAACTTAGCAGGGGATAAAACTCTGAACATGGAGACGTTTCCCTTCTCCCTGGAATATAAAAGCCAAGCATCCCTCTTTGCACAGCATTAGTGAGATGCATCAAAAAAGAAAGCATTAACATAATTAAAAATAAGCATCCGTCCCATTTGTGTTTATTAAGGCAAAATGCAATTATCAGAGGCAGGCTGTGCTGGAAGCTCCTGTGCACAGAGACGAGCCCAGCATTGCAAAGAGCCCGGCTCCAAACCAGCCCTGCAGATTTATGTGCCCATTTGTAAACATTTTATTTAGATCATTTCCAGCCGTCGCTTGCTAAGGCGCTTAAACGCAGTTTAATTAAATTCCACGGACTTACAGACAATTCCCACGCACTCGGCTTGGAGCTGCTCAGCAGCCAAGTGCTCCGTGTGTCATTATCATTTTTGGGGATCATGAGGGGTAAATTAAGGAGAAGCTCAGACTGAGGGGGGATAACTTATCTCAGAGAAAGGAAAGTGTTAAGCACACTGGTGAATTAATTGATACCGAGATGAAGGGAACAAATTTTGTTGCCATTTGGGGAGGTTTCCAGTCCTACAGGTGCCCAAATCAACCTGAACTGGTTTCATTGTTCTACATTTGGAGGGGTGGTCAATGTCCAGTCCTAAAGGATGAAAGTTGGATCATAGAAATCATGGAATCCCAGATTGGTTTGGGATGGAAGGGACCTTAAATCCCATCCATCCCACCCCTGCCATGGCAGGGACACCTCCCACTGTCCCAGGCTGCTCCAGCCCCAATGTCCAGCCTGGCCTTGGGCACGGCCAGGGATCCAGGGGCAGCCACAGCTGCTCTGGGCACCCTGTGCCAGGGCCTGCCCACCCTCCCAGGGAACAATTCCTGCCCAAAATCCCATCTAAATCTCTCCTGTTTTACTTGAATACCCTTCCCCCTTTCCCTGTCAAAAGTCGCTTTGGTCAAAAGTCACTCTCCCTTTGTCCCTGCAGGAACAGCTCCAAGCAGGGACATTCACTGGAGAAATAAAAGCTTTTCTGTGGCTATTTCCAGGTGTGAAGGGGTTTCCCTCTGCCTCCCAGCCTTCTGCCTGCACGTCACCTCTCCAGGTTTTCAGGGGGATAACCAGGTCAGTTCTCCCAGGACACAACATCTGCCCTCCAGGCCTCCTCAGAATAACAGGATTAATTCACCTTGACCTCCTGCCTCTCGAGCCTGACTCCTTTTGCCACCAAACTCCTAATTTTAAGCATAATTCTTTGAATAATAAGACTTCCTGGACTTATATTGGTGTTCCAACAGGGGATTGATTTGAAGCTGCTCTGCAAATCGTGTTCAAACATCTTAAAGCCTGGATGAGTCCTGAACTTGGATGTTCAGAAGCACAGTGCACAAGTCTAAGGAACAGAGAAGTGTTTCAGGAGGAGCTGGATGTTAATCCCAGAGCTGGGAAGTCAGAGAGAAGCCCCAGAAGGAGCAAATTACTATGGAAACAAAGGGTATAAACCTTGGACCAACCTTTTCTTTTCAGAGAAGTCAGCAGAGATAGGGGGTGGTGAGATAAGGAATTCTGTTACAGGCTTGAGAGAGGGGGGAGAGAGCAGCAGAGGAGAAGATAAGGGTAAAGACTGAAGCAAAGGTGAAAATGTAAAGAAAACCATTGTTTTAACCACACAGGAAATCATAAAATAGAACTTAGCTTTAATCACCTCAGCATTGCAAACTAAATCTGGAGAGTTTTTAAAAGAAAAATAGTTTAAATAGGAACATTCTTCATACTTCTCACTCTTTCTAAATGACTGTGCATGAATTCCCACAGAAGCAGACCCCTCGTGATTCCCTAAGGGATCCATCCCTTGAGCCAATCCTTCAGGACAATTTCCACTCATTTTTATGGATCCTGAGCATATTGGTCAGTGCTTTGTATTCCAGCAATACAGCCCCAGATGAGCTCTCCTGAGATGTTCTCTGCTGGCAGCTCAGGTGTTTCCTGGATTTACAGGAAATTTGGGGGGTTCTGCAGGTGCCATTTCTCTTTTGGGTCAGAGCTGCCCAGGGGGGTGTGGCACACACAGACCCTGCTGGGCAGGCAAATCTGGGGGCTTGGTTTATGTGCACATAAAGATTCCCTGAATTTTATTATTTAAAGTTTTATCTTGAACTGCCCTTCAAAAGACACATCCTTACCCACTAGTTGGCTAATTTCATTAATTTGATTAAGGGAATTGTAAGTTTATTACACACTGAATTGCTATTAAGGCCTCCATGATGAAACACGAATAATTTATTGATATTAGTTACAGATCTTAGAGTAAATCAGGAGAGATGTTGCTGCATCCACCAGAGTCAATGGAAAATAAGAAACACAGATAGAAAAGTAGTACAGAGACAGCTCTTCAAGCTCCAATTCAACTTGAGACAGTTTGATGCCATCCATTCCGACCTGGAATGCCATCAAGGCAATCAGGCAGAGCAAAGGGAGAGCCAGGACAGGGTCAGTGGCTACTGATGGGAAAATAGATTTGGGAGTTGTCAGCAAAGATGTAACACTAAAACCTGTGAGCATCAACAAGAGTGCCCTAAAGAAGGAATAAATACAGGAGAGAAGGGAAAGCAAAGAGATATCTCTATGACTGTGAGCAATTTGGGACACTCTGGAAACAAAAGGACAAATATCCGATTGTCAGGATGAGAACCTGAGGAAGGCCAACATATTACAGACTTAATAAAAACCATAAAAATCAGAAAATGCATCCATCTCAGTGCCCACAGCAGTGAATGGACGAGGAAGAAACACAAGGTGCAATTCACAGACGTGCCAATATTGAAGTGGGAGCAGTCTGTAACCTACAGACAATATTTGGAAAGAGTTGTCGTATATTTGAACAAAATAAAAATTCATCTACAAATATATGACACACACTTGGAGAATTTCTCCTCTTCATGGCTGTGGAGCTGTTGGCAAATTCCCCCAGCAGCTCTGTGAGGGAGGCTCTTGTGCAGTTTTGGGCACGAAGGAAACTGAAATGATGCTCATTATTCGCTGGGAGAGACACTGAAGAGCCACGGGACTCCGGGCTTGCTGTGACACTGCCAGACTCCCCGACTGCACTCAGTAAATGTGGTTTAGTCTGGACTGAACCTCCTTATCCCACTGGATTTTACAAGGAAAAATCATCTCCTTTTCCCACAGCGCTGCTGGAGCAGGGCTGGGGACTCTGGGCTGGGCTGGCTGCCCCCAAAATTCTGCAGGTGATTGGAGCTGGCAAGGAATAATCAGATTTTTCACTAAAGAAGGAATTAGGTTTTAGTACCGAGCCTGAGGATTTCTTCCTTATCAAAAGTAATTAAAATGATATCTTTTAAAAAACCGAGTTTACAGCAAGCTGGAGATGTTTCAAAGCTGCAGAAACTGGAGGGAAAAAAAAAAAAGCTAATGGAAGATAAATGTTTTGAATTAAAAATTGGTAACTGTTTTGAAGTTGTCTGCACTTCCAAAATCAATAATTACCAAAAGAGTGAGATTGTGATAAACTCAGAGTGTCTTTTCTATTTATTGAGGGGCTGAAATAGAAGCCAGAGCCTTGGAGCAGCAAGCTGCTGCTTTCCTGCTCCTGGGAATGGGTGCAGCAGGCTCTGGAGAGGGAACAGAAGCTGGAATCTTGTGTTCAGTGTGGACACAGCAGCCAGTGATGGGAAAGAACTGAAATAGGAAGATTGGGTTATATTATAACCAATTTGACTATTTTTACTATATTTTTACTATTTCATCTGCCTCTTGAACTCTTCCAGTTTAAACTGGAGATGATTTAAGCTGGGGATTTGCTCAAGCTCGAGCTCTCCTGTCCTCTCCCCACTCTGATCAACTGTGTCTTCCTCTCTACAAAGTGAATCCTCTCATCACCCGAAGCCTCTCATGGGGAAAAAGCTTAGTCCAGCTGGAGCATTTTGAAAATATTTCGCTCAGAAAGGGCTGTTAATGACCAAGAGAGTTCATAAATGATTGTCAAAGAGTCCAGCTGGAATATCCAAGGAGTTCATGGGATCAGAAAACCAAACTGTGATGGGAGTCAGAAGCTCAGCATGCTGATTTTGTAAATATCATTTTAATACCCTTGAATGTAGAAGACATCAAATGATCAAAGAATCAATGTTGATCAAGAATGGACATTGATCAAATGACCCAATAAACAATTTATTGGTCAGTAAATAGGAAAAAAGCCCAAGAATTCCCTGGTAGATTTAACAAGGCATGGTGGGAATGGACAATTAACAAGTGACAGTGGGAAAGTAAAAGGAAAGTTGTGAAAAAGGAAAAGGAAAGATGAAAAAAGGAAAAAAAAAATCCTGTTTGCAAAGCAAAGAATGATGGGAATTCCTCCTTATCAGGGATCTGTGAGAGGACGAGCTGAGACACAAACACCCAAAGGCCAGCCCTGTTCTCCTGCCCTGCTCAGGCTGCTGCAGCACCAGAGCATCCCAAAACTTTCCCTGTGTTTATTCCCACAGCACCCTTTGAAACGGGGCAATGGAATTTCTTTGGAAGGAGAGGGAGCTGAGCAATGTCGTGCTCAGGCCGAGCTCCCCAGAGGAGCTCGTGTTACTTTCCTTGATGTAGCCCAGACGTTCAGCTGGAAATGAAACACAAAATCTCTACAAAAATGGGAACTGGATACAAATCCAAGGGTTTCCTTTCCTTAACTGAGTAAACGATCCCCAGAGAAGGCAAAATTCTTCCCTGCAGGGCAAGAGATGGGGACAGCAGGGTGGTAAAGCAGCCTTGTGCCCTAAATTCCTCCCCTTGCTCATGTTTTATGAAGACAGAGCAATGATGTTGGCAGAGAGATAAAAAGGAACTTCCCAACACACAGCAGAGGCAGGACTGGAAGCAACAAGGCACAGAAATGACTCAGGGGATGTGCAGTAATCAAGATAAACCCAAAATGCAATCCCAGAACCCCACAGCGAGCACATCCAAAGGCCACAGCTGAATCCAGCTCTCCGGCAAGAATTAACCAAAAGAGGAAAAAGCCTCTCTTCAGCAATAACACTAAAGCCAGAGAAAAGCTGCTGGGCTGTCCTTAATCCCACAGAGTAATTTTTCACACTTCTGGCTGGCAGGGTTCCCCTGGAAGCAGTAATTCTCACCCCCATCCAGCCCCGGTGCTGGGGGACAATCCCAGCCATCGATCCATGGAATGGACACCAGTGACAATCACAAATAAACTGGTGTCCTGGGCTGTCCTGCTCATCTCCATCTCCTGTGATTTAGATCCATTACCAGCTGCATCTCCTCATCCCTCATTTGTTATTGCATCCAACAACTCTCCTGTTATTTCCCATCCCTCTCC
This sequence comes from Daphoenositta chrysoptera, assembly GCA_013397915.1. NCBI lineage: Eukaryota > Metazoa > Chordata > Aves > Passeriformes > Daphoenositta > Daphoenositta chrysoptera. The sequence goes on along the minus strand of VZRO01008018.1, from coordinate 154,951 downwards.
TCACTGTCCCCACAGTGCTTGGGGGATTGCTCTGACTGGAAATGACAGTGCTGGAATCCTTTCACTCTTCTGGGAAGGACTCTGCTTTAATGTGGTTCATATTCCGCTCCCCACCTCCCTCTGCCAGCACCAACTTGCTGCTTTAAAAATAGAAAGCACCGAAAAAATTACAATTAAAAAGCATAAATGTGTCCTGAGGAGCAGGAGGAGCAGGGCTGGATGCAGCTGGCACAGCCACTGCCAGCAGAGTGAAACTGAGAGCCAGATTCAGGGCTGGATGGGATTTTGGGAAGGAATTGTTCCCTGGGAGGGTGTGAGGCCCTGGCACAGGGTGCCCAGAGCAGCTGTGGCTGCCCCTGGATCCCTGGCAGTGCCCAAGGCCAGGCTGGACATTGGGGCTGGAGCAGCCTGGGACAGTGGGAGGTGTCCCTGCCATGGCAGGGGTGGCACTGGGTGGGATTTAAGGTCCCTTCCAGCCCAAACCACTCTGGAATTTTATGATTATTGTATTGAAGGAACATTTATGAGGAGAGAGATTGTGAGGTTCTGTTCCCTCCACAAACACACCCTTGCAGGGAGGCTTTGCATGGCAATGAAAAGAGTGTGTGTACATANATATATACTATATATATAGTCTATATATACATATATAGCCTGTATGTGTATATATATAGAGAGAGTATACATCTATATAAGAGTATATATATGTATATATTTTCAGGATATGAAGAACCATATCCTGAATATCCAGCGAATTTTCCACCAGTGGTAAAGGGAATAAAATCCATTCCATTCGAAATGGACACATGGAATCAAGCCAAAATGTTTAACCCAAGTCCCTTTTACTGCAGACAAAAGGGAACAAGGGTTATCACACCCTCCCCAGGGCTGCTCCAACACCAAACCTCAAACACTCCAATCCTACCCCAAATTCCCTTCTGTTCATTTTCTTCCAATGACTCCCACACTCTTGAGATATCACCAGACTTTTCCACAACTTGGACTCATTTAACTGACTGAAAATCCATGGATTATTATGGAATTACAAGTTAGAACAAGTTACTCTGATCCTGGAAGGGACGTGAAGCATTGTACAAAGATTTCCCATAAAGCCAAAATATTTTACTCTTTTGGGAAGCCACTTAAGAGGTTGCATGAAGTTAACAGAGTCTCCTCAATTTTCCAGCTGAATTCCAACCTGTTCTGGAGTGATTTGGAGCACAGCATATGATTTCTAGCAGATGCCTGGTTTAGCAGATATTATTAGCTTTGAAACTCTGCATAAACTTCCAGAAGGTCAGGGAAGGATAAAAGCTGACAGTGAGAGGCTCAAGTAAATGAAGGTAAATACATCAAACAATCTGTTTAACACCCCATGAGTCAGAGGTGTCACCTCTTCTCTGCAGAGGAAGCTCATTCTACACAAGAAAACACCAATTTTTGAGACTCAAGGGCAGCAAATTTTGTTCAGAGGGAAAGCAAGGGAAGGAGGAAAAGAAAGCACTAAAGCAGTTGGGAGTCATTACAGTGAATTCTGCAACGTGCAGAGCACTCCCAACTCCACCATGCTCATCTCAGGAATCCCAGGACTTCCATCAATGGAATAAACACATCTGCAGTGAAAATTCCAAAAATTCTTAATTAATTTTACTTAGCAGGACATAAATCACCCCCCAGTCCCAGGCCACAGCTCTCTGTTAAGGCTTTGTTAACGCAGGGACTAAAAGTCAAATATCTCCTGGTCACAAGTCTTCAGGGATTCCCAAAAAACCTTCTCTATCTCTTAATCTATTCCAAGCTTGAGCTATGTCCATAAAATCCAGAATTGCCTGTTAAAACTCTAAATCTGGAGCTGAAGGCTGGGGTCCAAAGCCACAGTGGGGCCACCTCAGAGTGGTCCAGCAGCTCAGGACATCCCACCCCTCGCTCTGCCCTGCCTTTTGCTCTGCAGCACCTCCTCCTCTGAAACCAGTCCCTTTTTATTGAGAAATCCATCACAGGCATGATGCTGCCATGAGGAGTTCTGGGGATGTTACTCATTTCATAGAATTTCTGTAATATTTGAGCTCTCTAGAGAAGAAACTGCTCGAAGAATCATGAAGGTTTGGAAAAAATCCTCTGAGATCATCAAGTCTAACCTTTGACCATACCATGAGTGTCACATCCACTCAGTTTTTCGGACACTTATTCAAACAAAAGAAGTGATCTCCAGGCAAAGCTGCCTTCAGAACTTTTTCCCATTATTTTGAAGAGAGCTTTTGAGTCCACCACAAAGTTCATGTCACAAATCCTGTGCATTATTCTCCTCCATCAACAAGTCCTTCACAACAACACACATTGTTAAGAAATGGGAGGATGGGGAACATCCTGGCACAAAACCTTCCCAAGGTCAGGGGAAAGAGTCACACCCAAACAGAAGCTGGGATGCAGTGGAAACTCAGAGTCCCACTTTCCTTTGACAAGTCAAAACCGAACAAACAGAAAAACCCAGATGAAGAATAATTTCTGTTGGCAAAACACTCACATTTATTCCATTGTTAATACATAAGGAGGGATTTATTTGGTAGGTCTGAATTTGATTTCAGAGCATTCAAAGCAAAACACGCTGAATAATTTAAACTTTAATGTATTTCCCTGAATGGAACATGCTCTCATGAGAGGGGAGCAAAGGAATCAGTTTACATTGCACAAATGGACAGTGGTAAAGAAAGATTTCCATAAACACAACACGTCAATACAATTTACCATCTCTGGCTTTACAGGAACTACTATAAATCTGCTTTTCATATTTTGACTAATGTAAAACTCTTGTAGCTGAGCCATAATGGTATTCAATTCTTATGCCTGAATAATTTGGATGGTTGGGAGGAAACAAGGAGCATCTAACATATGGATGGGGAAAGGGAAGACAAGTTCAAACAACAAATCCAAACTAGGAAAGAATGTTAAAGTAGTTCTCTGATACTTTGAAATTCTGCATTTTGTCCTAAAGTTCTTTAAATCTAATCAATACCATCAGCATGGAGACTAAAATACTGTAATTATTGATGAGTGTGATGGTTAACAAGCAATATTCTCCTTGGGTCCTCACCATGTGCAAACTGAAGCCAAAAATTACACAAACAAAGCTATGCTAGTCTGAAATGGCAGAAATGCTGGCTTCTGGAGTCTTTGTGCGAAACTAGAGGTGCATCAGGGCAAGAGATGAATTTTACATGTCAAGACAGTAAATAAAATTCAGCCCAAGGAAAGAAAAGCCTTTGCCCTGATTAGCAAGGCTGAAGTTTGGCAAAGCTGACACGATGGGAGCGGGAGTCAGAAGCATCAGTGAGTCTCTGCTGGAAGTTTGGGGGCTCTGGGGTTTAATTTCCCAAAAGCCAGGACTCAGGAGTGGGGCACAGCCAACATTTCTAATGTGCAGCACAATCCCCCTCACACCTGGAGGAGCACGGTTTGATTTAGGAACGAAAGCACTCAGACATTTCATTATTCCAAATAATATAATTGATGTGAGATGCAAATTAGTTCATTTATGGCTCCTATTGAAGCAAAAGTGCAGCCAAGTGTTTGGCCAAGGAGCCGAGGGACAGCAGAGGAGAGCTGTCACAAAAAACACCTTGGTGCTTCGGGACACCTCCGGGGGCCGACCAAATTGGAGGCGAGTGGGCAAAGGAGATGCAGAAGAGAGCAAAAACTGACAAGGCCCAGATCAAATCTCCTGAAGTTCCCTGCAGGGAATCTCCTTAGAAAGGGCTGCTGGAAATGTCATCTGCCCTATTAGAATAAAGTGAGTGTTTTTGAGAAGCTCTGGGAAAGGGCAGAGAGGTGGGGGATCCTCCGAGAGCCGGGCACGGCCGGGATCCCCGGCACCGAAAGGGAAACGAGGGCGGGGAGGGATGGGCTTGGCATCCAGGGAATATCCCACAGGGAATCCTGGCCTGCCCTGCACGAGCCGCCCAAAGGTGATGAGCACAGAGACAAAAAGGCAGCACCAAATTCCGTCCTGTAGGAGGACAAACGGGAAATTTAAAGTTATAAAGCAAGAAAATCCGCCCAGAAGGAAATAGCTCGGAATGGCTTGGCTGTGAGGGTGTTTGGGGATGCTGTTCCTCATCAGCTGTAAATTTAGGATATTCCTTTGTAGCAGTTATGTCCCTAAAGTGCACAGGTAGATCCTACAAATGCCTCACTCATTGGACAAACATCCTTAAAACGCCCAAACCCCAATTTATTGCAGTACAACTTCATTCCAGGAGAAATTCCGTCTTTCATTTATTGATGGAAACCACAAAGAGAGGGAACACAGGGGAGACCAGCAGCTACTAAAAGAAAAAGCAGATTATTTTTATCACCTAACAGTCTCTTATGTTCCATCCCATGCACTCACTACCGAAAATTCAGAATATCCAGAGGTTAACAGGAGGCACTTAAAGCCCTTCTCCCTCCTGTCACAAGAACTCAGCTTTTCTTCCAGATAAATCAAAAGGACATAAATCCACACGGGAGGTTCCCTCTCTCATCTTTTTTTCTTTTATTTATTTTTAATTCTGCCTTTCAAGTAGCTTTTGGTATCGTTTCTTGCAACATCCATTATCCTTCAAGTTTAAAAACTATAAGAAAACTTTTCAACATCCTGATTTATCATTCATGGTAGAAGTTCCTCCAATAGGAAAGAGTGGAAAATCAAAGAGGTCTTTTAAATAAATTAAATGCAGGTATGTATTTCAAAATAATATTAAAAAGCATTCATTGGGGAAAGCTGGAGTTAAGTGTTATTTTATTTTTTTTATTCACTTTTTTTTTTAATTTCTTAGAGATCTTTCATTGTTTCTCTGTAAAGAAATTATGGAAATTTTACTTTGCTTTCAAACAGACAAATTAAGAGCATGTTGGTCTTTCTATCCATAGTGGATATTTTACCTATATCACCTTTTTTGGCCAAAATTGCTCTTGAAAATCAAGGACAACTTCAGATACGGCAATTGTGATTAAGCTGCACCAATTATTATTAAAAATTCATTAATTTGGTGAGGCTGGAATCACTGGTGGTTGCATAGACAATTTCAAACTATTTTAGTAATTAAATACTCAGTAAAATTTCTGAGAGAACAGCTAGAAACAAAAAACTCGTGAACAGGACATCTAAATTTCATCTGAAACTTGGGAATTAGAGGGATATAAATCCAAATCTCTACATGCAAAGCCATTCTATGATTTTATGCAGCAATTGATTTTCACCCAACCTCATTTCTTCTAGAAAGTTCTCATCTAAAAAACCAGAAACTCCTTCACCCTCAGGACTCACCACAAACGGCCCAAACTCTCACACACACAATGGATATTCCCAGACATTTTTACTCTAATATCTAATTTTAAGAAGCTCTGCCTAAAATTTCACTTCTCATTAAATTATTAGCCTTATTTAGACTGCCCAGTCATGCACGGGGAGGTAATCTCCATATCTTTTGAAGGGTGCATCATTATGCTATTTAAAAATGAAAATACATTTTCTGTTCAGCAGCTCCAGCTGTTCGCCAGCAGAGACCCTTCATTCCCTGCTCCTGCTGCCCGCCCAGCACACGCCAACCTTGGCTTGAAACGAGGGAAAAGAGAAATAAAATAAACATTTCCAGCTGCTGGAGAAAGTCGTGTGAGCGTCAAACTGAGACACAGCCGGGGGTGGTTGGTCTTTCCTCCCGGGGAAGAAGAGACAGAACGAGAGGGAATGGTCTGAGGTTGTGCCAGAAGAGGTTTAGGGTGGGAATTTAGGAGAACTTCGTCACTGGGAATTAAGGAGAATTTTGTCACTGGGAGGGCGGTCTGACCCTGGAAGAGCAGCCCAGGGCAGGGGGGGATCAGCATCCCTGGAAGGGTTCACGGATGTCTGGGTGTGGGGTTAGGGGAGGACCTGGCCGCGTTGGGCTCGTGGTGGACTCGATCCTGGAGGGTTTTCCAGCCCAGACAATCCATCATTCTCTTTGTTGACAGTTGTCTGTCTCAATTTCTCCCCTCACCGTTTTCACTTTCCGTTTTCCAGCTTTGCAAAATGTCATACATTTTCTCAGAGGCCACAGCTATAAAATGGTACAAGCAGTCCAAGAGCTGAAAACTCAAAGCAGCACATTACCTCAGAGGCTGAGCTGCAGTTGCAAATTCCTCCTGTGCCTGCAAAGCCCAAAAACTCCTTTTCACCCTGTTTGTGTTTGGTGAGCAGCATCTGAGCAGTTTAATCTCCATTCATACCCCCTTCAGGCAAATAAATGTGTGCATATACATGTATTTGTCTGTATGCATGCATTTATTCATACAGATCCATATTTTAATAGTATTATTTTCTGTTTTACATCACAGCCACAATGTTAAGCTGCATTTTAGTTGCTTTTCCACAATTTCCCGGGGTCACAACACACTAAGCGTGTCCTGGAGAAAAGCTGTTTTTCTCTCACCAGGGCACCATCTCCTGCTCTGTCCTTTCAACCTTTTCACTTCTCCAGATAACTACTAAAACTTCCCAGTTTATTACAGCTCTCGATGTTCTATGAGCCTGTCTGTCTTCAAGGCTAAAACAGATGTAGATTTTTTTTTATTTTTGTTCTTTTAGATATCACTTCTATCTAAAAGTGCTTAAAGTATATTGCCCCAAGGTGACTGCAGAGCATATCCTGGACCCTTCAGCGTTTTCCATGAAGGCTCAAGGTAGTTTTGCCTGACACTAGAAATAAGTGCAGGATTTTGCTTTACTTGTGGACTGATAAGAAAGAGAAAACTACCCTAGAAGTACAAGAAACAAATCTGAAATGTTTTAGTTGTTGGAACAATCCCTTTCTATGCTTCCTAAGCACAAAGCTGTCAAATTCAGGGACAGCCAACACAGCTGAATAAACTGAGCATTTCCATACAGCTCTTAATAACTCGTTTATTTGAATCATAAAATCCCAGAATGGTTTGGGTGGGAAGGGACCTTAAATCCCACCCAGTGCCACCCCTGCCATGGGGACACCTCCCACTGTCCCAGGCTGCTCCAGCCCCAAGGTCCAGCCTGGCCTTGGGCACTGCCAGGGATCCAGGGGCAGCCACAGCTGCTCTGGGCACCCTGTGCCAGGGCCTGCCCACCCTCACAGGGAAGAATTTCACCCTCATCTCCAACTTAAAATTTGTCCCTTTCAGTTTAAATCCATTCCCCCTTTTCCCATCACAACAATTCCTGATGAACAGTCCCTCTCCAGCTTCTCCATAAGCCCCCTCAGACACTGGAAAGCTGCTCTGAAATCTGCACACATCCTCCTCTTCTCCAGGCAGATAAAAACCACAAATTAATAAATTAAGGTGGTCAGTAGAAGTAACTCCACAAACTCCCACATTAAAGAAGCTCCACAAAAACCAGCGTGTGCTGAATTGCCACGAACTGTGCTGCAAAACAGTTTTAAGCACCCATTTACAAACAAATCTTTTAGCCACTCACTTTTAGTTGTTCTAGAAGTGATAATAGAGTGACAGAGGACACAGGTTTGGGGTTGGGAAAGCGACAGAGAAGGAAATGGAAGAGCAGAGTCTGTGTTATTACCTGAACTAAATGAGCTCGGCAATGATAAATCCTCCCTTGGAGGAGAGAGGAGCCAGGACAGAGTGAAGTGGGGAATGAGGGAAATGGGATTGGGGTCACCTCTACTTAACCTTTGCCGGGGAGGAAAACGCAAGGAAAACAGAAAGCTGTTAAAAAGCAGCAGCAAATGGAAAGTGATTCCACTTAATAAAGTTGCCTAAAGGTCAATGCTCAGAGCAAAAATAAATCAGACGGGGAGAAAAGGAAGGTTTTCCTGTGAGCTCGGATACATCCAGATCACGAAAGAAGGGACTGCACTGACACTGAATGTTGCACCCTCTCATCTCTCCAGAACAACAGCTCCAAAATTTCCTTGTTTTTAGGGCTTGGGAGGTGGAGAAGGTGGGAATGGCTGGTGGCATTCCTGCAGCTGGGAAGGGTTTTGCACCAGCACTGCACCGCCGAGCTCTTCACACCAAAAGTTTTGATCACTATTCGACAACATCATAATATTTCAAAAGAAATAAAAAATATTCATCCTAACTTCTTTCCAGAACATGAGATTCTTGCCAGAAATGGTGTGGTTTTGGTACCAATCTAGGACACCCAAACAGTTTTCCTTGTCTTTAAAGAAAGTTGGATGACTCAGAAAGTAAAGTCTCACCAGGGCTCACTGTTCCTGACATTACTAAATATAAGTACGTGGATGAGGTTTTGCAGGATCAAGGATGCAGAACAAATTAGTCCTCATTCCAGGAGAGGAGGTATTCCTATGAAAAGGATATTCATGTCCTGAGAAAAATAATCACTATCAGTTTGAATAGAAGGATTATTGGGAGATTTAGTTTTTTAAAAGATGGATATGGTAGAATTTTTTAAAAATTTTTTTAAAAAATTGTGAGTATGAGCTTTAATCTGTTTCCATGGAAAAATGACTCTTACAGTCAATAATATAAAAAATCCAAATTAAATCCAGATTTCAATATGCCATTTAAAAAAACCTTGCAACCATCTCTGAACCCATCAGCTCTTCTCCCAAATCCCTGTGCAATCCTATCAGCCAGAGCCACTGCACTGGGATGTTCAGGAGGCAGTTTAGGCTGATTCCTGGTTTTGTTTAACTGTATTGTGCCAACTTATTTAGAAAAATTTGATAGCAATTCATTAAATGGGAGCAGCTTCATTTTGAGAGTGGGTTTTATAGCACAATATTGCATTGGACTGCAAAGATAGATTAGCTTGAAATTTGTTCTGTAATTAATTCCCTGGAGAGAAATCCATTTGCATGCAAAAAGAAGGGGACTTAATTAATGGCCAAATATATTTAAATTGATATATCAGCTACTCACAGACAATTGGAGCTTCATTCCTTATTGAAAGCCAGCACAGCACTGAGGAGCTTTTGTACAATGGAGAAGGAAGAAAAGTGAGTAAAGGAAAGACTGATCCTTTTGTTGGGATTCCAGTAATCCCCTGGATATGGAATAATTGATATTGGCACCGATCATAATGGAAATTGGATTGGATTGGATTGGATGGGGCTTGGAGCAACCTGGTCCTGTGGAAAGCTCCCAGCCCATGGAGGGGGTTGGATCAAGGTGATCTTTAAAGCCCCTTCCAACCCAAACCTTGCCATGATTCCATGATTTTTGGTAATTGCCCAGTCACAAAAGGAAGGCGTAAGTTAAAAATTAATAATAATAATTAATGCTAAGTGCACAAAATTAATGGAAGGTAAATTCAGGTAGGTGGAGTTGAACTGTTTAGTACTGGAGCTCCTAAACACAAGGAATCAGCCATCCCACCAGGGAATCTTCTCATCTCCCACTGGATTTAGTACAAAGTCAGATTTGGGGATTTGGGGAGGTCCAAAAAAGCTCATTTGACCACTGACAATGTCCCATGTGAGACTCTATTAAAAGCTGGTATTCACAGAACACCCGGGAATTTTAAAAACAAGTTTTAGCACTGACAAATGTGGGATTTGGGGACATCAAAGAAATGTGGAGTCCCTTCCACGAATGACATTACAAAGACACAGAGACTTCCCAAGGAGCCGAAATTCCTGACAGAAGAATCTCAGTGCTCACAGTGCTGGGAACCAAAGCTCCAACCAGCTTCCAACCCAGGGAAAAACTGGTGTGGAGAAGGCTTTTCCTGGCACAATCTGTGCTCATGGCTGAGAAAATCCAGCATTTCATTCTCTTGGGTCAGTCTGAATCCTTTGGGAAACCTTATTTTCATGGAAATAAATGAAAAGCATCACCTTGAAACCCCCCATAAGATTTCTATGGCCATCATAAAATGAAAAAAATCTCCTAAAATTCCTCTGATGCCACAGGAACCAGGGTGTGTTCCACCACTTCAGCCTAAATAGATCCTCATATTCAAATATCTCCAAATCTTGCCCCATCATTTCTTCTCTGCATATCTATAAGTCAATATCACCAGGTCAGGTATCAGAAAAGATAACACTGCCTCACATTTCCCCAAAACTTATCAGTGTGGGAAGTTGCAAACACATTGTTTATAAACATTTTCATTGCCTCTAGAAATACAATAAAATATCAACAATGGCTGCCCAGGAGAGCAAACATCTGGGTTTGTTCCCTTTTTTAAAGAGTCGGTGACTGGAAAAGTGCATTAGAGTTATAAACACATAGAAATTCTATTCAAGGACGTAGAAATGCAGAAATTTTCAAGAATAAAGTATGAAGTGACTTCAGCTCCTTGAACAACCCCAAATAAATCAAATTATCAGGTTGCTTTTAGAGAGAAATGCCACACAAGTGCTGACACTTCCATTAGTGGGTTTATATATAAATATATATATTATATGTATGTATATAGCTGCTTGGACAATCAAAAATACTGATTTGGTTCTAATATTCATGAAGAAAATTCAGGAAGAAAAACGGACAGTGAATCTTGATAAAAATCTGTGTAGAGGAGTCTTTTCATTGCTTTCATTCAGCACTGAAAAGTTGCTTAATTAGAAAACACAAAGTAAATATTCAGGCTAATTTTGTACAGTGTCATTCCTCAATCAATTTTCCATAGAAATTCTATAGAATTTGAATTATCATCACACGCAGCACTATCTTGTGAGTGGTCTTGATGACGATATTGATGTTTATCACCAAACACCAGCAGATAAAAGAAGTTCTATTTTGAAATTAAAGCAGAAAATTACTTGACATGGCCTTTATATTTCTACAATTGCAGAGAACCAGGCTTCAAGCTACAACAAGCACATAACAAATCAAATCAGGGGAACAAACTCACTCAAAGCACTGAGGCAGAAAAAAAATTCGGTTTGAAAATCACATTCCCCATGGCATCTTCCCCCGTTCCCAAGATTGTTGTGTTCCTACAAAAACCTGAAAGAGTTCTCATGTCCTGTGGATGTTTTCTTCCCTGGAAGACACAACTTTGCCTTTGCCACGGAGCAGGCTGACATGAAAGATGCTACAGATCGTGTCAGGGAGGGGCTGTCGGGGTGTGAGAGGGGAGATTTTTAAATGAGTTCAAAAAAAGGAGCTGTAAAAGTTTGAAATTTTGCCATGTGAGATCTCCCGGCTCTGATTTTTTATTATTTCTGAGAATATTGCAGCCTGCCGGAATAAAAAAGGTATGAAACTTAAACAGCTTTATAGCACATGGAATTATTTCTAAAGAATTTTAATAGCAGCTGATAAGACCTTTGAAGCAAAAGCTGCTTCCTTTATCGTTACACAGATTTGGGAAGGAGGATCTGGGAGATCTGGTCAGTTCTGTGGTTCCATGAGGATTCTCCCTGTGGAGGGAATGTGGTGATAGACTGGAAGGAGAGCCCAGACTCCATCAATATTTACAAATATATTGCAGACCCCATGGACTGACTGGAATGACCATGGTGGGGTGCATTTTTTAGGCCTGGAGCACCTTTCGTCTGGAGACAGGCTGGGAGAGCTTGGAAAAGAGAAGAATCCAAGGAGAACTTAGTGTGGCCTCCAGTACCCGAACAGGGCTCAAAAAAAAGAGGGAAAGGGACTTTTCCATGGGAAGATAGTGACAAGAAAGAGGAACATTTTAAAACTAAATGAGGATCTGCGTTGGATATTAGGAAGGAATTGTTCTCTGTGAGGGCAGTGAGGGGCTGGGATGGGATTCCCAGAGAAGCTGTGGCTGCCTCATCCCTGGAAGTGTCCAAGGCCAGGCTGGATGGGGCTTGGAGCAGCCTGGGACAGTGGAAGGTGTCCCTGCCATGGCAGGGGGTTGGAATGACTAAAACTTCTTGAGTTAAATATTTCCCAGAGCTTCCCTAAGCCTCCTTTTCCTCACCAGAAGACCGGAGGCTTTCCGGAGAGCATTCATCCAGTCTGTCACTTGGAATGTCTCTCTTCAATAATTAACACAAATACTTAACTTCCAAAGATGTTTGCATGTCATTCCTTGTCACATAAATTGTAGAGTGAGGTACTTGCAGGGGTGTATTTGAAGACTGCTGCTGAGTAACTTTCAGCAGCCATGAATAAGAGATAGGAGCTTTCATATTTCATTAGATATAGGCAGGGTTTCTCTCGCTGTGAAGGGAGAGGGCACAGCGGCTGCTCCTGCAGTAAATGTTCACTTTGAACAGGACTGGGAGCCAATGGGACTGAGGGAACAACGCCCAGGGTCTGTCTGGAGAGCCTCGTCCACAGAGAGAACAGAGAAACAAACATTCGGCTTGGGAAAGATCTCCCAGACCGAGTCCAAGCTGTGACCGATCCACAGCAGAGCTCTGAGTGCCACCTCCAGGAACTCCTTGGGCACCTCCAGGGATGGGCACTCCAGACCTCCCTGGGCAGTCCCAATCCCTGAGCACCCTTTCCATGGGGAAATTCCTGCTGCTGCCCACCCTGAGCCTGCCCTGGCCCAGCCTGAGGCCGCTCCCTCTGCTCCTGTCCCTGTTCCCTGGGAGCAGAGCCCTCCCCTCCTGTCAGGGAGTTGTGCAGAGCCACAAGGGCCCCCTGAGCCCCCTTTTCTCCAGCCTGAGCCCCTTTCCAGCTCCCTTAGCCCCTCCTGGGGCTCCAGACCCTTCCCCAGCTCTGTTCTCTTCCCTGGACTCTCTCTAACACATAATAACCATCTAAATTTATAAAACTCTCTTTTTGTGTTAATATAAGCTCAAGACCTATGTTGACCTAGAGGCAGAAGCAAACCCTGCCTGTGGTTTGCTACTGAATAAACTGACTTAAAAAAATTAGATCCAGGTGGAAGACCTAATTTTTATCATTTATATTTCCTTTAACATCAGCTATAGAATTAATATATGTTGGCAGGTCAATGGACTGACTTTAATCTGTTCTCATTAATGCACCTTGCATCTCCCCATTCTCCAAGGACCCATTCCCTGGTTTACATTCCAGTAGATCTGACTGATGGGAAGAAATTCCCTAAATACACAAGGCCTGTAAATTCAGTGCTGTGGGTTCTGGGGGAGGCATTCAGCTCCTCCTGTCCATCTTCCCTGCAGCCCCAGAGCTGCTGGATTCCCACCTGGATGTGCCTGGTGCTGTAATTCCACACCCTGTGCTGCTTCAGGCTGGGTTTTTATTCGCTTGGTACCTCTGGTGTTTATGAGCTGGCATTTGGCCACTCCTTGCACTTCCAGCTTGAGCTAAATGAGAAAAGTTTTCCAGCACTTTTTGCAGTTCCAGCTTGAGCTAAATGGGAAAAGTTTCCCAGTAGTGCTTCCACAGAGACTGCTGAGGGGTTTGGTCTCCTTGGAAAATCAGAGTTTCCAGCCTCATATGGAAAATGCTACCAGGATTCAGGCTTCTCTAAAATGATTCTCTAAATCTAGAGACTCAACACATCCATGTACCAGGGGCATGTCACAGCACAGCAGGAGCGTTTGGAAAGGACAAAGGGAATTTTCAGGAACGTTTGGATTGATACATCCACGTAATTTCTGCAGCAGTGAACACACAGTAAGTTCAGAGTTGTAGAAACAGTGTAAGGAGCAAATGCTTGCACTGAACACATCTGAGGAAGCTGGGAGGATGGAAGTGGGTACTCCAGGGTGCTGTGTCTGAATCCATGGGTACAACACTCTCCCAAGGGATCAGTCCTCCTATTGCTTCCCTCAGTCCTCAGCTTCCAGACCTGACCTCAAACCGGGATCTGCAGCGGGGTCACCCAGACCTGGCCCCCTCTGTCCCTAAAGAATCCACCCCACTTCTCACATCCCTCTCCCACTTCCCAGAAAAGCTTTTTGTCTCTTGCTCGTGAGCTTTCCAACAAGCATTTGGTAACCTTTAGTTAGCAAAACCCCAGGGCACGGAGCTCGGCAGCAGCTTTTCCTCCAGGGACACCCGCCCTGGAAATGGCAGAGTAAAAGAAGTGCAAAGCTGGAAGGATGCAATTATTCACCAGGGAAGTGTCTGAAGCCAAAAAGATCTGGGTGCACGTTGGTTTGATATCACTAAATGACGAGGCGATTTTTAATTTGAATTGTGAATCATCCTCACATGGGCCTCCTGACTTAATTTCTCTTTTGTTTAAGCAGGGCTCGTTTCAAGCCAGTGAGTCATGAGGTGAGGTCTGGCTTTGAGGCAGGAGAAGGCAGGGAAAATTCCCCACTGCAGCTCCTATCCCCAGAATCAGAGGGAAGGATCTGCTCTCCTGGTTAACTCAAGGCTGAACAGAATTTTTTGGTATGCAATTAAGTGGATGATAAATTGCTACTGATCTGTGAAGAGGCAGAAGACAAAGGTCTATTATCATAATTGACAGTGGAATAAACTGGTTTTGATTTCTAAGTCTTAGCTACCCAACCAAAGCTTGAAATGGAGGGGAAATTCCTCTTATTAATTGATGGGCAGGGGAATTATCATTTATCTGCATGATTTACCTGCATCAGTACCATGTGCCTGGCTAGGCCACGCTCCACCTACTTTCCCCTAAAAAAAAAAAAATCACGACTTTTTCTCAATCCCTTCCTTTTCCATCTGATACAGCCTAAGAATAGAGGATCCACTAGGGTGAAATGTAAATCCAAGTGTTGAATTCTGCATGTTCTTATACAGAAAAGAAAAATATTTCCATCAGTACAAGATGGGGTTTTCCTTCATGGCTTTTAAAACAGAATGTGCAATTATACATCAAGAAAGGGAAATACAGCTTCCTCTTTTGGCTAAAATGGTGTAAAACCCAAATATTTCACAGCAGTTCGTGAAAAATTCAAAACAAAATCCTCAGTCTGCAAAAAAAAAAAAAAAANGAATGCAACTAAGAAAAAAAAAAAAAAAAAAAAAAAAAAAAAAAAAAAAGTCTTCTGGTTAGCACAGAAAGCAGCTCTGGAAAGTCCATTTTCCACACACAGTCGCACATCCACTTGTCAGCCCCTCCAGCTGCCAATTCTCAGGTCTTTGACTTGTTTCTCTGCTCTTAAGAGACAGCAGCCAGATGGCCAAAATTGAATCTCCCTCCCAGCAGGGTGGGGGAACGGCAGGACCTGCTCCCCAGCCAGCCACGGAGAGCTCCGGGCTGGGAGCAGATGCTGCCTGTCACTGAGCTGGGGGCCCAGCTAGCAGAAATCTTGGAGGAAAGCACAGGATGACTGGGAAAAGATGGCATTTTGTTCAAGAAAATTCAAAGGAACCCTGTTTTTCTTGCAGTCTTCTAATAGCACGATGGAATCGAACTCAGGCACATCAAGATTTAGCTCAAACTGCCGTAAGGCAGAGCCAAAGGGGAAACTGAGGATGGGAATCACAGTTTTAGGTCAAATTTCACTGGAAAAAAATTAACTAGGGCTGGACAATATTTCAAATGGACACAAATAACTCACACACGTCTGCTTCCAGATGCTCTCCCCTCTGGAATAACTCATGGCTTCAGGCTGGGCTTAATTTTCCCCTGCTATGCAGGGATGGCTTCTTTTCCCAGACAAGTGACAGGATGAGGACACAGCCTCAAGCTGCACCAGAGGAGGGTCAGGCTGGACAGCAGCAGGAATTTCTCCATGGAAAGGGTTGTTAAACATTGGCAGGGGCTGCCCAGGGAGGTTTGGAGTGCCCATCCCTGGAGGTGCCCAAGGAAGGCCTGGAGGTGGCACTCAGAGCTCTGGGCTGGGGACAAGGTGGGGATGGGGCACAGCTTGGACTCGCTCCTGGAGCTCTTTTCCAACCTAAATGAATGTGGGATTCCGCATCAACATCCGCTCTGTGTAAAAATGGATATTGCTTTTCCCTTCCTTCATTTCCAAGGGTTTCATTAAAGGAGGCTCCACCTCCTGCTCTCAGCGTGACCATGTGAAACCATGGAGAGCACAGCAGGCAGAAGGATCTTTCCAGGAGCTTTTGTCCGGTGCTGGGGATGCAGCTGCTCCTGCCAGAAGGAAAACAAATCTTTCCTGACCTCTGTGGCTGCTGCTTGGTCTCCATTCCTCATTTGTTTCCCTCCCTGGAAGGCACCAGCAAGACAAGCACAACCTGCACAGTTCACGTGGCCAAGAGAGGTGTTTGAATCAGAGACAGGAGAGGTCATCAATCTCCTGGAGCAGGAGTCTGGGAGTGCAGGAAAAAACAGTGGGAAAGGTGGGGTGGGAAGGGGAAATGCATCAAGGCCTGGAAATTGCATTTATCTGACACAAAGTGCTCGGTCCAGCTCCACTGGCAGCGACTGAGACACAGCCCCTGTGACATCAGGGCGCGGGGGATCAGAGCTGCACAAACTGGGAGCTCAAGGCCTCCCTGGGGAGCTGCAGGCAGAGCTGGGGACCTTGGGAATTCGATATTGCACAACAGCTGCCTAAAGGGAGCTGTGGTGTGTTCAGCATGGTCAAAAAGTATGAGCTAAGTCCATAAAAGTCCAATAATTCATCATCATAACATTTAAATGTTGATTCCTTTAGTTTTACCTCCAATTGTTCATTTTTCTCCCATCAAAAAGTCTATTCATGGAGTCAAAGAATGGTTTGGGTTAAAGATCATCTCATTCCACCCCCTGCCATGGGCAGGGACACCTCCCACTGTCCCAGGGTGCTCCAAGCCCCATCCAAGCTGGATATTCACAGGAAAGGGCCAAGCAGGTAGAAACAGCCAAAAAAATACAAGATTCAGCAATCCCTAAAGAAAGATTTCTTTCCTAATTTTTCCTATTAAAAAAAAAAAAAACTTAAACCATATTTAAAACCAGACAAATTATTCTGGGAATAGCATCAGATCCACACTTAATTATGAATCAATTAAGATTCACAAGGCTTACTNTATAAAAATATAATATAAAATATATCATGGTTTGTTATTATTGTTATTATTTGATGATCTCTTCCTTCAGGGTCAGAGCTCCCAGGGCCCATTCCTACCCCCTTCCCTCATGACACTGCCCTATCCAAATTTGAGGTTGATTCCCATTTTTAGGGAATTCATCTGCAATTCCTGCGAAGAGGAATCCTCAAAGAAACCATTTAGGAGCTGGTAACAGAACAGGAATGTGTTTGCCAAGACATTTCTCCAGCCCTGCTGAAGGCAGGGGAATCCATCGTAATTCCAGGGACACCATCAGCTCCATCCATCCCTGCAAATCCCATTTTCCCCCAAGGTCTTTCATTGCAGGTGATTTTCACATGGCAAAAGTGGTGGTGGAGGTGGGAGGGCAACGAGTTCCCAGCGCCAGCAGGGCTGGAAGTTCCCTCTCTCCGTGGAAACTCACGGCTGCTCTTCCTGCTGTGCCCACAGGGAAGGAATTCAATGCCACAAATGTCCCCAAATTGGTACCAAAAGCCCAGACTGACTCCCTTTTGCACGACTGCACACTTCAGTGGCATCTGGTAAACTGCCAGGCCTACAGACATCCCCTTCCCACATTCCTCATGCTCAGGTACGTGCTTTAAAACACAAAAACCCCTAAATATTCCATTTTAAGCTTTAATATCCTAAATTAGAACTCTGCTCCACATGTTAATGTTTTCTTTAGGAACACCCCGAGAATTTGTGAGAGATTTCATGGAAAAAGGTCTCTGTACATCTGCACACCAGCCATGGTGATTAGGTACGCAGAGCCACCACCATATTTAAATGAAAGATTGTAATTAAACAAATGCATTCCAGCCCTCAGGAAACTAAATTACCATGGAGACAGACAACAGGAAAACAAACCTCCAGCAGCCCCTTTTGCAGATGGACACTGGTATTTTACCAGTTGGTGCAAAACCCTTAGGAGGCTCTCAGAAATGTTACTTTTATTTCAATAATAATATTATCACGTAGCTTTTCTCATCCCCATATTTCTTTCCCTATCCATCATTAACCTTTTAACTCTCCCCAAAGCTNCCTATTAAAAAAAAAAAAAACTTAAACCATATTTAAAACCAGACAAATTATTCTGGGAATAGCATCAGATCCACACTTAATTATGAATCAATTAAGATTCACAAGGCTTACTCCTTCCCTTTGAAGGCTGTTTTCTGGAATTATCAGTATTTTCCATAGAAGGACATAATAAAGAGTATAAGTAGAAATTTACCTCGGAAGTTATTCAAATAAAAAGGAAGTCACCAGAGCGTGGTTACAATCTGCCAGGAAATGACAGGGATTTGATAATAATAATAACAA
>VZRO01008018.1:104882-136796 GCA_013397915.1 Daphoenositta chrysoptera | reverse complement strand
AAGAGGAATCCTCAAAGAAACCATTTAGGAGCTGGTAACAGAACAGGAATGTGTTTGCCAAGACATTTCTCCAGCCCTGCTGAAGGCAGGGGAATCCATCGTAATTCCAGAGACACCATCAGCTCCATCCATCCCTGCAAATCCCATTTTCCCCCAAGGTCTTTCATTGCAGGTGATTTTCACATGGCAAAAGTGGTGGTGGAGGTGGGAGGGCAACGAGTTCCCAGCGCCAGCAGGGCTGGAAGTTCCCTCTCTCCGTGGAAACTCACGGCTGCTCTTCCTGCTGTGCCCACAGGGAAGGAATTCAATGCCACAAATGTCCCCAAATTGGTACCAAAAGCCCAGACTGACTCCCTTTTGCACGACTGCACACTTCAGTGGCATCTGGTAAACTGCCAGGCCTACAGACATCCCCTTCCCACATTCCTCATGCTCAGGTACGTGCTTTAAAACACAAAAACCCCTAAATATTCCATTTTAAGCTTTAATATCCTAAATTAGTACTCTGCTCCACATGTTAATGTTTTCTTTAGGAACACCCCGAGAATTTGTGAGAGATTTCATGGAAAAAGGTCTCTGTACATCTGCACACCAGCCATGGTGATTAGGTACGCAGAGCCACCACCATATTTAAATGAAAGATTGTAATTAAACAAATGCATTCCAGCCCTCAGGAAACTAAATTACCATGGAGACAGACAACAGGAAAACAAACCTCCAGCAGCCCCTTTTGCAGATGGACACTGGTATTTTACCAGTTGGTGCAAAACCCTTAGGAGGCTCTCAGAAATGTTACTTTTATTTCAATAATAATATTATCACGTAGCTTTTCTCATCCCCATATTTCTTTCCCTATCCATCATTGACCTTTTAACCCTCCCCAAAGCTTTCTTTTTCTGGTACAACCCCAACCTCTGCTCTCTCTCCAGCACCACCTCAACTTCTGCAGCCTTTGGTGCCCAAAGCCACCAGGGACCTTCTGATGTTCTGTTTCTCTTGTCCCCACTGAAACCACGGCCACCAACAATGAGATTTTCCTTGAAAAGGCTTGGAAGAACCATCCTCAGCCTTCTCATCCTTTGGCATTGTCCTCTTTGGGTGTTTGGAGCCTGATTCCATCGTGCCTTGGCACTGAACCAGGAAAAACCCCCTAAATTTGGGATATACAAGACAACATTCGCTAGGCAGTGACAATCAGCTTTGGAGGGGCTCTTTGAGGACATTCACCCCTTCTTTTGAGGAAAACCTGCTCAGATCACCTCACAAATTCATTATAAAGGTAATTAAATACAAATATTTACCACACAACATATAACTACGGAAATATTCCAAACCTGAACATTTGGGGCAAAATATTGACCTGCCAAACCCCTGAGCACAGCCACTCTGCAGACTCCAGCCTGTTGCCGTGGACTGATTAACTTTTCAAGGAGGTATTAATGGCCCAGCCTCTTGATTTTTCACTTTTCAGCTCTGTTGCCTCTCAGCCTTGTAAGCCTATTATTGGATTGCTTCAAAACCTATTTACCTCTGAAGCCTCAAATTCTCAACTGTCAGGCAGGAAAAGACATTTAGCAATTAATTTAATCCTGGCCAAGACATCTGTCGAGGCAAAGGGCAGAGTACAGAGATGTTTAATATTGGTATTCTGGTATTATCAGAAATATAAAATACAGGTTGCATCATTGAGGTTTATCAGTCTAAATCCAGCATTTCATGAATGCTGCCAGGCACAGCGTCCAAAGGTTTTCCTCCAATCCATTGAAAACAGTGTTTTTTCACCCAAAGGGAAATACCTTGTTTGATACATCGGTGTACAGAAGAGGTCACAGCCTAAACCATCATTTTCTTGTGTTGTTTTTACCAATAACACTCAGACTTGCAGTGCTCTCTGACAAAGAATCAAAATGCTGTGGCTCTACAGCATTTCCAGGCTCTGAAATAGCTCACTTTCATCACTTCTCCAATTTTAAGCAATTCCAACAAACCCTAGCACCGACAGCCCTCAGAAGAAGAAGCAGGGCTGCCTCTCTGGATTTTAAACTGGACTCCCCTCTCCATCCTTTGAAGATTCAGGGCTGGAAATTCACAGCAATTTACTTGCAACTGTCCTGAAAGGTTCATATCCCACCTCTATGCTTGGATTTCTTTGATTTCTGTCTTCTGTCCCAGCCCTGAAGCTGGTGAGCTCTGTCAGACCTGTTACTCCTGATCTCATGTAAATACAAATATAATTAGTTTGGACATCCTTGGCTCCAGACCGGACTGAAGCAGAGCAGGTGGTCCCTCCACGCTCCTGCCTGTCCCATTCCAGCTCCAATGTGGATTTGACCAGGCCCTGCATTAAACTCCACTTGGGAAATGAGTTTGGAGAAAGCCCAATTTATTTCCCACGCAGTTCTGCAGGAATAACCCCGTGTTCCTGTTAGGAAAGGCAGCTTCCCTCTGATACACTCAGAGGGGCAAAGCAGAAATGAAATTTAGGGTCTGGCTTAAACACATTAAAACTTTGGTCAGAATTTGCTTTAAACATCTTTTTGTGTTGTAAAACAATCCCATTATTACATAACATCATTGTGACCTTATTAAATGACCTTGAGATGTTATATTTGTGAATATCATCACCTTTTTAAGTGAGAGACTGACTGAGAAGTGTCCCTGCCTCCACCGGGTGACCTTCCTCCGTGGAGACACTGTCAGGGAGGGAAGAGGACTCCCAACATCTCAACTTGAAAAAAATTGAGGAGTTCCAGCCCCAAGAAAACCAGTTAAGGAAAAGATCCAGCCTCAGCAGCTGCCACATTTAGCTTTGTCCCTTACAGGAAACCTTTGCCTTCAGTTGACTTAGCTGATGGCCTCATTACGGAACACAGCAGCTTTTCCCGGGAATGTGGCTCCGGAGAGCCCGGGCAGCACCGGGCCCGGCTCGGGGGCAGCGGCTGCTTCAGCCCAGGGCCACCCCCATCCATCATCTCCCTCCTGCCCCGAGCCTGCCAGCCAGCCCCACGTCCCTCCTGTTTGCTGCCGTGACAAATGGAGCTGCCACGGGCTCCTCAGGCCTTCGGAGGGAGCAGCACCTTTCCAGCAGCTGCGTTTTCGAGTGCTGAGCTGAATTCAGTCGGGGTTTTCCTTGCTGTGTAATAGACTCTTTAGTTTTCTGCCAGGGATGTCACCCGTTGAGTAAGGAACACAAGGAGGATGGGAACTGGCATGAGCAGGAGGGTAAATTTTGGTCTGAAAGGATGTTTCCATTTGGATATCAAGTCTCATTACCTAAAGAACTTTAATTCATTCATAAATTGTTTTCAAAAGCGCCAGTACTAAAAATAGTGTACAATTGCAATGCTAACCCAGAAAACTGTGGGGTTTATATTCAAACACCTGGAAACGGCTGCAATTTCTCTCAGTTTTTTCCTTTGCCACAGTCACTGGAGTTTTCCAGTGAAGCCAACGCTGACCCACCCATTGTCACCTCAGTCTCGCCCAGAGTCACAAAATGCTTCAGGTCGGATGGGACCTTTTGGGAATTGTCTGCTCACCCTGTCCAAGCCAGAGGGATCAGGACCTGATCCAGGCAGGTTTGGGACAGCTCCATGCCACCTCCAGGAAATCCAGGCTGCAGCCACAACTCCTCTTCCTGCTTTTCAAAGAAGTTTCTTTGCTTAGTCCTTCTGACCAGGCTGCAGAATTGTCCCTCATGTTGTAAACCTGCTCAGCGAGTTTTTTGCTCAAGTTTGGGAATATTTCCTATTAGTTGTGTCTGTTTATCTCAGACCACTGGAAGCCATTGCACACACACAGGTATTTTCATGTAGGCACTTCAGCCTTCTCAATTTCATCTCTATTTTATGGTGCTGTTTACTGCAAAACCAGAAATCAATTCCATCCTAGTTCACTTTTTACATGAGAGATATGAGCTGGCCTTACAGTGGAGTTAATCTGGACTTTCACTAAAAATAAAACCCTTCCAATTTCTACACTACCCAGGAAAGAAATACGCTCACCTGCAAATCCACCATATGTAGGGGAAGGAAAGATAAGGCACAACACAATCTTAATTTTGATGAAAGATTCAGAATTGCTCTGCATTTCATAAACAGAAGGCCCTGGGAAATCCTAGCAGCACTCCAGATTAGGAAGGAGAGGAGCAGAGGGGAATGTATAAGCTCAGACTGGGCTCTGAAATATGAACATCAAAATCAAATACTCTCACAGAAAGTGATGCTTCAAGGATGACAAAGAATCTTCAAAAGCCATCAAATTGCTTTGGAAAATTACACCTACCAAAGTCATTCCTTGTTCACTGTTCATTTTACACACAGAAAATTCTCTCCCTGGCACCGAGAACATCAAATCTCACTTGTCCAACCCAGCAGAGCTCAAAAACTGTAAGAGTAAAAAAAGCCCTTTTGTTTGGTCAGAATGAAAAGGCACAAAGATTTATAAATCAGTGTTAGGAAGGTTTGCAGTTCTGCATTTCCAGGTGTTTTTACTGTCAGGATAGGTTGCTAGCCAAAGTATTGAACGCTGAGACCTCCTGACCTGGCTGGGAAAGGGAATATAGTTTATTATAAGAATTTTAGATGTAAAAATACATAGAAAAGTGTGCAACGTTTTCAACTTCACCCTCTATTTTTTCACTTGGACTTTCCCGCAGTACATTTTTCTGTCTGGCTCCACAGGTTCATGTTCCTTTATTGCTGCAGGAGATGCAACAGCCCAAGGCTTCAGGATTCCCACACTTCAAACCAGCAACACTTCCACAAACGACTCCATATGGGAGATCATTTCTCATTTTGAAACCAGTTCTGAAGCCTGGGCTGGAAAAATCTTTCAAGAGTAGATTCTGTCGAGGCATTTATTGGTGAAATTAAATAATGGTACTCTGTTCATTTCCCAGTGTTTTGATTAATTGTATACCTGGGTAATTGCATGTTTAGATGACTGATATCAATCATAATTGAAAAGATTTAAAGTATTTTCCTGTCTCTATCAAACCTACAGAAAATACATTGGCGCCAATGAAGCATTTCCACCCCAACTTCAATTTTCCATAACAGTAATCCTTTTACCTCTTTCTGTCCTAAAAAACAAAACACATATTTTATTTACATCTCTCTGAATTATTTTTACATCTTTAAAGGCACAAAGGAAAATTTTATTTCCATGTGCCCTAGCTGATGATTCCAGCTCTGTTTTCCTGCCTCAAAATCTCATACAACCCATCCTAGTCTATCCATGGGCTCAGTTTTGGTCAGGCACTCTTTGGGAAGGAAAACTCCATTTTCTGTGTTGTTTCACCCCAAAATTAATTGTAAATACTCCACATCAACTCCTGATATCTCCCTGCCTGCACTTGGAACCTCAGGAGGGGCTCAAATCGCTGGCACAGAGGGATCTACAACATCCATTCACACACAAGAACCTTCCCAGGGATGCAGAGATGTACAAACAAAAGACTCTGGATGACCTGAATTATCCTCTCTTGGCTGGAATTTACACTGGTTTGAGGAGTGCTAAAAATCAGAGGAATTTACAAGCCAAATTAGTATTCCTGTGATCATTGAGTGCAGCAGTTTTAATGGACTGCCTGATTTTCCCAAAGTGAGCCCAATTATTTTCACAGATATCTTTCATCACAATCTACACAAGCTAATAAATCCCCACTTCCCAACTAAACCAGCCATTCATTTACCACAGCTTCTGAAGGGCTCTCCATCTATTTTTATTTGAAACTATGATTTCTATTTTCAATGCCCATCATTCGTTTCAGGCGTTTTCCTTTCAGGCAATTATTTCAATTTGATCCTGGATGTAAAATGTTAACATTCAATAAGACCTTTCCTAACCGGGTAATTTATGCTGCTTTATTCACTTTGTAAAACTGTAGAGAAGCTGAGGAACGAGTCATTTACATAAACTGGAAAAATTGAGACTGCTGTGAGCAGGAAGCTATGGAGCAAATAAATTTTTTAAAAAAAATTTTAAAACCCACTTCTGGAATTCACAGAAATCAAGAGGCTGGATTTAAAAGAAAAATTATAGATGCAGTATTGTAATTCTCCAAGAAGTTTCGAGTGAACAGGACTATGGATACAGGATAAAGTTCATTTAAAAGGGTGGGAATTACTCTGTAAAAAGGAATATTCAGCTCTGATTTGCCAGCACAGCCACAAAACTCCAGCAGCTGCACGAACACAAATTATTGCTGTTGTCACGTTTGGAAACATACCTGGGGCCAGGAGAGTTTTGGGAGAGTAAATTGGGCATAATTAGCATTAAAAATAACGCTAGGTGATGCTAACATCAGGCAATTATCCCTTTTAACAGCTGCTAAGTGGTGTTAATTGGCTGCTACGGACTCCAGCTTCCCAGGTTTTCCAGAACAACGCTTCCATAAACAGCAGCAATTACCCAAAACGCACCGGCTGACATCGGGAATAATGGAAATGTCAGAAACACCCATCGGAATGAGGGGCTTGAATTCAGATTTCAGGTTGTAAAACTGAAGCGCGTCCCTGTTACCCAACAAACCATGGAATACCATGGGTACCATGGAGACCCTTCTATCCCATAAATCTGCCAACACTACTGACACACATTTGAATCAAAAGTCACAAATACAAACAAAAATTCATTTGTTGAACACAAAGAGCCACCAGAGATTGGTTAAGTGTTGAAGTTTCTGGAGCAATGGCTAAAAAAACACCAGGTAAAATCAAGGCCAGAGTTGGGTGCCCATGAGTGGTTCCCAGTTCAGCTCATTCCCATGGAATTTACTCCACTTCCTGATCCCAAACTTCCATTTAAAAGCTATTTAGATACCAACTGCAAATCCGTAGTTTTGCCAAGTGTGCAAAATCAAATCAAGCTGGATAAAGACTTTCTGGAACTCTGAAATAATCACCTAGAATTTGAATATTTTTACAAGGACAAAGCAAGTGGAAAAGCAGGAGAAATTTTCAAAGGAAAAGAAAAGGAGCGGGAGGAGCTTGACTGTAAAACCCCATTTTTTTTCTGACTCATTTAGGTTATTTCAGTACAATCAGCGTTTCTGTTGCAATTCAGACACTTCCAGTAAATTAATCCTCCAAAGCCCAAATGAAATAACATACAGAGAAATAATCTCACTCCAATTAATAGCAGGGGGATTTTTTTTAATCATTTCTTTGTGGACTTTATGACTCGCTATTGCAGTCAGGTGTGGAACCCCATTCTTACAGGCAAAACCTCTTTTCAGTGCTACCAACACCTCCAAGGTGGCCACAAGAGGAAACACAAAAATCTGAGGAGGAGACTTTGGAATTTTTACCAGCTGTTTTAAGAAACTAAAATGTAAAAGGAAAAAACTTAAATTTTCCTTCATAAATTTATTTTTCTTACTTTATTTTTGCCTAAAACCATGAAATATTAGCCAGAACAAGCTAAAGGCCTACAGGAAGGCTTCAGGCTCTGGGCCTGTTATCCAAACTTTTGCTGAGTAGTGATGCCATTGTTTACTTGATTTTTTGGATGAAGTTTTATTGTTCATGGAGTGCCAGGACAGGGGGAATGGTTTCCCACAGCCAGAGAGCAGGGTTAGATGGGATACTGGGGAGAAATTCCTCCCTGTGAGGGAGGAGAGGCCCTGGCACAGGGTGCCCAGAGAATCTTCATCCTTGGACGAGTCCAGGTGTCCAACTTTCTGATTTATGCCCCCCAAAATGCCCATCAGATCAAGTAATTAAGCATCCAGAGATGAGCTTTGCAGTCAAATTTTCTAATTACAAGCTATTCCTCCATGATTTTCGTGGAGCCAGTGCCCACTCACAACTGTTGGCAGCAGCTCCCCCAAAACTCTGCTCCTGTCAGCTCCTTACAGCTACTGATGGGTTTGGGATTGCCTTCCCAGCAGCCAGGGCTGCATTTTAAGCAGGAATTAGTGCAAAAAGCCACAAACAAAGCCACAGCAATAAGAGGTTGTGTATAACCATGTTTTACCCATGTGTCTCTGATCGATGACCGACCAACGTGATTTAACCTAATACCAATTTTGCGATGCAGTACCAGACAATAAAGCTTTGCCATTTCCCTGAGCCCTGATGTATAATCCAGTAACAATCACTGTAGACTTTAAATCACCTTTTCACCCAGCAATTTCAATACAAGCAGGAGATTGGCCTGTGACTGATGTCTCACACAGCAGGAATTCCTCATGAGGACGCTCTTAATAGCTGGGTGAACATATTTTGTTGGAAATAAGCCTTCAGACCCTGACTAATTCAGTCGTGGTGCCATTTGAGTAAAGCACTTCATTTCTCCCCCCCGTTGATGTATTTCTTCTCACATTCTGCTTTCTCCCCTTGTTTCTAAAAAAGCCTTTCCATCACCACGAAATCTGCATGAACATCTTCACCTCTGCTGGTCATTTCTGCAACCCTTCCTGAAGGTTTCGTGGAGATGAATGATTTGTGCACGGAAAATGTTTTATTCATGTTTGAAAATGACCCAGATGAAAACTAAAATAATAATTCAGCCCTCTCTGTTTTTAAGAAGGAGGTTATAACTTGGATTTAACTAGAAAGTTTTTAATAATTGCTGGTGACAAATCATTTTCTTGCTGGAACCTATTTATAACTTGTTTATAGATAGGGCTGGACTCAAATGCTCTTATTTTAATAGCCATGAAGGTGTTGGAAAAGTCACTTTTGAGCTTTCTACTGAAGCCTTCACTCTACTTGAATCTGTATGTACACAAAATCCATGTGTACATAAGGCAGGGAAATGGATTAACAGTTTCTCTGCTGTAAAATCAGCAATTACTGCTCCTGGGAGGCACCCAAATATTTGAGTGACATCAGCCAGGCTGGCCCAAGGAGGAACCTCCACAATTCCAACCATGGGAAGGACTTTAAAGCACCAACAAGATGATTTTCTTTCCAGTCATTCCATTATCTTTTCCAGCTTTTTATGCAAAACTGCCCTGTACAATGAAAACCCAATCCCCTTGGAGCAGAACTAGAAAATAAATACAGTATATTAACAAGGAACCTCTTTTCGCTCTGTTAACACCACATTACAGAGCAAACCTAAGCAGGAAAACAAAACTTCTTTCCATATTTTTAGGGAGGAATTTACCTGGAGTTCCCAAAACTCTCTTCCCTTTAAAGCAAATATTAACAGCCTTTTTGGGCTAGTCCTTTCTTAGTCCTAGGAGATTCAGATTCTAAATTTGATCTAGGATTATTTGGGTCTTTTTTTACCAAAAAAGCTCTCCACAGTTTAATAATTGTTTTGGTGTAAAAGCCTCACATGAGACAAACAAGACATAAGACCACAGATAAACAAAGTACCCTCCTGAAAACATGTACTGAGATAATATTTCTAACAGCTGTGTTGGTAAAACGGGACAGAAAATGTCATTCACATTTCATTTCCCTTTAAAAGGAAACAAAAATATTAAGACGTTTGATTGCTGCTCGCATTATGATGAAAAACTGCATTTTCTTACATTCCTGTGATAGAGGCAAAAAAGAACCCCCACCTATGGAAAAGCTGTTGGGATCAGATCAAATCTGAGTTTCTGTCACACTTATAGGCACTTCCACACTTAGGGAAGATGCTGAACAATTTCCATAATGTCCAATTATTGTACTCTCAGTAAAGTCACTCCTATATATTCACACATAAAAGACTAAGCTGATGTTCCAGCTCCTTCAGAGCAGCATAATTATCCCAAGATTGATTTCATTGTGACATCCAAAAAGCCCCCAGAAGTCCCACTATTTATAGCAGTGCATCCATAACCACCAGACATGGGGCCTATTTTCAGACTCATCTTTTATTATGACTTCCCTTGGAGAAAACAAACAAACAAAAAAAAGCACCACAGAAATGCAGCAAATAACTCAATCAGAGCAGCCTCACTGTAAATGATCTCTCCAGAAACATTTGCTACTCACTCATAAAAATATCTCTGCAATCAACAGCTCAGTATTTGTCAGAAGTCTGTAAACATTCCCATTTCAGCGTTTTTAGAGGCTCGTGGTTGATGTGCTTCAGTTTTAGAAGCTACATAAAAACTCAGGCTAAATCCTACTCACTAATGAAGTTTATTATGTGAAAAAAAAGGCCAAGAATTGAAGTAAAAATATGGTTGGGTGAGAAGGAAATTCCAATATTATATCAGGAAGAGTGGCAATAATTAATGAAGGGGTAACAGCTAAATCTTCTAGAACCAGAATATCAATACCCAGAAACTCTTGAGCCATGGTTGAGTTTCTTTCATGCCATTAAACATCAACACTTGTTTTAGCTGCCATTTAATTTTCAGGCAGTAGCAGCTCAGTTACTCAGGTGCTACAAACAGTTGTAAATATCTAAGAAGTGAAATTTACTCTAAGATATTGAAGTCCTGTTAGTCCAAATTTAGGAAAACTGCCAAATTCACCACACCTTAAGAGATTGTGCTGAAGTCAAAGAGCTTCACCCTGAACTTGCTACTACTTTATCATGAGCTCCAAAAATATCTGACCCTAAATTGCCTCTTTTCTCATGGTCAGTGCTGGAAATCAGAGCTCCCAAAGTCTTCCACTGAAGAGAAGACGTTGGAGTTTCAAAGGAATAAATGAGAGCCAGCCAAACCCATAGGAGCCATCTCACATCCTTGAACTCCCTCGCCTCCCTTCCACAGGAAACACAGGGAAAATAGCACTTCCCAATTTATCCCCAAAGATCAAGTGGGAAGATGATTGGCAAGATTTTCCAGGGCACCCAGCTGATATTGCAGGGAGGAAACGTCAGTCGGTTAAATCTGAACATGTGCAGCTCACCGGGGGAGGAAAAACCTCTCTCAAAAGTGCTTTTATAGGAGTTCGAGTGTGAGAGAGTCCTTCCCTCTCAATATCCAACCTAATTTGATGGCAAATTGTCTTCGGAAGTCAGTGATTATTTAGTAGTTAACTTTTACTTACTTTGACTTCTTAATGAACTGAAAAATCTTTAAGCGCAAAGGTCTTTAGATCCCCGATGAGCTGTTACGGATATTTCCGAGCCAATTCCATCACCTTGGCCATCTCCACAGAAATATAAATGGGGAAGCTCATCCCCATGGATCATCCTTTGTCACGGAGCCCAGCGAGCCCACGATGCCTCCTTGGCTCCAAATCTGTTCCTGGGAGAACTTTGCACGTCAAAAACTTCCGAGCTCCCCACGAGCTCCGGTGCCTGAGGCAGCTGGATAAATAAACAGCGGTGACAGCAATGTCAGAACAATGACAAAATCATTAAATGCCACCCAGGACGTGACTTTGCTCTTTCTGAACAGGCTCAGACCCAGCACGAGCACAAGCTGAGCTTTTCTCCAGCTTTTCAGACCACACCTCTCCACCGGAGTCATTTTTGAATGTTTGTAAATTTTTTTTCTCAAGGTGTATTGTCTATAAAGTTCTGTAAATTTTTTTCTTCAGGTATATTTTTGCAAAGTTCTGTAAATTGTTTCTGCAGAGATATTTCTACCAAGTTTTGTACACGAAGCAAACTTTGGTTGAGCACACAAAGCCGCATTTTTAAATTACAAAATGTTCAGTGCCTCAGTAAAATGATAAAATTTTGAACTTTGCCTGACAAAGGTAAGGCGTGTTCCAGAGAAAAGAAAAATTTTCAAGATCAGCCCCCCAAAAGAGTAATTAATTAGAAATGATTTGTTAGCGTTAAAATTAGTCATCCAAAGCACAAATATGTGCCTTGTCACAATTCCAGCAAGAGGGAAAACCCTCTGGATTTCAGCAAAGTGGTACCATTCCATTGAGATGCACCACAAAATTCTGCTTTATTCTACAAAAAGCTCATTTTACCATGGGTTTTATAGCAGGGTTTGTCAGCACAGCAACACTGAGATATAAATCCAAATTAACTGGAAATATCAAGTTAAAGGGGATTAGTTAAAACTGCCTTAACAACTATGAAGCCTCTCAGACGCTCAGAATTAATAAAGCTTTATTTCAGTTTTGCTTAATTCATCTCTAAGGCCAATTTAAGACTTGAACTCTCAATCTCTGGTTGTCCACAACTCAAAATGCAGTTAAAACAGCCCGTTTGAAAAATCCACTTGGATTATTTTTCCCAGCTATGCCCACAAAACAAAGCCTAAGGAGCCCTGATAAATTCCTTGGAAGACTGCTAAATAGGAATCACTGCTCCTCTTTTCAGGAGCAATCCCCTCAGTCTTACCATCACTGAAGAGATTCGTTATTATAATTAGATTTAACAATAAAATTTCATGGTAAAATACACCAAATGCCCTCTGACAGCTCTTGTGTCTCCTCTACTGGTTCACAGTAGCAGATAATTACCTTTTTTAATGTAAAAATCATAATTTTGTGAATACAGCACTAATACCAGGCTCAGCTGCTGTAATATCTGTTAATTAGGTTTCCCTTGAACTTGACCTAAATGAAACCATAGCAGAAATCCATCTGTTCCTCTGCTCTAATGCCACAAAATTCCCATTTTAGCCCTGTTACCTTTCTAAATATTTACTTACATCCAAATGCCAGCCTGAATTCCTCCCTCCAGCCCCAGTTTGGTGACTTTAGGTGGTGATAGCTTTTTATCAGACAAATCTAAACTGATATCAAAAGCAAGGGGGAAGGAGAGATAAGGATGTTCCTGTGTCCTTGAGGAAGAATCACCTGGAGCACTGAGCTGCATTTTGGGTATCCCAATTTATCAAAATATGGAGTGGATGGAGAAAGACCTGAGAAAAGCCACTAGAACTGGGTAAGAAACAAGTGGTGGCACTTGGGGACCCAGGTTGGCAGTGCTGGGCTAAGGGTTGGACTAGTCTTAGGAGGTTTTTTCCAGCCTAAAGAGTTCTATAATTCCATAATTCTCAGCTGTAGAGAACAGACAACTGAATGGAAACCCAGGAGTTTCCAAAAAGACAAAGAACTGCGAGGATGGAGACAAAATAAAATAAAATCTAAAAACCCAAACAAAATTTTAAAATAAAGTAAAAATAAAATTTAAAAAAGGGAAGTGACCTAAAACAACTCCTTTGGATCTTGTGATTAAGAATTTTCCATGGCTCAGTTTGGAAAACAAATTCAAATTCCATTTTGCCACATGGAGATCCTGGACTTTACTTCCTTTTAAATACCCAAATCTGAATCGCTGCTCCAAGCTTTTAAATACCCTTTCCCTCCAAAATCCTCCCTTGCCCATCTCCCCTGGTGGGATTGAAGAGCCGTGTGGATGTGGCACTTGGGGACATGGTGGGACTGGCAGTGCTGGGGAAGGGCTGAGCTCCGGGAGAGTGGAGGGCTTTTCCAACCTGAAAGATTCCATGATTCAGGAGTCGAGCAGGAGAAGTTTGTTGTGGCCCAGCAAGGCCCTGAGCTGACTCCAAGAACTCTCTCCCAGCCTGGAAGGAGGACCCACCCTCCAGCAGCCGCTTCCTTTCGTGGCTGTGATTTCTCTCCTGCACATCTGGCACATTCTTTACCCCCTGCCCAGATTTTTCCTTGGTTTTCTCCGCTTTTTTAAATTTTATTTTTTTAGATTTATCCTTTTGCAGTCATTCTTTGAATTTATTGAGAGCACTGAGGGCTCACATCTGTGTTGGCAGAAGGCACCCAATGAATTACAGCAGGAACTGCAGTTATTCTATGCAAATTCTCCAATATATGCAAAATCTCAAATTCGTGACATCTTTTAGTTTTCTGGGAGTGTTCCAAGGAAGAAAATGGGGATCACGTAGCCCATTTTTTGGGGAATATGTATTTCACCTACACAAGCTCCCCTCAGGTAAAATAATCTGGTTTTTTCTCCCCATTTAAAACATCTTTGAGTCACACATGTCCAAGTACAGAGTGTGTTTACAAACCCCCATTCTGGCTGCTGGAAAACCAGTTTGTTTCTCCCTCAGAAAAGCCCTCTCCAGTAGTTTTATCCCATTTGATCAACAGAAAATGATTAACATGTTCAAAACCTCCTGAAAACACACAAGTCTTGTATTTCACCTGAACAGAAGTGTTCAAGAGAAAAGTGTATCAAGCTGTTTTTAAAATTCCCCAGAATCATGGAATTGTTAAGGTTGGAAAAGGCCTCCAAGATCAAATCCAACCATTAATCCAGCACTGCTAAATTATGTCCAAAATCACCACATCCACGCATTTTCTGAACACTTCCAGGGATGGTGACTCCGCTGCTGCCCTGGCAGCCTGTTCCAGTGCTTGACAACTCTTTCCATGAAGAAATATTCCCTAATATCCAGTGTATCCCTGGTACAAGAAAGATGCATTCCCTGGATGGGATTGGGTCTTTTTTACTTCACTGCTATCACAGAATTCCAGAAACATTTCGGTTGGAAAAGCCCTCCCAGACCATCCAGTCCAAGCTGTGCCCCATCCCCACCTTGTCCCCAGCCCGGAGCTCTGAGTGCCACCTCCAGGAATTCCTTGGACACCTCCAGGGATGGGCACTCCAAACCTCCCTGGGCAGTTCCAATCCCTGAGCACCCTTTCCATGGGGAAATTCCTCCTGAACACTTTGGGCTGGTCTAGTGGGAGGTGTCCCTACCCATGGCAGGGTGTTGGAATGAGATGAATTTTGGGGTCCCAATCCAATCCAAATTGTTCTACAATGATTCTATGAACTCTGGGATGATCTCAGGAATGTCTCAAAAAAATGTGTCATCAAAAAGTTACTTTGACCTACAGAAACAGAATTTGAAGAAAAATATTGGAAGTAAATTAATTTCTGAATATTTTCCCCCTCAATCCCATTTTTCCATCAATGAAACCCTTGTTCCACTGAATGTATTTCAGTCAGTGTTTGTTCTGTCCAAACATCTCCAGAAGAAAATGCCAATCCAATGTTCCCACCGCCACACAGTGGGGATTTTTTTTTTGAGTTTTAATGAATCCAGTGAGGTTTGCTGTGAAGGAAGCAAACACATCCACACCACATCCAGCTGCACTGTGGGGGGATTTCAGGACTGTTTCAGCTACAAACACTGCTCTGGTGGACAAGGTGAGGATCAGCCACTCAATGTTGGACTCAATTTTGGGGATCTTTTTCAACCTTTGTGATTCTGTGACAGTAATGAAATAAAAAAGGCACAGATCTTCCCCTGGAAGAAGTTCCAGTGAAATCCATCCTCCTCTTCCATCAACAGGCAGCCTGCTTGACCACAATTCCTTCAGTTCCAAGTGACTGCCAAGACACAATTCCCTGTGTCCCCTTAAAAGCCTATAAGGTGCAAGATTGACACAGGACATCATAAATCTTCTGTTTTAAAAGTCCCCACAGCTCAAGGACTTGAAGCTTATTGTATTTCCTTCACCAGCACAAAGCAAAGCCCCATCTTCCATCTTAACATTCAAAATCTATTCCCGGCGAGAAAACAACTTATTAGTAAACAACCAACATTTCCCACAGTGAAAACAATTTATTTCCCACCGAGAAAACAACTTGTGAGCAGAAAGCAGACTGGAAAGGCAATCTGGGCTCTGCAGAGCAGCAGCTCATCAATAACACCCCTTCCAAAACACGCATTGTGACGACCTCTGTTAGCGCGAGCGTGGGTCGGGGCATTGCATCAAATGCCGACGTTGCTGCGACTCCCATCCAATAAAGAAAACCATTCCAAACCCCCTGATGCTCCACGTGTAATCCTGGCACACCTGGAAGTCTCGCTTTAGAAACCGGGAAGCGAAGCCTGGCGTGTTTACATCTCAAACAGGCTCCCCGGGAAATGGAGCCATCAAGGAGAAATCGCAATTTCCATTTTTTATTCCACCGAGATTGCCTGAATAATATAAAGGCTGTTCTCAGGACATGATTAAAATTAAGGTGTGGAGCAGAGAGGCGTCCTAAGGTGTGCTATAAAAAGGAGAAAATTAAAGGTATCATGTTAACAATGAGTTCACCTTCTAGTGGGGTAAAAATGAGCAAAACAAATCCTATAAAACAAATAAAAACATGGAAAAAGGATCAAAGCAGGCTTGACTTCAAGTTAGATGCCTAGAAGTCAAGATTAGAGATTCAAAATAGTTTTGAAATAAAAAATTACTATAATTAACTGTCTTTTTGCTGACAGGAGCTTCGTCCCCTCAATCCACACCCTGAATTTCCCAACCCCCAGCTCCGAGGAGCTCCTGGCTCTCCTCCATCGAGGCAATCCACGAGTGTTTCCATGTTTGTGCACCACCATCAGGGATGTTTACAGACCTATTCATCATTCCATTCCATCCTGTCCAGACTCACTGAGTGTTCCTTGAAGCAGGACAGCTCCAAGAAAGATTTCAAACCGGAGGAATTAAGCTCGCAATGCACTGGTACCTTTGAGTAAAGTCATTCGAGAGAGAGTGGTTGTGATTCATCAAACACAACACGTTCTCAAAACTCAAAGTAGCCTTTTTTCTCCTACTTCTTTTATTTTTTAGGAGGAAGGGAAGGGTTCCTCTTCCACCCTTACTTTACATTCTATAGGTCTTGCACCATTGACTTTCTGATGTCTAACAACTGCAAAAGCGCTACCAACAAATTTGAGTTATTTTTCATGGTTTTGTTTACTACTTTTCATAACTACATCAATCAGTGCTCCCTTCATTACGGATCCCAGCCATGAACAAACTGTAAATTAGGACCTCCAAATTTTATCCCAGAAATCCCACCCCAGCACAGAAACCTTGGTATTCCTTAATCAGGGAAAAGAACAACACTCACGTAGTTCTTTGGATGTGGGTCACACAGAATGAAGTAGGAACAGTTCTCTGACTGGGAAGCAGTTAATAAAAATAAATAAAATAATGAAATCAATACTGCCACCTTTTCCAAGTGCCTTGGATGAGCACGTTCCTGAATTCCCAGCTGGCACAGCTGGCCCAGCAACACAAGGCATTGTCCTTGGTCTGGGCAGACCCAGACCCCACAGCCCCACCATTCCCAGCCTCTTTGGCACGGAAGGTCTCGGCACTAAAGCCAGGCTCCTTCCAGAGCCGTGCCAGGAGCTGGGAAGCTTTGAGGCAGGGATGAAGCAGGAAAAGCAGGAGTGAGAGGCCGGTGCTGCTCAGAGCTGTGATTTATTTCAGGCTGGCAGCTCAGGCGGCTCCTGTTTGCCTCCAACCTGTTCACTTGATGGATGGGCCTGGCAGGAGCAGCCAGGGAAGCTCTGGAGGTGACAGCAGCCTGTCCTCAGGGCACGTCGGGGTGATGAACCAGAAGGACCCGAGCAGCCCCTGAGCAGGGGGAGGGAGACCGACTGCAGGAAAGGGAAAGAAATCCAAGAAACAATCTGCTTGTAGCTCAGAGAGTGCATCTACGGCAATCTCTGACTTTCCATCACTTTAAAATTGCTGTTGGGCAAGATCAGAAGGAGGCTTTTTGCAGTTTTATCTTTTTCCCACTGCGTTTTATATTGTGGAGGCTGAGCTTTGTTATATGGAGTCTCTTCGTGGGTCCAGCTCCCATTAGCGCCACAAGGAGCTCCTGTGTTCCTGCTTGGGGAGAGGAGAGGACAGCAGCTCCCCCGGGACAGGACTTCCTTCAAAGAAAAACCTCCCAGAACTATAGAGCAAAAATACTTGAAATTTTAAAGCCCTTCAGGCAATGATTATAGTTCTGCTGGTCCTTCAGGGGAGCACAAAGGGCTCCATTATATAAAATAATATTAGTATTTGATAGCTGGCAGCAACTCAAAGCATTTGTGACACGAGAGGAGACCCAAGTTCCACTTCAAACAAGAGCAGGAGCAGGTGGCTCCTTGGCTGGGCTCTCTCTGGCTTGCTGGGCCAGAAATGTTTGTTTTTAAAAGCCTGGAGCTCTCCATTTCCACCCACGCTGAGTAGCTGTGTTCTGAGGGCTTTTATCCCCACAGCAGGGCCGCTCCTGGGGCTCTCCCAGCACTGAGGCTCTCCACTCTCAAGTGCAACACTTGACCCAGGCCAGCTTGGAGCAGCAGCAGCAATGAAGGAGAACTGCACTAAACTGAAAATCACCTTTCCAGCACCATTTTGGCCACAGCTCAGCTCATCCCAGCACATCCCCCATTGGATGGGGCAGATTTCTCTTCCAGGGGTGGGAGGATGGCAGCGTGGTCAGGGGGGCAGCAGAGGGATGAAGAGTTTATTACAAGGGCACAAGGTAAAATTCCTCTTTTCCACGGTGTGAGCACAGAGAACAAGTAAACACAGCTCTCAGTGCCCCTGGAGAGGTGGTGACAGCACCTCCTGGTTAAATCAGAGCCTGGCCTGCTGTCATGAAACATTTCCAAACAGATAATTACGGGTTTCAGTACTGAAAGCTGAAGGGGTGAGTTAAAATATATCAACATTAGAAACCAATTTCCTTACACTACAAACTACACAATGCAGTGGTGTGAAGAACTTTGCTTTTCCCTTCTCTTGAAAAAGAAAACAAATCATGTCCAAGCCAATCCAACACAGTCATCTAATAAACTTCGCAGCAGCACTTATTTATCCTCCATTTCCATTATCCCTGTGCTTTCCCTCCTCTCCCCAGCCCTACTGGAGCTTTTTTCCTCTACAGCACACAAGCATCAATCTCTGTCCCAGCCAGAGTGGGAACTGTCATCTTGGCCACTTGTGCTGCCAGGGAGAACAGGCTTTGCTCTGTTTCATTAACCCAGAACTTAAATTTTAAGGAGATTGCTGAGAGCAGAGCGAGCGGGGCTGGGAGCAGCAGGAGGAGGTGCAGCAGCATCCCTGCCAGAGCCTGGCTGCCTGTCCTGGCAGGGTGAAGGGAGGAATGGTGAAACACTGGAAGAATTTGTGCTGGAGCTTTATGGAAGACCTGCAAATGCGTGTTTGTACAGCTCTTGTGTGATGGCAGCCGAGCTCACACACCCAAAACACACCCAGGATCCAACCCCTGCGCAGCAGCCAGAGGCAATTCCTGCCTCGAGGAGATCCCAGCCCAGTCCCTGAGACCCCAAGCGCTCACAGACAGAAGGCACGAAGAGCAGGCGACATGGAAAAACTCTAAAACATGATCCAAGCACATCTGAAAAGAAACCCTGCGAGCTTGATGGCTGCTGGGTCTGACAAGCACAGGCAGCCTGGCAGGCAATCGCCCTCTCCCCAAACCCTGCCGGTGTCCCCAAAGCTGGGCTGAAAAAGCAGCTGGACACAGCAGAGAGGATGGCCAGGGTTCCAGCTCACTCGTGGAAAGGCAAACAGGTCTGCAGGCAGGGAGACGCGGCGAGAGCGATGTTCTGGGTCGTGTATTACAATGCAAATAGATTGCAAACAAGTTCCTAATCTCGGCGCGGCTCAGAATAAACCTGAGTTAATTAAAGCTGGCAGGACCTCGGAAAGAAATACAGCAGTCACCGTCAACAAGTGTTTGCTGCAGTCACACATACAGAAATCTTGTTTATTATTCTGCAAGTCTGCCTGCTGAAGCAGACCATGAAAATTTTGGCCGGTGACACAAAGCAGCGTCTGCTTGCCGAGATGGATGCTCTGCGCAAAGCCCGTGCACTAAAACAATTGCCTTTGAACAGCACACTCCTGGTTTTCCCGCAGGGATCCTTCCCACTAGAGCCCAGGTAACAGTTCTGCCCGTGGACTCGCACTTCAAGCATTTTTTTAAAAATCCTGCGTATTGCTGTGCCTCGAACAGTTGTTTAGCAGAGCGCATTCCTGGCATGGAACACACCCGGTGCTTTGCAGGGGACAGGAGGGAATATTTTCCCTATTTTCCTGCCATACAGCTTTGCTCAGAGCCAAAACTTAAGGCAGTGTCTGCCCATGTTCTGAATTATAAACTTGTCCCAGAAGTGGCTAACTATTATCCTTGAAATGGCTTCCTTTTAGGAATATTTTCCTTAGGAATTTGCACGGTGTAGTTACCACATCACACATCAACTTACAGGCATTTGGCAGCTCCCAACTCAGCATCGTTTCCTCCCTTTTGTTCCTGCAGTAACTTCTCCCGCCCAGCAGCTCATTTTAACCACTCATCACCACGACACGGACACTGGTTTAGGGAATATGGAATATTCTGAGCTGGGATCCACAAGGCTCAAAGTCCAACTCCTGCTCTGAACAACTCCAAGAACCACATCCCGTGCCTGAGAGTGTTGTAGAAATTAATCCAGGGACTTTTGTGCGCCCAGATTGCAGCCAAAAAAATCCAAACCCATCATTCCTGAGCCCATTCCCTGTGGTGGGACCAAGAGGAAAAAGCAGGTCCTCCCTCTTCCCTGTTTAAGCTGTTCCTCTTCACTGGCAACACCCACAATTCTGAACCCACGCGTGAGCATCACTGTGGGGCAGAATAAGGAGCTGTAAAATCTTTCCATCCTTCACCAGTTGGTTGCAGTGGGTTCCTGAGAGCTGTTTTCACACCAGCCTGGACAGACAGAAACTCCTGACCCTGACTTAGCCCGTTTATTGTTAGCTACAAACAGAAAACACTTTGGAAACGAGGACAATTCAGTTCCCCTAACAGAATATCTTCAAGTTTCCCACCTGCTGCACGCAGGCCAAGAACTTTACCAGGTCCTCCTATCAGGCTCTTCTCTTAGGAAGCCACATGATATAAAAAATATTTGATATTTAACTCAATTTTATAATTTGTAAATTTAATTGTAAAATTCCACTTGGTTTCCTTATTCAATAACGAGACAATTCACAGGTGATATTACATGGAGCCCCTCTGAATAGTCCTTGGTATTTGGTTTAGTGTCAGTTCAATTCCCCAAAATTTCCTTTTCCTTCTTGGACAAGGTGGAAAATGAAGAATATCTGACATTGCCAAGGAGGAAAGGGTTTTGAATATGTGGAAACCATCAGGCTGATGTAAAAATATCTTTTATTAACCTAGAGAATAATGAAAAGTGGGGTAAGAGTCTGTACTTTGTTGTTAGTCCCTACATGTGCTTTCTGAGAAACGCTATTGAAGTGCTTTAATTACTTTTTTTGTGTTAACCATGCACTGCTGAAAGGACCGGGCTTGTTTATATGATCTCCAGCTCAAATATGAATGTAATTGACATTTCTTCTGATCAAAGGGAGCGAATTATTGCTGTGCTGAATTCAAAAGAAGCTTTCCCGTAACAACAATGCAGCTCCGAAGGCTCTCATTACCATAATGTAATCAGGTCTTTACAGGAACGGGACCAAACGCACCTTTGCACACTCAAATATCCAAGGGATGTTAATTATCTTGCAATGACTCCATTTCTTTTTAGGCCATGCTGGTTTTGAGAAGCTGTGTGGGGTTTTTTGGACAGACCAGATTGCTCATTTAGGTGTTACCCTCAGCTATTGCAAACTGCTTGCCCTTGGAAGGGGGTTAAGAAATTGGGAATGTTTAAAGCCAGAACTTTTGTTCCCCAGGCTGTGCTGGAGAGAGCAAAAGACGTCTTGTGTGTGAGCAGTGGAAATAAGAGGTGGATTCTTCCCCAGGGAGAGGTTTATGTTGAGCCTACAGGGAGTGAGGCACAACGATGGCACCAATCACCTCCAAAAAGCTTCAGCACTAGGCCAGGCTGAAGTTTTCCAACCCTGCATCAGTCACAGGAGCTGGGATCATTCTCAGGTAGCAGAGAGGAAAGCAATGGTGCTATTGGAATAAATAGTTCTTTTGGGATGAGTGAGATGAGAAGTAAAGAAACTTTTAGCCAGTCACAAGAGCAAATTCCTCAGGAATAAAGGATTCAGGCCTGTGCTCAGAAGTGCTGCAACAAAACCAGCAGAAAATCAGTGATAAGATCAAACTTAAGCTCACATAACGAAGGCTCATGAATAGATTGGCTGCACTGTCCACCCTCCTGGAGTGAAACAAGGAACCATCACCCTCCCACACCTCGCTGGGAAAGGCAGAGTCCCTACAGCACCACCAAGTTTTCCTTGGCATTTTCCATGCTCTTGCGGAGGATGAAGTGTCCGAAATGTGCCAGAGGAGAGGCTTGGTGGGACTCTGCACTCCTCCAGCACAAATCCTTCAGCTGGAAGGATGGGTGGGTGTCTGTGTTCACTTTGGTGAGGGCTAAATCACGCTGGTCAACCTTAGTCACTGCATTCTTCTAATTTTTAAACAAGCTCTGGCCCCTGCAGAACAGGAAAGGGCTGAGGAGAGGAAACTGCTCGAAACAAAGAAGGATGGACTCAGGAGCCTGTGCTGAGGGGCTGGAGCCACCCGAGATAACAGAGCCAACAGCAAGAGGAGAACGGGACAGGAGCCAACACCAGAGAGAAAACAAAGAGAAAGGCTTCAGAAATAAAAACAAAAGTTTATCCTGGTGCAGTAGGAAGAAAGGGGACCAGTGAGGGGATACAGAATTGATGGGGCTCTCAGTGCCAGACAACAGCAACGATCCAGCAGCTTCCAAGGGGAGTGGAAGCGATAAGAGATAAAGGATGGCAGATGAAGCCCCAACAGCATCGACAGCAGATAAGATCTGGACATTTTTTTTGGAAAGGAGAGAATTTCAGAAATATTACTGCAGAAGAGTTGACAAGCTTAGGACACAACAACAGAACAAAATCTCCAAGATAACTCCAAGGAGCTGGGCTAAGGAAGGACAGAGTCACTGAATTCAATATTATTTCTTGATGGTTACGAATCTACAGAGTCACTGTATAAAATAATTTAAAAATATATATTTCCTGTGAAGTTTAGAGTTCTCAGAGAAAAGTAACTTCCTGAGCTCCTTTGGAAATCCAGAGCTGAGCACTGCCATCCATTTGTTCTAGTTAAGGTATGCAAATATAGATGTGTTCATGCCCAAATGCAGAACCTTTCAACGCCTGCTGCCTCCAATTAATAAATTAAACCCGTCCCTGCTGCAGCTCAGCCTGTCACAGACAAGGGCTGGCTCAAGAAGCTACACAAGGAAATGAAATTTGAAAACGTTGGTTCCTAATTCTGGAATAAATTCCGAGATAATGAAATAGCCACCATGCTGTTCCACTCGGAATTTAATTCCAGAGCAATTCAAATGCACAGTGCTGATTACTCTTCTCATTTTAGGGGGAAAAACCCCAAACTGAGGGGATTTCAACTCCAACAAAACTGAAAACTGCAGCTGTATCCCTACCAAAAGCAGAGGAAGGAAAATATCTTGAATAATCCCAGTTCTTGAGTTTCCAGACACGGCAGCCTTGTACATAAATCCCCCAAAATAAAACTCGTGATGTTCCAAATCCAACAGACACAAAGGCTGGAGGCTCTCGGCTGCTGGAATCCACCGCGGGCAGCAGCCCTGGTAAGCAGGAGCATTTTCTGATACAGCCATCAGGCATCTGAAGCAGCTTTGAAACAGAATTCCTGTCTCCAGCTCCTCGAGCAGCAGCCCGAGGGTGTCTGTTTTTAGAGAACTGTGCCCTTTTAAATTCCTTAAACATTTTAATGTACAGAAATCACATCGCAAGCAGCTCTGAACTGCTCTCACCCGGAGGCTTGCAACAACATTTGGCTGTGGGGAGGGGTGGGAGGAGAGGAAAAGCTCCTGTGCTGTAAAACGCTGCTGTGGTGGCCCCAGAGCAGAGACCTGGGGGGCTGCAGGAGGGACTGAACTGCAGGGAGATGTGGAGATCACAGTGTCCACCACGACAGCAGCTCCATCAGCCAGGGCCGTGTCCAGCCATGAACATCTCCAGCAAGGAACAGTCCTACACTTCCCTGGAAAAGTTATTCCACTGTTTAATATTTCTCTTCTGTTAATTTCTCCTTCTTCTAACCAGTCAGATTTTTCTCTGAGCCAAGCTGCACCTGGTGCCTCTGGTTCAAACCCTTACCAAGGAACCAAAAACCTTATTTTCCCCTCCGTTATATTGTTGGTACTACATCATGAACTTCTTGAGCCAACTCCTTGAATCTTTATTCATGTGTCGAGTTCCCAAACCCTCTCCCCATCCTGCTATCCCTCCTCTGGCTCTCCTGTCGTTTTTCCTCTCTTTTGAACAGCACAGAAGCAAAACTGGGTGCAGTATCCTGGTATGGATAGGACGGGGGAATGGCTTCAAACTGACAGAGAATAAGTTTAGATGGGATTTTGGGAAGGAATTGTTCCCTGGGAGGGTGTGAGGCCCTGGCACAGGTGCCCAGAGCAGCTGTGGCTGCCCCTGGATCCCTGGCAGTGCCCAAGGCCAGGCTGGACACTGGGGCTGGAGCAGCCTGGGACAGTGGGAGGGGTCCCTGCCATGGCAGGGGGGGCACTGGGTGGGATTTAACATCCCCTCTATCCCAAACCACTCTGGGATTCTGTACAGACACTTTAGGTCATCCTGCTAAAAGGTTCCCTGACAGGTTACTTTCCTCAAACTAACTGGAAATCAGAGTCCCTGCTCCTTTCCTTGCCTTTACAGTGATGTCCATCCCATTCCCAATCATTTCTCATCACTCTGTTCCTTTAAACACATCTTTAACCCCTACAGTAGAAACAACCCTTAACTCCTGCTCCTGTGCACCTTCCCCAAGCAACGACACCATTCCTAGGCCTGGAATTGGCCTAAACCAAAATCAAATTAAAAATACCTCACATCTATAATGAAAATTATATAATGGAATTGAATAAAGGAGGAGGGACGACTTTTTTGCCTTCTGGGATCTGTAATTCTTCTCTCCAAGGAGTTTTATGACAGAATTTTATGTGCAGCAGTGCCTACAGAACAGATATTTCCATATGTTTTTTCCACTGGAATGTCCTCCCAGCCTGCACGGCTGCTTGAATTCCTCCATCCATCCTGCATTTCCTTGGAGCCAGTGATAAGCAGACCCATCTGTAAGGATCTGGGCTGTGTTTTGCCATTCCAGCTGAGAGCTGTCTGAAGGTCGGAGCATAAATTGCATTTCCTACAACAGATTTTGATGGGCCGAATCAATACCCATGATCAAGTACCCCGGGCTGGCTCCCAACAGGGACAGATCCCCATTCCTGTCAGGAATTCTTCCCATTCTTTAAATCATGGCTATCTTCATTATTCCTCTGTCAAAATAACCCTGGGTTTGGGACAATACAACAAAACACATCCTGCAAGAGCTGACATTCCTCTCCTAGCTCAGGTTAACGAATTCCCTCGGGATTTTCCCACAAAGGTGGGGATAAAAAATAAAATAATAAAAGGAAAGAAACCTGTATAAAAGTTATCAAACTCAAACAGATTTTTTAAAAAAGCAAACAAGGATGAGAGCACTGAACAGGGTCACTCCACTGGACCCCACCAAAACCAAACACAACCCCACCAGAAATGAGCAGAACCCACCCCAAACCTTCAGAGTCACCACGAGCACCAACTCCACCACTTCCAAATGCTCTCCCAACCCTTCCTCAGCTGAAAATCAAATCGTTCTCTGCTCAAAGACAACCCCAGCTCAGACTCCTTAGCGAGGTGCTGATTTGGCTGCGTTAATTCCTGCAGCTCCAGCATCCCAGAGATTTCGGGAAGAGCTGCCCTCTGCACAGGCTCTGCTGGCAGCAGGTTTTTGTTTGGAAAGCCCACGATGCCAGGCTCGTGTGGGCTGAGCTAACCTTGCAGCTTTCCTCACCGAGCACATTTCACTTTTTGGTCTGGGGTTTTGTTTTCTCACCTCAAGAAACAATCCACATTTCCTTCCCAGAGTGAGGAAAGCCCCAGGGCTCCCCTCTCAGGAGTTTACCCAGATCAAAGCAAGGAAGGGCAGAGCGCTCAAAAATTCACAACCTGCATGAGGAAACCAAAGCAGTTTCTAAAAATCCTCCCCAAAAGCAACACCTGCCTCTCAGGGAGCGAAAAGAACGGCTTGAAAATTAAAGAATCGGCTGGGAGAGCTTGTAACTCCAAGAGGAGACAGAACTAAAGATCTCAAGGCTGTGTTTTGGGTCAGTACAGATCAGTTTGGGATCGGTCCCCGTGGCTCTGCAGCCAGGCGGGACCGAGAGGACTTTGAGGAGTGGAGAGGAAAAAAGGGAGTGTCCACATCAGCTCAAGAACTGAAACAATCCAAAAAATACCTGGTCAAAACCCAGCTGAAGAGGAGCTGTTTCTGTCCTGGGGATGTGTGTGCACATTTCAAAGATGAATTAGAGTTAAATAGTTAAATTCCCGGCAGTGACAGCTCCGATGTTTGGCAGAATTGATCACTGACCTTTTATTCCCTCCAGCCAGCACAGGCACCAAAGGACTGGGAAAACATCCGTGCAAGGATCAGCTTTCACCCCTCTGCACCCAAAACAATTATTCCAGAGTGAACTAAATTATTACTTGCACAATAAAGTGACCTCTCCTAATTACATAAGATCAGGGAAGCTACACTGAAAAACCCACAGGGCTCCTTTTCTGACTCTTGCTGCCACCCAGCTTCACCTTTCCTTCCCTTAATTCTCTTATC
This sequence comes from Daphoenositta chrysoptera, assembly GCA_013397915.1. Lineage (NCBI taxonomy): Eukaryota > Metazoa > Chordata > Aves > Passeriformes > Daphoenositta > Daphoenositta chrysoptera. The sequence goes on along the minus strand of VZRO01008018.1, from coordinate 110,474 downwards.
TGTAACAGAGGGATGAAAAAATATCATTGCCTTGAGGTGCCTCCATACGAGCTGCAGGATCAGAGCTGGGTATTGTACTGAGGGTTATTAAATAAAACTTAACAGGCCCTAAACCACTTCTCAAGAATTATTTCAGCTCACCTAGGATTTTAAAAGCAGCAATCCCAGATAAATCTCATCTCTCCTCTACTTCTGTAACATGATGTTTTTCACCCTGGTTTTTTTCCCCACTGTGAAATCTCTGGAGTAAATTCCACGCTACCCCTCCTTTTTTCCTGGAGTGGAATGCCAGGTGTCTCTCAGCATTCAGAAATCAGCCTGGTCTCCCAGGCTTGATGTTCCAGAATTTGGAGTGATAAACGCTTCTGCCTCACCCCCAGGAATTTCAGCTGTTTGTCTTTGGGGTTTACAGGGATGAGTGACTGAAAGAAAGAATACATTTTTCTTCCCAGCTTTGCATTGTAGAAAAAGATTCCGACATAAAAGTGGCACTGATAGCAGCAATACTTCTCAATAAAAGAGCTGCTCATAGGAATTATATGGGAGATGATACAGCTTCAAAAAAAGGATATAAATTATGTTGCATTATTTCATTTGATTCCGTGGGGAACATTTAAGTTTGGAGAAAGAACAGAATTGGGGGTTTGCCATTGAGAAATAATTATTCATTGCAAACTACAGCACATTCACTCAAATAAATTAATTTCACCATAAACCACTTCAGTATAAATATCCCACATCCCATCGTCTCACACGGGGTGGGATTGCTCCTGGTAGAAAGGCAGAGAGCAGGTTTAGATTGGATAATAGGGAAAAAAATCCCTGTGGGGGTGGGGAAGCCCTGGCACAGAGCAGCTGTGGCTGCCCCTGGATCCCTGGAATGTCCAAGGCCAGGCTGGACTTTGGGGCTGGGAGCAGCCTGGGACAGGGGAAAGGGGGGGGAATGGGATGAGCTTTTATGTCCCTTCCAACCCAAACCAACCCATGATTCTATTTTGATGATTATTTTTCTATTCTTAAGCCAGAAAAGGAGAAATAATTCCCACTATTCACACACAAAATCAGGACCACTGGAAATATCAAGGCCATCACCACTTATCCTGTTTGATTTCGTATTTCAAAGATCCCAGACAATGCATCTGCTCAGTTCTAGATTTCCTGCACACACATCAAATCTTTGTGCTGCTTTTCATCCACCAAGTTAAACTGAAAGTTAAAATAATCATTTACTTCTTCCTTATATTTGTCATTTTTCAATATATTCATCATTTTTCAGGAAAAAATAAAATGTCTGAGTTGCAGATCTAAACCAAAATCACTGCCTGACCCACCATCTTACATTACACCTAAAGATATTTATACCAAAACGGGTCCTGCTGAAATACTTTCCAGTTGCAGGTATCCCACTTTGTGGAGATAACTTTTCAGGCTTTAAAACTAAAGAATGATAAGTGCTCCTGGGATGAACCTCCTGACTTTGGAGTGTGCATCCATCCAGAAGAAGCTGGTACAGGAAAAGTTATATTCCTGTATTTTTCCCACCAGAATCACCTTTTATGCTGTAAGACTTTCTACCACCAAAACCACACCCCTGCTGTATTGATATGCAAATATATCACAGGATATTCATTAATTAAGTTGCATCCTTATGGTCAGAGTGAGGTATCCACACTGAAACCCACACAAATGGGCTTTTCCCACACATTCCACCAGTGCAGGACAGATAAACATGAAAAAACTCATCAATCCTTGTTTTTCAGCAGTGCTGCAGATGAAAACCAAGGTATTTTCTGTGCATTGTGATGGATGCACCGAGGCTCCTTCCTGTTGGGGTGCACAGCTCAGGGAGAAAGGTTGGGAATAGGAAAGACACGGAATTAAACTGCCTTTATTCCAGGTTTTGTGTGTAATGACCAATAGCAGCACACAGCACCGTATTTATGGTGATATGCACTGCTCCCACTGAGTGTATTGGGAGGCAAAGTCTGTGTTTCCCAACAAATTAAAATTTAAATTTATATCTTTTTTCAGTATTTCCTTCTCCCCACATCCTCTCAACTTCTCCAGGAGTACGAACCCGGAATTAAGAAAGTAACAGGGCTGATTTGAGCAGGTCAGGAGCAGAATTCCAACCAAAAATCACCAGTTATCCCAGCAGCCAGACCCCACCGTCCCACCCACGGCTGGTTACAAAAGCCAGGATTAAACAAACACACCCGACCTCGCTGGAGAGGTTCCAGGGGAAGCAGTAACTCCCTAACCACATTAGATGTTAACATTTAAAAATCAGCCGTGGAAGGTTAAAGCCATAAAGTGATGGATTGCAGCTGGAGCTTTCCAGTGCACCCAGTTGAGCAGGAATTCTGAGTTGCCAGGGATTTAATGAAGTCTCCAGTTCCAGGAATACTCTCCTGGCTGCTGCAGGTCAGCACTCCTGGAGCAGCAGCAAGAGAAGGAGGAGTTGCCGTGCCAGCACATGCTTGATTATTTTTAATATTAAAAAACCTTTCTGGATAAGGATAGATCTTGATCCCTGTTTAGAATTAAGCATTTAATTAAAAGGCAGGATTTCCTTAATGGTCTGAGGATGATCCAATGGGGGACATCACTGGCAGAGAGAAAATATTCCAATGTATGAACACAAAGATGCACACTGACAGGAAAGAAAACCAAAATTAAAGACCAATGCCTATTTTTACACCTTTTTAAAATCCAGCTGACCTCAAAACTGCTCTATAAGAAATTCTGTGATGATCAAATCATGATAAAATTGGAGGGGAAACAAGAAAATTTTTAAAACTCCTAATTTTTTCTAGGCTATACAGACCTCAGATGGACAGTCCATGTGCAATGGATTATGGCTGATGGATGGGGGGATGGCTCCTAACTGAAAGACTCTAAATTTAGATTAGATATTAGGGAAAAACTTCCCTGGCACAGGTTAGAATGAGATGGTCCCTGAAGCCTCTCCCAACCCAAACCAGTCCATGATAACACGATTAGTTTGTTATTTTATGTAATGGTGTGATGCCATTTTAAAGCCCACACAATAAAACCCAGGGAGCATGTTTGAACATTGTTTTGATATTATTCCCTTTAAAAACACCCCTGAAACCTTATCAATATCAATAGGAACCTGACTGGGACAGAAAGGAGAGCTGGGTCTCAGATTTTGCCTGCAGAAACTGTTTGCTCCTCTAAAATTCATTGGAATTTGAAGACATTCATCCAGCACTCTCCTAAAAGGGTGAACTGGCATTTTCTTGTCACTCTGCCCTCCTACAAAAGCTGTATTCCCTTATTTTCTTGGGAATTTTGAGTAACTAACTCTCTGAAAGGAAGTAACACTTCAGAGGGGCATCATGTTTATACAAATAGGTTTGATTTTCTCTCCTTATATCAAAATCTGGATTTTGTTGCATTTAAGGCAATCTGGGGCTTTGCTTGTTCTTTTATGAACTCCAGAGCTGGGTTTTTCTTCCAAGGGTGATAAAACTTCCAAAGCCTCTCAGAAGTCCCACAGATACCATGGATATATTTTTCAAAGGATTTGTTGATCCAGCTGCCTGTGACAGAGAGATGTGATGCCTTTTTGGAGCTCTTCATGGCATCTGCAGTCCAGGGCATCCTGCTGCTCTCGTGGCCAGTGTGCACAGAAACAGCCCAAACTCCAAAGTTTTCCCTGCTCCCTTGATCTTCCCATGATAGTGAAGTTTGGGGTTGTCATTAAGTTGCCTAAAGTGTATCCAGGAGAAGGAAGATCTAAAATGTCACTGAAATTGGCAGAAAGGCAAAGATTTATCTGTGTCTCGATCACCTTAGAGGGACTGCAGGCATTTGGCCAAACTGGGAGTTGTCACATTCCTTGGAATAACATAACAATTCCTTTATCACCTTTAAGCTGAAGATATCACAAATATCTCACCTCAGGATCACACATGGTTGAGTGCTCCTTTCATCACCCAATCTGCTCCTCCTGAAGGCAATTAGCCAAGATTTCCTCATTGTCCCACCACAGCACCCAAGTGATGCCAGGGACACCCAGTGGAGCCATCTCTTGCTCCAAGAGGGGTTTGAATCCAAGACACAAGAATGGGATCGGTGAGGGTGCAATAATTCATCAAATACAGGTGGGGAAAAGGCTGTGGAAAACATGGAAGCAGCTGGAGATCACTCCTTGATAGATCAGATTTAAACCATGAGGTCCCAGCTGAAATTCCCATTACTCTGTGCTATATCCTGGCTCCCTGCAGAAAATCCCAGCATAATGGTATCATGTTTAGAAGTGAAGAGAAGATTACACAGGACATTGGATAGCACAAAGGGGAATGGCTCAAACCAGGAGTAGATGTTCAGAAAAAACTCCATAATGTGAGGGTGGGCAGGCCCTGGCACAGGGTGCCCAGAGCAGCTGTGGCTGCCCCTGGATCCCTGGCAGTGCCCAAGACTTCATTTTCTGTGAATGAAAGCGGGTTGGACATGGGGTTTAATTTGTTTGGATTGGGTTTGTTTTTTCCTCATTTTTTTTTTCTTTTCCTTCTTCCCAGTGGCAGCAAACACCAGCTGATCCAGAAGCACTGAGGACAGCACTGATTCCAGAGGCAGCAGCCACAGGAGCAGCAAAGTCTGGGCATGCAGGAGAGGGGATTCAGTGAGCAGCACCCTCAGAAGGGTCAGTGAAAGCATCAGGTCATATTTAAGGACCTAAAATTGTGGTTGGATTGTACAAGCAGGAATTCCCCTGTGACATAAGAGGTCTCTGTTGCCACTGGGGACAAGGAGAGCAGGAATTTGGCTGCCACCATTCCAAACCCTCCAAGAGCTCCTTTTGTGTCTGCTTCTAAGTGGAATTGTTAGCATTATATAATATAAATAATAGAAACTGCCAGTTATGCCTCTTTGCTGAGGCTCAAGGAAGGCATTTGGGATAGAGAACAAAAACTGAATTTTGCTGATGTTCGAGAGTTGCTGCGTGGCTGCAGCACCCACATTAAATACAAGTAATATAAAATTATAATTTAAAAAAAAAAAAAGAAACAGACTTTCTTTCATGTTTTCACAGCAAGCATTCCCCACCCAGCCAGGAGCTGTCACCAGCCTGTGCCACACGTGCGCTCCCCGTTCATTGTGTGCTCGGCTTTGTCCCTGCGGCCGGGGCTCCGAGCCGCCCGTCCCCGCTCAGCTCCCGAGCACGAATTAACTCAGCCCGTCCCGAGGCAGCCCGAGCAAAATCCCCACTCTCCGTGTGCCATCTAGTGATGGATGGTGATGCCAGGATGACTTTTTGCCTTTTCTTTTATACACCTTTTATGGACTTGTTATAAATACATATTCTAGTGTTGGCTTTTCGCAAATAACGAATGCTATGTGTATAATATTAACCCTTACGTTGTAGAAATGTAACCATTATTAAATGCTTTTTCTTTTGTTCTACCTTAGAGATAGTTGAAAAATAACTAATCAAAGATATGTTGAAATGCAACTAACAAACTAGAAGCTTAACTAGATAAGCACAGATGTGATGACTGCAGCCCCAGGAAGGAATAACTCCAGCCCCAAGGACAATCTCAGATATACACAGAAGTGATAACT
>VZRO01008018.1:64621-104699 GCA_013397915.1 Daphoenositta chrysoptera | reverse complement strand
GGCAGTTGTGCTCTTGGTTCTGTGCCAAGGGCACCCAGCATCACCTGGATGCTGGAATCCTTTTGCTCTATCTTTTGTCCCTTATTGTTATTCTTTATTAAAAACCTTTACATTTAGCAGGTGATCGGACTTCGTTTTTAACAGATTTTTCTATATTCTCAGTGCTTCTAGCCCACATTCTCAGAGTTAATATTGTGAAGCCCAGAGCCCGCAGCCCTTGGCAGGCTGGCAGTGAGGGGTCAGAGAGCCCCAGACCCCAAGGGCCTCTCCAGAACACATCCTGTACCCTGAGCTGGGCCCAGCCAGGGGAAGGGTCCTGGGCCGGGGGTTCCCTGGAGCCTCTCCCTGGGGAATCTTTGCTGGATGTGCTCATTTGTGAGGCCCAGGATGTGATCCCGAGTGCCCGTGGGTGGCATTCCGTGTGCTCTGGGGCATTGCCCCTGGCTGGGCTGCACCTCAGGGGCCTGCAATGAACACCCAGGGAAAAAAACCTTTTTCCCCTCTAACCGTGTTTGGCTCTTCATTTTAACACCAGGGAGAGGCACCAGTGGGAGCGCAGAGATTCCATCCCGCTGGAATCCTCCTGCTCAGCTCAGCTCCCCCCTTTTCTCACAGTCCAAAGGAAACACCAAGGCATCCAAGACAATCTTGAGTCGCTGTCTCACATCCCCACCCCATAAATAAAAGCAGCTCCCCAAAGACGTCTCCTCCAGGCAAAGCACCAAAGTTGGTAAAAACAGGTGGCAAAGGCATAAATGCACGCAGAGAATAAAGCAACAAACCAAAACTGAACCACGGCAATGATTTTTGGGGATTTAATGACAAAACAGGCGCTGGGGGCCAGCACGGGTTTGGTCCTTTGCACACCAAATGCCACAGGCAGTGGTGACACCCCTGAACCGTGCTGGGAGGGGGAGCAAGCAGGGAAACAAGGCTCCCAGAGGATTAAAAACAATGTGGATATATGCACAAATGCACTTTAATTCCCTTTGGATTGACAACTCCCTGGAATCACACAGAGTAGGCAGCACTTTTCTATTTTTTTGCAGAAAACTGCAGTATTCCAGTGGGAACAGATGTGATTACGCCCCCTCCCAAATAAACCCTGCCAGCAGCCCAGGTCAGGCTTCAGCCTAAACTCTGTTTTAGTCTTGTTTATGAATGAGGATTAGCACTTTTATATGGCTTGGAATGATGTCCGGGGTGAGTCTGTGGAGGAACTCTAAACCAAACTGAATTTCCAGGCAATATTCCTTAAACCACACGGACCCAAACCCCTCCAGCCTCAACAGCAAAAGGAAAATATCCATAATGCTTTAATTACCTCCTAATGACAGCTTCCATTCGTGTTGTTATCAAGAGAAAAGAAGGGAATTTTTTTGTCTTGGAGCCATCTTTACACCTAAAACATTCTGTGTGTCTACCATAGAAACAGCCTGTCCTTATTAATGGTGTCATAGTAACCAACACCCAGGCAGAGGCTTATTAATACCCTCATCTCCAGAGAGAGTCACCAAAAATCCCAGAAAAATCCAACCTTCCACACCAGTTAACTCCTAATTAACATTCCTGAAAGCAGGGACCACCGGGAACAAGTTTTAGTTGACTTCAAGTTGCCAGAACCCCTTTGCAGTGGCTACATTTTGCAATTTTTTTCTTTAAAAATATCAGAATTCCTTGGTCAGCTGTATTTTAGCACCAAGATTGCTCCAGAGACCCTCAGCCTCTGCTTTGCTGCCTGATATATTTTTTTTCTTTCCCTTCTAATGGCACCTGAGCACAGAAAAGTCCTTAAAGCTTCCCAGCGCTGAGCAAACGTCTCCCATTAACACTCACTTTTACTAAAACTCGTTTCCCTGATTTTCCAACAGATTTGAGACCAAGGAATGCAAACTCCACCTTTTCTCCATACAAAAAGCCCCACTAATTATTGTGCAGGCAGGGAGGCCAAGCCCTGGAGTGGAATTGCCCCAAACAGGTTCACCCAAAGAGAACTGGGTCTGGAGCTCACACATCACAGATATTTACAGCACAAGCACCTCCTGCAGCACCCAATCCAGCCCCAAAGTTCATTAATCCACCAGTGCCAAAGTTCATTAATGCAGCAGGTTCAGGCTGAACCCCCAACACTAATTTTTGCTATTTTTAGCAGCGTTGTCTGAACCCACTCACCCTGAATTTTACACCAAAGCCAGACATTCAGTATTATTCTACTTTTTTCCTACGAAACAATGAATTGAAGCTGACAAATTAATTATCAAAGGACACTTCATTAGCCAGAGGACCTAATAAACAGTTCCTCTGAAAAGATTTGTGCCAAAATGCTGTTGAAAACATAAATTCTGCTTGTTTTTAACACCTTAAAGGACACCAAACACATTGCCAGAGCTGAGGCTTCCACCCAGAGTCTCTGTGACACAAAGGGGGACAAATGCTCATTAACACAAATACAAAGAAGGAAAAAAAGCCATGAAAAGCATCATCTTGACCATCATGAGTAACACAACCAAGAGCACCTCCTTCCCTACCTTCTCCAGGAGATGTGGCACTGGGGGAACACGGATGAGCGAAAGGCTCAGCAGCACCAGAATTTTGGACTGGAATACCTTAGAGGTCTTCTCCAGCCCAAAGGATTCTGTGAAAGCCAAAGGTCTCCTCCTCCCTCTTAAATCTCAGCCTAAATGTGAACCCACCCCAGCCCCAGCTGGGCCCGGTGGCTGGAGCCTCCCCCTGGCCCCCACAGCCACACCAGGACTGGGTTATCCCAACACCCCCGACTGACCTCACCCCTTCCTTGCAGACTGGCACAACTCCTGCTGCATTTTTGGAAACCTCAGCTGTGCTAAAGGAGCCACTCACGCACCAAACTCCCCCCTGTTCCTCCATCAGAATGTTGGCAGCATGAGGAGATGCTGTAAAACCGGGGTGAATCAGAGCCTTCTGTCCCACGGAATCACGATCGCCCCAGAGCTGGGGTTCAGCTGCTGCAGACAGAGAAATGAGCAATTGTTTGCTGTGCAACCTCCACATTCCCTGATCAATCTGCCAGTCCCCAGTGTATCAAACTTTTAGTGTGCTCTAAAAATGAAGAACTGGATGTGTGTCTGCATTTTAACGGGTGTTTTTCATCCCCCAGAGAACAATTATTTCAGTATTTGTCTGCTGACAGCAAAGCATTTCTTTAAACATGAACCCTCCAGAATCTAAAAGACTAGGCTGGAAGATTTCTGGTTTATATCACACAATACTTTTGCTCAAAAAAACCCCAGTTTTCAATCCAAAGCCTGGCCCAAAGTTCCCCTAAAGTTAGAGGCTGGCAGATATGAGGATGTTGACATGCAAATTCATTCTTCTAAGACTTGTCTCTAGCATTATTTTGCTATTTCAAAACTAAAAATTAGGTTTCCCAATGGAAAGCTCTGACAGGATCATGACTATCTGTCATTTAAAATGAAAATGTACTATTAGATTTTATTGTAGGATAGATCAAGAACTCAAAAGAAAGAACACATCATCTGTGTTTAATAAATCCCTGGGGAGGAGCTTCCCAGAGCAGTGTGGGTGTCCTGGGAGTGCTGATCCCCCCTCCCCAAGCTGTGGGGCCCTTTGAAATTCTCATTGGGCACAAATTCCAGCCTAGATCTGAAAAGCTTTGAGGCTCAGAGTGGTCATTAAAACACTGCATTGTTCTATAATTTCTACATGCTTTTAATAATTTACTCAAAGAGATCTTTCTACTGCAATATTTTTACAGCCTCTTCAGCCTCAGATGCTCCACTTACCCTTCATATGTTCATGTGCTTTTAAGCAAATTTCTCTATGAAACTTTAATGTTTGATCATGTAGCTGTACTCTGGCCAGAATGAAAGTCAATTTTGATTTAATGTGATCACCATTTTTTTTTTTTTTCCTCCCAAGAACCATTTTTTAATTTGACCTTTTGACTACCAGGATATTTCCAAGCTGCTGAGATCCTGTGTGAAACATCCCAGGGCAATACTCCCACCAAACACACACTCCCTACTCCAGTTTTCCAGCAGCTACCTCTATTTGAAGTTGGGAAAAATTCACCTTTTTCATTTGGTATCAGGTCTTCACCTGCTTTTTTCACTCTTTATTTGATCAAATATAATCCGGAGGAGTTTTTTGTTGGTTAATTTGCCTTGGTTTTAACTTGCCAATTTTACAGGCTGAGTAGCAGCTTCACCACTTCACTTTTAATTTTCTTGGTGGATCCTCCTGCCCACCTGAGCTGCTGGAATTTAAGTGAAGAAATAACTTCCAGGCAGCCAACATCTCAGTCTTCCAAGGAACTTTATTTTTCCTAATCACCTCTAATGTCTCACGGGCCATTACTCCTCCTGCTTTACACAACGGGCTTTGAGCAGGCAATTAGCTGGTGGTAAAACCTGCAGCAATTAGGAATATCAGCCATCTGCAGCCAGGGGCTGCTGCTCACAGGTGGATTTTGGGGACAGCACCAGCCAAGGAGAGCTCAGTAAATCTGGAGCAGCATTTTTCCTTTCTTAGTGCTCTAACCAATGTCTTTATTTGGATGAGGGAGCGAATCCTGCTGGGCGAATATTCCGGGTGTTGGAAAGGACAGAAGCTCTGAAATCATCAAAGTGGAGCAACCTGGTCTGGTGGAAATGTCCCTGCCCCTGCAGGGGGTGGAAATGGATGAACTTTAAGTTCTTTCCTGAGGGTTTCAGCCCTGGCTTGAGCAGAAGGTTTGGCCAGATGTTCTCCAGAGGTGGGGAACAGAAGTTTTCTGAGCATCGAGGAGCAGTCACAGCATCAAGGCTTGAACTGTTAACAGCTTTTGTTGATTTTACTGAGACAAATCAGTATTGCTATGATGGAATGAGATTGTTTAGCAGAATAAAGTGAAATCCAGAGTTCAGGCTTTGTTCTCCTCTCCCAAGTTTCTTTTTTGATGCGGCCCCAGCATTTTCAGAAGAGGGAACATCAGCAAGGCAGAGATTACCAGAGTCCTTACAACCTTCCACAAAAGGACTGTATCAAAATATAAACTGTGCCTGTGCCAAGAAAATGTTAATGAGTGGGATCTGGAAAGGTTAAACATAAATACATATAATTACAGCTTGCTGCTGACAAGAAATTACGACTTCCTTCCTCAGAAGGCATCGCTCCAAAACACTAAACTAAAATAAAAGTAGATATCCAGTCCTGCAATCACAATAGAACCTGGAGACCTGTGATTATATAAATCAGAAATAAGTTGAATTCTGTATTCTCTCAGTCAGTTCTGTATTCCTTCCTTCTAGATGAATGGATAGACATTAGTCAGAAATGTGCTGGGAAAACTGGAATTTCGTAATTGCATTGAAAAATCGCCTCATTTCCACTGAAAAAATATTATCTCAAAACTGAAGAATGAAAAAAAACCCCTAAAACTTGAGCACAAAGAATAAATCTCCGTTTTCACTCATAGGCAGGACTGAAAAATGTGTTTGGGAAAAGAATTATTTAAATGCTCTAGATTACATTTGATTGGAGGGGAAAAATTCATTTCTTCCCCTGAAGGGAAAAAACTAATATGTTCCTAAGTGCAGTGAAAACAGAGCCATTCCGAGCTGTCATTTGCAATTAAAAAGAGAAAATATTTAATGGGAGCTGGTGAATACTTTGCAATGGCAAAATTGCTTTTAGCCTTTGGAAAATTCCCCTTTTATTCGAACTTCCACAGCCCTTGTGTTGCATTTAAAGTGAACCCTGGGAAATGAGGATGGACTGGCCCAAGCAGAGCTTGAAATGCTGGAACTTGGCAGCCAGGGATGGATTGTCCAGGGAAGCTGTGGCTGCCCCTGGATCCCTGGAAGTGCCCAAGGCCAGGCTGGACATTGGGGTTTGGAGCAGCCTGGGACAGTGAAAGGTGTTCCTGCCATGGCAGGGGGTGGTTATTTATTCAGATTATGGGTTTTTTTCTGTTTAAAATACATAATTAATGATTTTTAAAATTTCTACAGCTTCTACATTTGAGTCCTCACAACAGCCTGATGAACTTCAACTGAGTACATAAGTGTAGGAGGAAAACAGGGCATGAAAAGGGGAAAAAATCCATGAAACTACTTAAAATGTGAGGAAATCTAAATGAGGGATGAAAACCTGAATGCAGAAAATCCCAGAAGATGAACAAGTTCATCAGAAACACAAAACCAGGTGAAAAAAATCCTACTCTTCCTGTAGGGCAGTGATGAATTTATGGGTTTTTTTCCCTAAAGGGGTGGCAAAGGTGGAAACCCACCAATACTTTTTTCATTTTTTGGATTTATCCCTCTTCTTTTCCATTTTGGTAACACCATAAATCTCTGTCAACCACCTTTATTGAACTACGCATGTCCTGATTAACAATCTAATGGTTCTGAGAGATGAAGCCCATTAATTTTGATTATAGGCCCTTAAAGCAGGCACTAACTCTTACTTTAATTCTGAGGGAATTGCCTTAATGAAGCAAAGGTGGCTGAAAACTGAGGTCACCACAGTGCAAGCCGCTCATGCTCAGGGTGGCTGTAGTAACTCCCCACTCCTGCTGCTACTCAGAGTAGTAACTCCTCACTCTGCTGCTTTACAGAGCAGTAATTCCCCATTTCTGCTGCTTTTCAGAGCAGTAATTCCCCATTCCTGCTGCTTTCCAGAGCTTGGTGCCCCTCAGGGACTCCCCAGGTCATGGTGGTGGCAGGAGGGGGATGTGGCAGCACAACTGAGTGATACTCCTGAAAATCCAGATTAACAGGGGGAATAAAACATACTAAAAAAAAGCCCACTGGGAAGTCCAGAACAATTTTATTGCCAGGAACTCAGGTGAGAAAAATATTTACGATGGTGATGAGGCTCAGCCCTGGCACAGCACATCTGAGGATTAAGTGACAACAAAGGGATGCAAATCCAGAAATCCAGTGGTTGGAAGCTGGCAGAGCTTCCCTGTCCACTCTTGTGCATTCCCACACCACCACTTCTCTTCCTATACACAATAAAAGAGCCAGGATTTTAATAAAATGTCAGGCCAGTAATAGAAGACCATTTCTATTTGACCTTTCAGGAGAAGGTAACCGAGTTTGTAGTGAAATGAATCTGCAGGTTGAGTAGAGCTGGGCAAGAAATGGATTTATTGTAGTGATATTTGGGATGTTTTTCGGCCCAAATTAGGATTTAAAGTAAAAATGTATCAATTTCTCAAAAGGTGATTATCAATACACAGATTTACAGCAGCTTGGTAAAATATTTTCTTCCTTTATCTTCAAAACCGATTCAGTGTTGAGCTGTCTGAAGGAAAAAGCAAAGTTTGAAGGAAATTGAAGTTTGAAGGAAAAATGACAGTTTTCCTTTAAGACACATCAAAACAATCCCAGGATCATTGAGGTTGGAAAAGCCCTCCAAGATCACTGAGTCCAAGCGGTGCCTGATCCCCACCTTGTCCCCAGCCCAGAGCTCTGAGTGCCACCTCCAGGAATTCCTCGGGCACCTCCAGGGATGGGCACTCCAAACCTCCCTGGGCAGTTCCAATCCCTGAGCACCCTTTCCATGGGGAAATTCCTGCTGCTGCCCACCCTGCCCCTCCCCTGGAATTACTGAGACCAAGGCCACCTTTTTCCCTTATGTTGCTGGTAAATAAAGAGCCACAACGGTTACGGTGAGACCAAGAGCAGCCCAGGAGCCTGTTTGGATTCTAAACCACAATTCCACGTTTTCCCGTTGGATGAGGGCCCCACACCCTCGGGGGGTCTGGGTGCCAGCGGATCCGTGGAGTGCAGCTCCTCCCAACAGCTGACAGATGTGACAAGAGGGCTCCCAGCACCACACAAAAGCCACACATGAGCTGCCTCTGCTGCTTTGGCCTTCCAGATCTACAGCCCTAAGCCAAGAAATGGGTGAAGGCCTCATTGGATCCTGAAATATTCCCCATTTTCATGGTAATTTCTGAGTCAGAGATTCGAAATGTTAACCAAGTCACAGTATTTATATAATTTCTAGCCTGCTGTAGCATTGTGTGCAACACCAGCAGCGATTTGCAAGGTCACAATATGATTCTTTTAAATATTTCTGATTCCAAAGCCTGTTTAAATCTTCTGCTTTAAAACTGTAATTAAAGCTTTCAGGGAAATCCTTTCTTACTCCCTTTATATTACCCAAGCCCTCCTCTCACTCCTCAGTTGCCTACACCAGATCCCACATAGGAACCCGAAATATGGATTTGTCTCCTACACCTGCCATGGAATTTGGGCCTGGTAATTGAATTAAAGTTCTCCAAAATAAATTAATTTGGTGTAGCAGATGGCCAGCACGGATTTCAGCTTGCTGTGTGGCAGCAAAGTTGATTTAAATCAACTCGAGGAGAGGTAGGCTTTAATCAGGTCAGCTGACGGCTATTAGAGCAAACCTGATTTAAATTCAGAAATTTAGGGAAAATAAATCCGCCACCAACCCAACATTGCCCTCCCCAAGGGACCCAGTGGATAAAACTTTTAAAACATTCAAATGATTCTGTTTGGGTAATAAGACTTAGTAGAGCATGGCAGGCTTTTATTTTGCTGTTTAGCCTCCTCTGTGCCTTTTTAGTGGAAAAGGTGCCACATAAAACCAAGCACCATGGAACAAGAGAAGAGGGAAAAGGTCCAATTCTTGGCTGCCTTCAATCAATTTTTAAAACCGTTCAAACGAGACATAAAATACTACAAAGTCAAAATAGCTGCGTTTTATACTCAGCTGGCACAGCTGTAAACGAAAATAAAGCTGAAAGGGGAGAACTTGTGCCGCAAATATTTGCTTTTTCCCCATCTTAACATCAATTTTAACCATTCTTTCCACAAAAAATCTCTTTGGTAAGCATAGAGATAAGATACAGGTGAATTTATTGTGCCACCTGAGATGCCTCATTAGTGGTTTTTAATAATAATGTTCTTCATGGCTCTGGAACAGCTGGGCTTTATCCTCCAGGTAGGAATGAAATCTCCATCCTGCTTTCTCTCTTATTTTGAGCATCTTGTTGGTTCAGAAATAGATTTTCCAGGTTGTAGGCCACCTCCAAAACTTTAATATTTATTCCACCTTAAAATCGTGATTAAAGGAACACTTCAGAAATATCTTGGGGAAATACACATTCAAGAAGGGGACAGACTAGGAAATAATGGATTTTTTCAATCAAATGGGATGTTTAAACATTTTCTATACTAAAGAAAAACAACCTGAGACTCAACTTCATATCCCCACCAGCCATTTCCCAATGTGGCATGGAAGGTGTGTGTGGATAAATACATCTGAAAACCAGGAATCATCAAAAACCACCAGGAACTGATAAACTCTGGATCCAATTGGACCAATCTTATTCTAGTCCCAAACAAGACAGAAAACACCTGCAGTGTTGTTTTAATCCAATGCCAGGATTGGTTTTAAAATTCATTTTTTACCTGCAGCCTTTGTTCCATAAATCACAGAATATCTCAAGTTGGAATGGACACATGGGATCATCAAGTTCCACTTCCAAATATTTGTATATAGGATATTCTGTGTTTTTCTCCTGTAGGAAGTTGATAGAAAATCAAGTGAGGTTGGAATAGTCTCCTTCATTAGTGCTGGAGGTGAATCTGCCATTTCTCTGGAGGCAGATTAGAATTTTAAGAAGTTGTTTACATTTGATTTGGCTCACTCGTGCATGCCCTTATTAAAAATACCTTCCCAGGATCAGTTTCTGTTGCGGCCTTCCATCAAACCACGCTTCCAAACCTTGCTGTCTAGACAGAAAAGAGGAAAAAATATAAAACTGTGGGGTGTGGGATTGATCAGGAGGAGATTTTTTTCTGTTTTTTATTATCAGCACCAAGCAAGGACCTGTGTGTACTCCAAGGTCATCCCACCTTAATCCTTGCATGATCGACATTGCCGGACTTGGATGATCCGCAGAATTCGGGATGGAAGCAGATGTGGATGCAGGTGCCGGGGTCAGACTGCACACCAAACACCCAAAATCCCTGAGCAGGGAGCCTCCAAAACCCGCGGCAGCAGCAGCTGGCAAACCTGAGTTATCCCAGAAACCCCAGCTCTGAAAATGTCAGCGCCTCGCGGAAACCCCAGCGCTTCTCCCTCGCCTCCCTCCCGTCAGGAGCTGCCATTGTGTGCCCAGGGCCGGGACAGCAGGGGAGAGAATCCAACACTCTTTCAGATTTTATCTGTTTACTTCTCTTTCCCCATTTAGCTGCTCTCCCACTCGTGATTCACGACGTTCCAGCCACTTGGAAGTCAAAGGGAGCCGAAAGCCGCGGCACAAAACAACATCTTGCAGAATCAAATGTTTCAAGTGGGTCTTGATCATCAGCTTACATTGAACTTCAGACTATTCATATGCAGAAAAGATTGCAAAATCCGAGCTTCAGATGGCATTGCTTCATTAATGGCATGAGCAGCCACAATTATCAGGCTGTTGTTTCCAACAACCAGCTTAGAAATACAGGGAAACGGCCACAATATCTTTATTTACTGGGTTGGATCTTTGAAATGTCATCTCTGAGGCAACTTTTTTTCAAGGCAGCTCAAAAATCTGTTCCCGACTTTTTGGGGAAGAAAAATAAAAGTCACACCAGAAAAATCGAGCTATTTTTATACTGACACGAATGACAAATGTGTATCCAGAAACATTCGGCAAGTGGGTTATTTTTATTTTTCCTTAATTCAATAAGGCTAAATAAGGTGAACAGGAATAAAGTGAGTCAAGAGATCATTTGTTACAATTGATATCTCTGTGTGAATGGGATTTCCAAGCCCTAGAAAGTCCAATTTCAGGTTGACAGTGCTGTAATAACCAGAAATTCCTTCTGGGATGTTTGCTCTGAACCATTCCCCATCCTGGAATACAACAGGCAGCCACTTTTCCTGTCAAGGGTGCAAATTAAATCCAGTGATATTCATCCTCCATAATGCACCATTCCCATGGTGAGCTTACTCAGGAAAAGGTCCTGAAAACTGGCAGGAAATAAATCTGATGTATATTCCATATGTGCCACCCCAAAATCAGGGAATCACAGAATCATCCAGGTTGGAAAAGCCCTCTAAGGTCATCAAGTCCAACCATTAACCTCAGTTTTTAAGTTCAGAAGCTGAAAACTCTTAAAACAATCCCAAAACTCCAAGCCAGGGGCCTCCTGCAGTGGGAATCTCCGGCTCTGCAGAGTTTCTTTGGCAGCTCCAGGAATTCTTTGATTTCCTGTAAATTCCGTTGCTTACAGGGTGTTTTTGGTGTCGAGGATTTGCATACATCTCCATGTATAAATAAACCACTTATATAAAGAAACGAGGTTGGCAGGAGTGTATCAGCTGTTCTGTTCCACCCAAAATGGTTGCTCATTTTTCCATGGATTTAAAAAAAAAACCCCAGCACTTCCATTTTTCCTGGGAAGTTGTGATTCCCGCATATTCCCGTGCAGGGAATCACCCTTCCTAATGGGCCTCTCTTGTGAGGCCTTTCAGGTGCTTTACAAAGAACACAGGGGAAATATTTTGTCCCAGCTCTGATTTTTCATATTTTTAATATTTATACTAAAAGGCAGAAACCAATTTTTCTCATATTTACTTTTCAGGTCCTTCTTATAAAAAAAAGGAAAGAAGACTTTAATTTATTAAATGATTTAAAAATCAATTGTATCAAATACATAAAGTGTCATAGGATGGATTTCCCTGTCCCCACCACAAAAAGTTCCTCAAATGGATTTCTCTGTCCCCATCACCCTAAAAAGTTCTTCAAATATTCTGCTTTGCCTATGAATAGGAATTTCTACATTTTACAAGTATTTCTTTCCACCAAAGCAATTTTTTTCTCTTAATCAAAGCAATTTCAAGGTAGAAGTAAGAGGAAATCTCACCTTTGCACTGTGTCGTGGATCCATAAAATTGCTCTCCCCACCCTTTAATTTCATTTTCCACTTGCTGGAAAAAAATGGAAATTAAGAGGAAAGATTCTTCCACCACAAAATCCTTAAAAATACACAAGTAAACTAACAAACTAAAGAAATCAATGTGATTTGGGGGGTCTAGAAATAATCAATTAGAGGCAAAATTTAGTCAAGCAGAAACAAGAGCAAGCAGGAGGATGTCAGTGCCCAAACTTAATTGCTTAAATTCCTTAAATTTCTGGAGTGAAAGGTAATATATTAAGGAAGCTAATTAGATATTGATTTAAATAAATGCAGCCTCCTGGTGGCTAAGCACTGCTTATTAGGGGTTCTTGTATAAATTAAAGGCTACGAGGAAAAAACCCAAATATTTTTGTAGCCCTGGTTGTAAGAAAGGCAAAAATTAAAATCTCATTCCGCCAGAAGTTGCGTTATTTGGAAGCACACTCCTGTTATTGCACCCAGGCCCCCACAGAATTGAGGGGGAAAGAACGGACTGAAAACACGGAGCCAGGGGCTGTAAACACCCAGGTCGGAGTCTAATTACCAATTACAGGATTTCATGGCATCACATCCACCAAAGTTAAGAATTTACAGCTCCCTGAGACAGTGGCAACAAAATTAAATAGCACCGAAAGAGTGAAGTGCAATATTCTGGGAACAAGAGGAAAGATCCTGTACTTCTGTTTGCTGGAAAGCAGGAACATCACTGGAGAAGGATCCAGCTCCCACCCCTGGGAGTCAGCCCTGAGCTGGGTGGGACATTGGACTTCCCAACCTGAATTTTCCTTGGCAAGAATGCTGTCTTTCCAGAGGCAAAACTTTCCAAGAAACTCAATAAAAAAGGAGAGGTGAACCCGTACTATTAAAATAAATTAATTAAGTAATAAATGAATAAGCTAATAAATTAATAAATCAAAATTAAACTAAAATAAATACCATTTAAAATTAAATGAAGAGATAATATGGAGAAAATAACTGGCAAACCCTTTTCTTTTCCCTCCTCCTCTGTCATTTCTCAGTCCCCAGAGTCCAACACTCTCTCTGACAATTCTGTTCCTCATTTTGTGCTTTCCCTCTAATGTGTGGTTTGCCTGTGCCCTGTACTTTGGATGCTCCCTTGATGGCTGGTTGCTTCAATATTCTAACAAGCCTCCTATAAAAAATAAAAAAAGAAATAAAAATAAGCATCACACTTTCTTTGTCAAGCAATCATTTTAGGGATGTATTCAGTTGTGAAGGGGGAGTTATTGTAAATCACTATCACCAACCAAGAGGAATTGCTCCCAACTATTCCCAGTGACAGTTCCAAAGAGACAACTACTGCCCACGCCAATCATCTTTCATGCAGAGTTTTCTGGGCTAGAGCCCTGAAATTGTTGTTGTTTCCATTACTGAGAGGTGTTTGGAACCTCCTCCTTGATTAAGCTTATTTTTTGTGGTACCTGAACACAAAATATGGAAATTTGAAATGGGTTTGTACAGAAATTGGACAACGCCATCAGGCAGCAGTTGGTTTGGGTTGCTCCTTTCAGCTCTCCTTAGCAATCGTTCATTTTGTATTTTGTGATGGATTGTTTCTAAAATCAATTTTAAATTTCCTATTGGTCTGAAAATATGCAAATATTCCATGATTTTCACCCTTTTCAGTGCATGTGTGTCACCAAATTACATGGAATTGCAAATGTGCTGTAACACTAGGGAATCACAGGATGGTTTTGGTCGGAAGGGACTTTTAAAGGTCATTTAGTGCAACGAGGAGGGACCAGGAGCTGTCCTGCTAATTCCAGGCTCAGAGAAGCCCTTGGATCGACTTCCAGGAGTGGTTAGTGGTGCTCCTCCCTGATTTAAGGCTCCCCACAGACCTCAGCCAACGTTTTGGTCCTTACTGACACCGCTCTGAGAACTACGACTCATTAAATTAGACGGGAGTTTGGGGGGATTAATTACCCTGTGAGGCATCTGGAGCAGGGCCCTCGGCCGTCGCCTGCCGGGGCAGGAACCACTCCATCCATGGAAAGGCCCTTCATTCCCTGAACATGTAATTCCCAGGTTTAGCTGCTCCCACAAGGGCTCAGTGATGCTCCTGCATTGCTCCTGTGCAACCCCCTGAAGGACAGGGGGATGAACCATTCCATCCATGGAAAGGCCCTTTATTCCCTGAACACGTCATTTCCAGGTTTAGCTGCTCCCACAAGGGCTCAGTGATGCTCCTGCATTGCTCCTGTGCAACCCCCTGAAGGACAGGGGGATGAAGCATTCCATCCATGGAAAGGCCCTTCATTCCCAGGGTTAGCTGCTCCCACAAGGGCTGGATTCATGCCCCTGGATTCATCCCATGCACCCCCAGGTTCCACTGAAGGACAGGGAAGGGCAGGATGGCCATGACTGAGCTGTGGCTGCATCTGAGCAGCATTTCCACTCTGGTGTTTCCTCCCTCAATGTTAAAAACAAATCCTAAAAAACCCATTTTAAATGATCTAAAACTCCCTTCAAACACTTGGGAGCTACAGTCAAGAACCCCTTGTTGATGTCAGCAACGAGCATCACATTAACACTGTGAAATCAGAAAATATAAAATACAGATTGATGCTTTTATCTGTAATCTTCAAAAGAACAAGTGAAAAAATAACAAAAAGAAACCCACAAAGCCAATTCTATGGCCTTGGCAATGTGTTAATTCATTAACCTGGTTATACTCACATTTCACATTAGAAGAACAATTGGATTTTCTCCTGGTGGATTTTTCCAGAATCAGATATTTCAGGGCCATCAGAAATATTGTGAACATTTTTTCTGTGCCACAGATTGGGATTTTATTTCTTGGTGCCTTCATCTAACCCAATAACTCGTGCTGAAATTAGATCAGGCATTTTAGGAAGAGATTCAATCTTATTTTAAGGCTCCTCATTGATGCTGCATGAACCACATCCATTATTAATCTGTTCCAGTGCTTAATTACCCTTGTTAAGAATACAATTAAGAAATTGTCTGCTTTTTGTTTGACCTTTTTCTGTGTTCAATTTTTCTTCCTTTTCTGTCAAAATTTTCTGATAATGTTTCACCCAGATTCTCTCATAAATAGCCCTGCTCATACAGAAATATATTTAAAATACAAGCTCTCATCTTCCTTCTCGAGAGTAAAAGTGGTCTATGTAGATAAAAAATTTAAAAAAAAAATTAAAAAGGAAGAACAGAAAGAACAAAGAAATATAAAATAAATTATTTTTAGAAGTGGGTGATTTATTGAAAAGAAACTGAGTGGCTCATGTTGCACCATGGCTATTTTTAGACAAAAGTTCAGCATTTAAGGTTCAAATCCAAGGTGTTTGCTGATGCCCAGAATTTATTGTTGCAGCTCAGCTGCTAAATCCATCATCCCTTGGATATGATGCTACGAACAAANGAACGGCCTCGGGCTGGGCCAGGGGAGGCTCAGGGTGGAATCAGCAGGAATTTCCCCATGGAAAGGGTGCTCAGGGATTGGAACTGCCCAAGGAGGTCTGGAGTGCCCATCCTGGAGGTGCCCAAGGAATTCCTGGAGGTGGCACTCAGAGCTCTGGGCTGGGGACAAGGTGGGCATCGGGCACTCAATGACCTTGGAGGTTTTCTCCACCCTCAGCAATCCTGGGATTCCCTGATCCCGTAAGTGCCCGTGGGGACCCCCACAGCTCTCTGGGACCCCTCCAGCCTCCCCTCAAGCCCAGGGCCCCAGGAGCTGCTGCTGGACAGGTGAGGGGTGGGCAGGGCGGCCGCTCCCGAGCTGTCCTTGCCTGTGGGTTATTGACCCCTGCCCACGCTCACATCGACTCCAGCGCGGATAAACACAGGCAAACAACCCCGACCCTTCCCGACACCACACGGGTGACAGCCAGAGCACGTTCTGTTGTGTGTGTTTGTACCTCCCTGACTCCCACGCAGAGTTTCCATGGGAAAACTGCAGAGTGCCTCCGCCTGGGAATTTTTAGTGCAGCTCCCAAACCCATCATCTCCCCAAAATGTCCTTTTATAGCCTTGTCAATCAGTGTAAAATTAGCTGGGTTTACATGCAGAACAGATGGGAATTTTGGAAATGTTGCTTTTACTAAATGCATGTGAGGAGTTAAAAAAAAAAAAGAAGAGGAACCATGACTTAGGGATTTAATATATTTGTATTCCTAACGTGAGGTTGAATTAAATTCAGTTCTATAAATATAGCCAGTAAAATGTGCAGCAAAAATGCCAAGAATTATTAATTACAAACAACAACAACAACAACAACAAAGTTCCCTGGTATTCAGAGGAGAAAGTAAGAAAATACCATATTTCATTGTGAAAAATAAACATCAGGTTTATGCTGATGACTTCTGATGGCCTTTTTAAGGAGAATTTTCCCAAGTTTTAGGGACATGAAATTCTGTCATTTTGGGCTAAGAATTTCTGTATCCCTTTCATGACCTCACCATGGTTCACCAGCACTCAGCTATTTAATATTTCTGATTGAATGTATAGAATATAGATATAATTTTAGACTTATCCACCAGAATATCTCATTTTATAACTATTTACTCTTTTCTTTCTTTTCATGTGTTGTTCTAGAAACGTATTTTCTCCCTATTGAAGTCCTGAGTCTCCTGGTAAATTAAAGAGATAAAAGGACACAGAAATGTGACTTTATTTTCCTTCACCCTGCACACTTCCCAGACACTGCACTGGTTTTTGACAGCTCAGTTCAGAACAAGAAGAGAAAATAGAATGCTAAATTAAAAAGGAATAAAATGAACAAAAATCTCTGGATGAAAATGGGACCAGTATTCACCATTTTGGAAAAAAACATCCTTTCAGTCCCTGTAAATTAAATAATTACTCACAAACTTACCTGGAATTGCTAAAATAGTGCAGACAATTACAACAAGAGATGCCCACAGTGGGATTTTTGCTCTACCCGTGCCTACAAAGGTTGAGACTCCCAGACAAGGAGCTGAAATTCAGGTTCCTGAGCCAATAAAAACGTGTGTCATGAACAGGACCAAGAATTGTGCAGATTTTTTGCCCTGTGCAGAACTTCTGCACCACAAAGCACTTTAAAACACACAAATTTGAGATTTTCTTTTATAACAGAGACAAGTTCTGGGCATTATATTTTGTATTTTACTATTTCAGTGGATACCCACCTCCCTCCCAACCAACTATGGTGGAACCACCAAAATCAGACCCTTTTTAGTATGAATTACCAAAATAATAAGTGGTTGTAACATGATTAGTGCCTGAATTTGATTTATTATGCTCGAGAAGGAAATGAAGGGCAAAGAATCCAGGTTTGTTTGCCATGGGTATGGGAATAAACACAACGAGATCCCCAAAAATAATGCACCGAAGTGCTAGAACATCACACTGATGAGCACTCAACTTCTCCTCCCTGGGGTACAAACTATAAATTAATTATACCTTGGAAGGCAGCTTGGCTGCAGGGGCTGGGGAGATGAGGGGAAATAGATGGAAAAGACTTTCTTGGCTGCTGGGAATATCCAAGGATGACAGAGGGATTATTTTTACTTCCAATATAAACAAGTAGCCCAGAGTAAAAAAAAAAAACCCAAAAGATAATTAAGACAAGTTATCAGGAAAACTGGACCTCCTGGCTTATCACGTCTAATGATTTGTTATTCTGGGCATATTTCTCAGATTTCTCCCTCAGAAAGGCATCAAGGCCCATCAGCCTAATTGTGAAAAATGGTTAGGCTCGGATTTTAACACGTTCAGGTAACTCCTAAAGATAGAAAGCAGGATCTATTTCCTTCCAAGCAATATCTTGTTGTTGAAATAAATTGGATCAGATCTATAGAACATAACCATGAACTTATCTGGGGAGTTGAACACAATGGAATGTGAAGGACACGGGAACTTTTGAAGTCAATAGCGCTGCCAGAGCCCGCGTGTCACAAAACTTCAGGTACGGCCACGACAGGCAGAATGGAGAGATAATATCCAATAAATAGAGGGAGAGAAAAAGGATCTGTCAATTGGAGACAACCAAAAATGCTACGTTAAAGCTCTTGAGTCTATTTCCAGAAATGACAGAAATTTTTGCTTTAAGCCTGAACTTTTGATTTATCCTTTTCGACAACAGCTAAACTTTTATCTCAGCAAATCACGGAATCACGGGATGGTTTTGGGTTGGAAGGGATCTTAAAATCGTCCCATTCGACCCCTGCCATGGCAGGGACACCTCCCACTGTCCCAGGCTGCTCCAGCCCCAATGTCCAGCCTGGCCTTGGGCACTGCCAGGGATCCAGGGGCAGCCACAGCTGCTCTGGGCACCCTGTGCCAGGGCCTGCCACCCTCACAGGGAACAATTCCTTCCCAAAATCCCATCCCTCCCTGCCCTCTGGCAGGGGGAAGCCATTCCCCCTTGTCCTGACACTCCAGGCCCTTGTATGAATTCCAGGAGCCAGTTTAAGGTCATGTTTCTACTCACAGGGAAGCACCTTCAGAACAAAATTGTCAGGTTCCATTTCTGCACAAACTCAGCTGTGGTTTCCTACATGGAAAAATGAGATCAGCAGGTAAATCCTGGTTGGACAGCAAAGTCTATATTCCATCAGCAGAGACCCTCATCAAATTCAATTATATTTATATTTCTTTGAATTGCTGAAACTCAACAACATGAGCTTTAAATAACAACTGAGAGATTAATCTTTGTAATATGTTAAACAATAACTTTCAAACAAATCTAACATTTGTTTTCCTGAAGAGATGGCAGCAATATGGAGCTTAAGATTTTGATTCAGAAAATTATCATATCCTTATAGAGACGGAAGGAAAAAATTAAACTTTCTGTATGAATTACTCTGCACATATTTAATTTGGCTAAGTCAACAGGCTTTCCTCTACTTGTTCACATTTTTTTGTATTTAAACAGAACAAAGCAAAGAAAAAAAAAAACCCCACCCTATTCCAAAATGAGCAGAAATGTTATTTTGTGTCTAATGAAAAATATGGGATTATGAGGGAAATGCACTTGTGAAATGTAATTAAAGTTTACACCACTCATCCCCAGAATTCAGGTGCCTATTTAAAATGGAATATTTATGTCTGCATTATGGGGAGTTATTGTATCTGTAAGGACAAATGTTAATTATGGAGGCATTACCAAGACAGCTACGGAATTATTATCCCGAGTTGCTCGGAGTTCTTTCCGCTCTTGAATTCTGGAAAGGGGTTGGAGTGAGAGTGGAACAGCAGAGTGGAGAGGAACCAACGCTCTGCCCATCCCCGCGAAGCTTTGCCGAGGTGCTGGAGGAGCCTGGGAGGAAACTCCCAACGCCAACGTTGCACCCACGGCACCCGGCCCTGCCCTGCAGCGGCTTCACGAGGAGCCCTCGTGTCTGGAGTCCTGCCTGTCCTCGTGTCTGTCACATTGTCACACACTCTGCAGGGACGCTGAGACAGCTTGTCCGGGCAGGATCCCCCCAAACCTGCGGCGGAGCAGGAGTGGGGACATTGCCGTGCTACCAAAGAGCACTTGGTGTTCCAGAGGAGACTGAGCATTGACAGTGATCGGGTCTGGCACATCCCAGACTGCACAGCCAGCTCTGCCCAGGCCCAACAGTCAGGCAAAGCCACGCGGGGATAATCTGCTCTTGGAGTTCAGCAAACAGCCAGTCCTGCGCAGCCAGCAGGAAAATCACCTCCGTTCTTTCCCTCCTCCAACCCGTTAACCCGGCTTCAGATTGAAAATCAATGTCAGCACCGTGGCCTTTGGCTTCTGAGGGTCAAAAGTTGGCTTCTGAGGGTGAAATTTGCCTTCTTATAATTAAAAGTTGTTTTCTGATGGTTAAACGTTGTCTTCAAGTTGTACCCAACAGAATCCACGTCTCCTGTCTTTTTTTTCCGGCAACAGAATGTGTATCCAGGCACACTGACAGCAGCTGAACACTCTTAAAAGCAGTGTTTTACTGTAATTGTGCTCATTTTTACCACGAAGAAATGCAGTTTTCTTGTTAGCACTAAGTTTTGTTTATAAAAATTGCCTTTTCACTCAACAGGTAAAATGACACTATAAAAAGGGTGTATGTGCACATAAAATCAGATTTAAAAAACAACATGGCAGAAGAGTGAAAAAGAAATAATAAAGACTGTTTTGATATAAACACTCTTATTTTTACATGGAATATTTACTCACCCAAAACCACACAGAGAGTGCTTTGCAGAACTCAGTGGAGGATCAGCACGGAGCATTATTTTAGCTCGGAGCACACCTCTGAAATGAACAAAGTTCCTTTTAATCTGTCAGCTCTTATTTTTGTTAATGTGGTCTGGAAACACCTTTAACTAAATGGTTGAGCATGGAAAATTAAATGTTCTCCAGACACACAAGGTTTATTGCTCTCCACCTGAAGTCTGCAACAGCTGTGGAAAGGCAGAGGCACCTCTGGCCTGGGCTCCTCGATGGATGTTGAGATTTTCTGTTGGTATTGGACCAAGCCCAGCAGGCACAGTGCTGCCGAGAGTTTCCTACACTTCTTTAGAAATAAAAAAGGGAAGAAAAATGCCAAAATATTCCTGTCATATTTCCCTGGGCACGCCCCAGCACAGCAAGTGGGGTTCTCTGTTATACTCGGCCCATGCCATCTTTACCAAGGAAAACTGATTTTTGTCCATGCCCTTCTTTTGGCTCTATGAACACCAACTCACACAGGCACTCAGAGAGGTTCCAGACCTGCAGGTATTCCTGCACGATCACACATTTAATCCTTTCAAACAGCACCCACAGTTTGAAGGAATCATTCCCCGCTCATGTTGGGTCCTTTGCGTGCCGGGGTCCCGCGAAGAGGCGCGGCAATTCCCGAGGAGGTGGGGAGGAGATGGGAGCTCGTGGTCCTAATGGGAAACCTCCAGGCTATCAAAGTGCTCCACGAAGTCACCGGGGATGAAATCCATATTTCGCCACTGAGTTAAACACGAGTTGACAATGCCAATGAACTTTGAGAGAACTGACAGACAAATTACAGCGTGCGTGTGCTAAGCCATGTCGAAACCTTCATTCCTAAAAGCCACCCTGTCAGGAGCTGTAACCACTGCGGAATAACACCGAGGATCTTCCTCCTCCCTTCCTGCACACAGACTGCTCCGAGACCTGCAGATGATGCAGTGAGCTGCAAATTGAAGTAGTTCTGACCTGGAAGAAAGCGAGGAATACCGAGGTGTTTCTGGTCACAGTCAGGAAGGGTTTGTTGTTGTCTCTGAAGATCTCCACCAGGAGTCTGTTCCTTCCCACGCTGTCCCAAGTTACGTCCTCCACATGTTCTGTGTTTGAGGATTTGTTTTGTGGAGTTCTGTGTATTTAATTGTTTATTGGTTTTAGCGCTTGTTCCCTGAAAGTTCTGGAAATTCTCAAAATTCTTTGTTGTGGAAAAGAAAGTTCTGGAAACAAAGGCAGCACACAATCCACATAGTCATACACACATCAAGGGAATTTCTCCACGGAAAAAAAGGGTGGTCAGGCATGGGAATGGGCTTCCCAAGGAGGTGATGGAGTCCTCATCCCTGGAGGTGTCCAAGGAACGCCTGGAGGTGGCACTCAGTGCTCTGGGCTGGTGACAAGGTGGGGATTGGTCACAGGCTGCACTCGATGATCTCAGAGGGCTTTTCCAGCCTGAACAATTCTAGGATTGTGGATGACGGACACTGGGATGGGATGCATGACTGCCACAGGATCTGGTTGTGTCCCGCTGAAGCTGCAGGGCTGGGTTTTGCTGCCTCCTTCCACCCCTTTCACCACACAGTCCAACGCTCTCCCTGTGGGGAGAAGAAGTGAGGAGAGAAGTTGGTGAATGATCTCCAAAACACCCTTTAAGATCTCTATCACCCCTTTTGCTGCCAATATTCATCCTCTCTGCCCAATCCCATTTGCCACCCTGTCATTGCTCATCTCCCCTCCTGCTGAAACACCACGATCTGGAGTGGGAACACTTGAGAGGCTGGGATTCCCAGCTGGGAGCCAGCTCCAAGAGAATTCACTTCAGCCAACGCTGCAAAATGAACATGAACAATACTTGGCCTCTTATTTTTTTTTATTTATTCCTACTTCAAACCGGCTCCACGCAGAACATCTGATTCTGCAATCATTATTCATGTCTCAGAGTGTTTTATTTGCATGCAGAGCTCCTGTCAGACCAAATAAGACAATTCCAAGGAAAAAAATGCCTTTTTGGGGGAGCAAAGAGCAGGGAACTGGGCTCACAGTACCTCGTGCAACATTTGTCCTGGCTGGCTGACACAGCAACGCTGGGATTTGGCTGGGAAGCATCAAAATTTGGTTTGTTTTTTTTGGAAAAGTTTCACAGATTCATTGTTTCTCCAGGAAGGTGAGAAATCCTGCTGCGAAAAATAACAATCAGCCAAAGTGAACAAGAAAAATGTGATGATTTTCTGCAAAAAAAAAAAGGGATGTATTTTCAGATCAAATTTTTTGCTGTTATTGCTGTACTTTGGGTGGCGAGAAAGCTTTATTTAGTCACCAACCCAATTTCAAGGGTGTTTCAAAAAAGAGCTCTGGTTTGGCTTTCCCTCTTGCCTTTTTCCTCCTTTCCCCATATGCTGATCTGACATTCCAATCCATCACAGAGCAAGGCTGTCAGATCCTCCCTCTGGAGTTCTTACTAAACACTCCTGAAAACAACTGTACAGCTCTATCGATCTTACACCAAATAATTTTAAAAAAAAATAAGGAATTGCAACCAAGCCAACAAGATTCCAGGGGAGAGCTTGCAAACTTTTCTCTTTAACATTCCAGTAATCCGGGTTATTTACAGCACTGATACCAATGTGAGGTCAGCTCAAATTTTGGCCTGACAGAGGAGAAGTCAAAGATCTGCAGGAAAAACGTTGTGCTTGAGGTGGGAATGAAGGGGTGCAGTCCCAGGGCCTCTGTTCTGCAGGGGATCAGACAAGACGATGGCAGTGGTGCCATCTGGCCTTCAAAATCTACGAGTCTGCATCGAAATCCTCACTTGAACTTAGGCGACCTCTCTCCAAGCCCATCTGCAGGTTGAATATTCCCATTAAAATGCAAGCCAAGCACACTTCAGCAGCCTCAGTCAGCTTCATTTTATGTAGCCACTGATGCTGGATTTTGGCAATGAAAAACCCAAGAAAACACATGGAAAAAAAATCCAAGCATTTCTACCTATAAATGCAAACAGCAGAAAAATAATAAATTAACAGCCCCTAAAGCCACCAGAACATTTCAGGGACTGCCACCCCGAGGAACCCCAGCCACTGAGTTCTGAAGAACAACCTGAATAACCCAGTGCTGATGCTGGCATGGAAAACAGCCCAGGGATTAATGTGGCTGAGGTGGTGGAGGAAGACTTGCACAGAAGGTGGTGTTTGGGACCACAGGGAGCTCAGGAAGGGAAATCACACACTTTTAAAATCAGAAGGGCATAAAGGAACACACAAAGGTAAAAATCTTATGCTTCAAACTGCAGAGATTTCTTTTTTTTTAATGATAATTGTTCACCCAAGGCCTGGCTTAAAATCAGGAATTAAAAGTCCATCAGAATGGGGATTTTCAGGAGTTGGAGTAGCAGAGTAAGATGGAAATTCTCCTCCAAGGATGGGCAGCTCCCTGGTGCAGGCTCCACTGTCCTGGGGCCAACCAGACTTCCAAAAACTTCTTCTCATGTATTTTATTCCTAATAATCTGCAACTACCCTGCAAAAATCTTGGAACAAATATTCTTGGTTGTTCTGCAGGAACAGTGGGAGCGTGATCCTGAATTTATTGCTGCTTATTTTTCATTTAGACATAACTGAGAGTGAAGGGAAGGAAAAGAGGGCAAACAGGGTATCAGATGGAAATTCTATTCCTGAGGGTCAGGTTTGCTGGGGGAAGGGTGTTTTTTAGTTTATTTACTTTTTATAAATATACATTTTGGATCTAATATTCTTCACTCAGTTGGATTTTGGTCCCTATGAAAACATTTTGTGTAGGATCAAATGTGGGCTATTTCTAGCGAGTTACTCAGGGAAATATATTCAGGAAGAGACTGGATCCTGCTGATGGAAAACAAATACAAACAAAGAGACAGGCCAGGAAGGAGATCTGAAGAGAAGGAAGTAATGAAAGGAGCATTTGGGACACTGTTATTATTCCACTGTGTCCATACCCTTCTCCCTTACTCTCTGTGCTGTGTGCTTTAATTGTCCCCTGAAGAAACAGTTCTGTGGATAAACCCACAGGGAGCAAAGGCTCTGTCAGGGACAACCAAATTAATTTCTCTGTTGGAAGCACGAATGTGACTTCAAACCCCAGAACAACGTATTTTTAGCAGTTTGGACCATCTTTTTTTACAGCAGCTCTTGTCCTTTATCTTTGGAGGCCAAGCCCTAGTAGCAAACACCTATTTAGAGAAAATGAGGATTGGGAGGGCTGGCTGCAACATCCCCTCAGTTTTATCAAATCAGGATAAATCCCATTAGAATAATGCTTTGGAGGAGGCACAGCCCAGCAGGAAAAAGGGGAAATTTCTGCTTTAGGACTGCTTGTTCAGGCCATTCCATCCCAGTGTGCAAGGGGATAACCAGGCAGACTTTGCAGCAGGAAGGTCCACTGGGGGCTATTAGAGGCTGTGATGTAGCTGCCACTTCCCAGAAAATCCTTAAACAGCAGATTACTGGGAGCTGGGAGAGGCTATCCAGAGGAATTCTCTCTCAGTGTTTGCCCAGTTCTTATATCCTGGCCCTGGACACTGCTCTTGGCCTCTGCCAGGGGCAGGACACCGCGGGCAGGCGGTCTCAGGGCTGTTCTCCCACTCTGCTCTGAGAGGTCTCGCTGCTGCTTTGGCTCATTTGGAGCAAAGAGCTTGGAAAAACCTGGGACAAACACGGAAATCCCCCCTGTGCTGTATATAAATGCGTGTTCAGCAAAGAGATCCTCTGCCAGCTCCCCCCTCCCACAGCTGAACACAGGAAAGCAGCGAGGAGGCCGAGGAGCCCTCACTTCTCCTGCCTCGCTGCCCCACAGCAAGGATGCTCTCCTTAAATCAGGCAAACTTGCACTTTTTCAAAAAAAACTTGCTCTTTTTGCTCTTTTTCCAAAAAAATCCCTTGTAAACCCCTCACTTCTTACAGAAAGAGCTTTAATTCCCGTGCAGGGGGCAAGGCCTGGCCCAGCCCTGTGGACAAGGGTCCCCATCCCAAACTTTCCTGGGTCACGCAGCAGCTGAGCTCCCCAGAGGTGCTATAGATCCCTTTCCCACGGCCTCAAAAGCCCCCAGACTGGTAAATGTCTAAATATTCACTGGCAGGAAACACCAGGAAGAGATGTGAAGTATCTTTAGTGATGGTTCCATCAGAAAAGAGCTGAAACCACCTTTCTTTTCAGAAGAAATACTTGCACCTCTATAGGATTCTTTCCCATAAAAGCTCCTTTCCCAAAAATACTAGTGAGAAACTACAGCAAGGCAAGTCCAGGTGCCCTGGCATCTGAACCTATTTTCTTTTTTGTTCTTTACATTTCTTAATTATGAAAACTTTCTCTTTTGTACTGGATATATGGGACTAATTAACATTTTGAACAGCACTTTAGATGCATCACACTGATTCCCAAAAGACCCTACATTTGTACCACACATTTTTCAAAAGCTGTTTTGTGCACGATCTGTTTATTCTACTTTAAATTGTATTCTTCAAAAAATATATATATATAATCCCTCACAGAAATGAAGGGAAAACTAATCCTTCACGCCCTCAGCTTTTGCTGAATTGTCCAGTGCAATTTGGGAAGTCAGAGAACAAAGTTTGGCTCTGCCTGTCACCCCCATGTCTGAAAAAGCTCTTATGTTTAAAACAATATCAGCGACTTCAGGGCACTCAGGAAAATCACAATTCCTGACAAAAGTTTCAGTTTAGCTGGCACAAAGCTATTAACGGTGCTGAAAAGAGTGACAGTAATTGCAACTGGCTAAGGGTTGATAAGGAAACTCGGTCTGCTAATTTGAAAGAAAATTTACAGACTGGCAAAGCCGTGTCAGACAAGGGAACCAAAGATAGCTGCACTCGGTGGGTTTTAATTCAAGGCAAAAACGAGAAAGAATGAATTCATAATATTTGTCCTCTAACAAGAGACATTTTCAAAGTGATAACTTTATCACCCTTTGTATCTTGGTCCATCAAGGTCTGCTCACAGAAAAACGACGTTTGCCACACACCAAAACTGACCCTTCTTGCTCAGTTATAAAATAAACATAAGTAGAGGACAGCAGATCTGACCTGGTAACACTGGCAGAGATTTTGTGCTGCAGGCCCTGAAGCCGTGGCTCGTAAAAGAACTGAGGTTTCTGATTCAAGAGAGGGAAGAATTGAACTCTGCAAACAGAAAATAAAACTCTCCTCCTTGGCCTCAGGGGGTTGAAGCAGGAGAAGGCACTGAGTGCCCCTTCCCACCAGGGCTGCCAGAGCATCACTGTCCAGATCAGCCAAAAAGAAAGAAAATCTCAAGTCCATAAAGCTGCAATTTCCCTCAGGTGAGGTTTTGGATCACCCTGGAATGGGATGTCCTTCCTCAGCATCTCCATGTCCGCACAGTTTCCCCCACCATCACCATCCCATCCCATCCCATCCCATCCCATCCCATCCCTCTTCCCTGTGCCCAAGGAGGCAGCTCAAGGTGCCACCAGCGCCTTCTCCTACGACTCAAAACCTCCCTGAGGGCAGGGAAGGCTCTGTGAGGACTCCCCTGGTTTGTAGGATTGAATTAAAGCATCTGTGGCTCCTCTGTAACGGGATTATCGCTCTTCTTTTATCTGAGTTTCAAAGCACCTCAGCAGAGTGACCTTTCCTCAAGTATTTCCCTCTGATTCTGTCTGATCTGCATTTTTTGTTAGAGGAAGAACTAAAAGAGGAAGGAACATGCTTTCCTTTTCTTTCTGCACTGTGGGAATGGTGCAAGGTGCATCTGTTTGCTGAGGGTTTGGGCAGCTCTGAGATTTTGGCATTTTCTGGGATAAAAATAATTGTATCAAAGACAAGAAGCCTTGTGCTTGGGTCAGGGGTCAGTGATAACTGAGGGAATTAGGGAGAAAACATTCCCTGGTGAGAAAATCTTTCCCCAGTTGTGTGTGATGAGTTCCTCACACCTTCCCAAGGAATGACTGTCAGAAGAGAGGTTAAAATAAGGGAATTCCCAGCCTGATCCTGCCTGGAAATTCCTCTTTTTCAAAGACAGAGTGGGGTTTATTTTTTCCTTTCAGCATTTAAACAGCCCCAGCCCCTCACCCAGAGCAGAAACTACCTCGATGTGCAAATCCTTCCTGGGTATGAGGCAGCATCACTCTGTAAATCACATCCAAGATCCTTAAATTAGCTCTGCTGGGGTTAAACCCAGCTGGGCTCGAGCTCCAACACTCATCCCGCACTCCCTGGGCACATCCCAAAGGAAATCCCACAGAAACTGCCACAAAGAAACCCCCAAAAGAAACTGCCACACCCAGGATTTAACCTTTAATGCTCCAACACAGGGGATGGCAGCAATCTGCATATTCATAGAGAAATAGAGCCAAATCCACCTTCCCACCTCAAATTCCAGAGGGAAATCCCCAGGGAGGCCAGCTGAGGGCACAGGGCAGCAGTGTGAGCCCGGGGACTGAGAGTTCCCTCCATGACGAATTCATCCAGGGGTTGGAGGCAGTTCACTCCACGAGGAATACATCCAGGGGTTGAAGCAGTTCCCTCCACGAGTAATGCATCCAGGGGTTGGAGGCAGTTCACTCCACGAGGAATACATCCAGGGGTTGAAGCAGTTCCCTCCACGAGTAATGCATCCAGGGGTTGGAGGCAGTTCACTCCACGAGGAATACATCCAGGGGTTGAAGCAGTTCCCTCCACAAGGAATTCATGCAGGGGTTTGAAGAAGTTCCCTCCATGAGGAATTCACCCAGTTTGCCCCAGCGCTCTCCCTGCTGCTCCAAGGTGTGAGGGGAGAGGTTCTCAGTGCTGAGAATTCCCTGCTCTGCCTCTGCTGGAAGGTTCTCTGCCAGGATCCTCCTGTCCTCGCTGCCATCCCTCTCCTCCAACAGAGCGAAGAAACCAGCTGTGGATTATGGAATTATTTAGGTTGGAAAGGGGCTGTAAGATCATCAAGTGAGGCCTCAGCAGTGCAAAGTACAGGGGGAGATCACTTCTTAATTTATAACAACCACAAACCCCAGCTGGAATTCATTGCCGTTGAGGAAATCAGCAACAAACCCCAATTCAAATTCCCAGAAGGAGTTGAGGGGTTTGGGCACAATGCAGAAGAGAGGCTTTGGTGGGACACGGAGGGCAGAGGAGACAGGAAAAGGGGTAAATCAAGGCCCTTCTAAACAAGCAGTGCAGAGAGAAATAAAAAATCTGAACAAAACAGAAATGAACCTTCCAACCCCTCCTAATGGGTTCTTGGGCTGCCCCAGAGCAGCTGTGGCTGCCTCTGGATCCCTGGAAGTGCCCCAGGCCAGGCTGGACAGGGCTTGGAGCAGCCTGGGACAGTGGGAGGTGTCCCTGCCCATGGCAGGGGGTTGGAATGAGAGGAGCTTTTTAACCCTTCCAACCCAAACCGTTCTGGGATTCCAGGCAGGTCCCTGTAGGTGACCACAGCACAGGACAGCCGCAGCTCCTATAAAATCTTCTGGAAATTTCTGGGAGTTATCTCTCACATGAATATGAAACACAGCCTCTGCTTATCCTTGACCAGACACAACTCTGCATTTTAATGCTGCCGAGGAATTGGATGGCTCGCAGAGAGGAGCACTTTTGTAATAAGGTTTGATAAAACATCACCCTTGGGAGAGCTTGTACATAAACACCTCCGAAGAGTTATGCAAGCCCAGCATGCGGCTCTCATGACAACAGATCCATCCAGCATCAACCCAGGGCTTAAAAAGGTTCTACCTCTGCATAGCAATGAGCTTTTCCTCAGAGCAACCCCCCTGCTCAACCAGGAATGCAAGGAAAAGCACAGAAAGGCCCCTCCCTCCCCTTCAATCTGGAGTGAAGTTATTGTTTTCAGGACGAGGATTAAAGCCAAGAGTTTTGCCAGCAATAGAAAACACGTTGTTTGCACAATAATCACCTCCCCCAAAAGCCAGCTCGGTGGCATCTCAGATTTTTGTGATGCCAGCTGACAGCCAGGGTTTCTAAGGAAACACCGATATTGGGGGAGCTGCGAGGAGAGAAAGAAAAGGACAGAACCTAAAAATAAGTGTCACACGCCTCTTCCAGACATTAAAACCACCTGATGAAGAAATTGTAAACATCTTGGGACGGTAACATTTCTGAGACGCCCACAAGGCTCCACCCAAGCAGGATCATCTTGCACTGAGCAATATTTTGCTCAGAGGGTGTTCTTCTTCTGAAATCAGCTTCTTTTAAAGGCTGTTTGCAAAAATACGCTGACTGGAGTATTCCTGAAATTATCCAGAATAAGTGCAATCGTTTTGTGCCACTGCAGCTCCCATTAGGACTCGAAGTCTTAAGTGGAGCATGAATAGGAATTTCACTGATTGTGAGTATCGATGGTTTTCATGCTGGAAGTGTAAGCTGGTTTTCTTTAATTAAACTGGAATGGGTTTGGGAAGAGAAAATAATTCCCCTCTTCTGGAGCATAAATCAGACAGCCAAAGCACTCCAAACTGCACTAAAAATTCCGAAAGAAATGACATTGCAACACAGCAAGTTATGCACTTTTTAGGTCAAGCTGTGGTTGAGTTTGAAGGCAGCAAAAATATCATCGGAATATTTTTGGAATGGCCAAGCCCTCCAATTTTTCAAAATGTCATTGTTTGTCCAATTAACCCAGGAAAATATCTCCTCCCAGAGGGAGATGATCAGAGAGATTTCCCCATCTCTGCTGGAACGAGGGCTGTGCTCTAGAAAGGGGCTCCAGCCGGGTCCGTAACAGCACCAAAGACAAATCCATGATGAAGTAACTCTGACACAGAGCTCACTAGAAGCACTTAAGTATTTCACCATCTCTCCCAATTACGTGGGCAACCACAACCAGTGCACAGTTAAGAGATGATTTCGCTGGATGTGACTCCTGGGCTTTAGGCTATGGATAAATATTCAGGGTTTTACTCCCAGACAGTCACTAATGAACTCCATGTACACATCAGGAGAGAAATATTTGTGGAACTGAAGTCAGAATGTTTCAATGGGTTGTAGAAATAGCAGCCAGACAGTTTTTTGAGGTATAACTTTGATGTTCTGTGCTGTTAGTGTTTAGACTGAGATGCAGAGGACATTGGTTTCTAAACCCCTCAGTCTGAGCACCACAATTTACCCCGAAAACTCTCTGCATCAGGGTTCAAACAGTTCTTATGCTGATTTTTGAGGCTGCCCAGAGCAGCTGTGGCTGCCCCTGGATCCCTGGCAGTGCCCAAGGCCAGGCTGGACATTGGGGCTGGAGCAGCCTGGGACAGTGGAAGTGTCCCTGCCATGGCAGGGGTGGCACTGGGTGGGATTTAAGGTCCCTTCCAACCCAAACCATTCTGGGATTCTGTGGTATCAGAAACAGTCAGGATAAATATCATAGATGAAAAAAAAATATATAGACACAAATATAAAGGTGAATCATTGTTTGCATGCATCACTAATTGAAGGAGCCCTCGGTCACTGGGCTCTAAGTGTGCAGGTGCACTTGGAAGGACACAGAAATCACCAAAAGTTATTCTCAAAGGAGTGCAGGGATATATCCCCAGAAGAGAAACAAAGCTGCGCTGATGTTCAGAGAAAAGTGGTCCCTCCTTTTCCCAGAACATTTCCCCAGCCCTGCCCACTTCAGAAAGCCCTTTCCTTTCCTTTCCTTTCCTTTCCTTTCCTTTCCTTTCCTTTCCTTTCCTTTCCTTTCCTTTCCTTTCCTTTCCTTTCCCAGATTCCTTTATCCAGGCTTTAGTCAGGCTCTCTCCAGGCTGGAAGAGCGTTCTGACACGAGGAAATTCATTTGTCAGTGCTCCCCTGGATCGTGTGCTATGAAAGGACTCGTCTGCTGTCTGAGGCAGGTTAGAGCTGTACAAATTCGAGCAGACATTACCTCGGCTCCCCCTGCTCCCGTCTGGAACAGCTCCAGCTGGAGCCCAGGAGAAGGGTTCCAATTAGCAGCACACACACAGCTGAAGGGAAAAGCAGAATAAAAAAGACCCCCCTCGCTTTTTGTCTCTCTCCTTACAGCCAGAGCCACACAAATGGATTTGTGCCGTTCCCGAGTTTGGTCTTTTTCAAGTTTGATTCACGATGATAAAGCAACAGAAAATAAATCTTGGTGCCTGATTCAGGCAGTGGGCAGGACAGCCCCCAGCCTGAGTAACCACACCGGACTTGTAAACGCTGGATTTCCATCGCCATCCCCTCCTTCCAGGCTGCTGAGGCTGCAGAAGGGGAGAATCCCCAGTGAATCCCATCCCAGAACGCTCCAAAGGTTGAGGAGATGGAGTGGTCGCCATTTGAGGTGTGATTACAGGGGATTAAACTCTTCATTTACGTGACAAAATCTTGATAAGGGCAGGAAATGACTCTGAGAGTAAAGAATATCTGCAATTGTTTAGGGATTCTTGGTGTATAAAAAGGGAAGGAGAAAACGTGAGAGGATAAAGGAAAATTTCCACTCCTGTTACAAAGCACTCACCAGATTTCCAAACCTTCTCCAGGACCTTCCTTCCAGGGACACTTCGGGACCTTGGACAGCAAAGAGGGGAAGTTCCACAGCAGTTCCTGCCATTTGCTCCTGGTTCCAGCAGCACCGGGGGATGTCCTTCTCATGGTGCTCCTCATTTCATAGACTCATTAACTCTAAGATCATCAGTTCCAACAATTAAGCATGGGAATCGTCATTAGGAACCCAGATATCCTTTAAAATTAAAATACAGAAGACCAATATACGAGACCTTGTCCTAATTTCTAAATAACCAAGTTTTTGTAATTGATGTACACATTTCACTTTAAATTCTAAATAATGTGAAATATCTTTAGGCTGTTAACTGGGAAATTTTAGAACTAGAATGCACATTCTCTCTTCCCTTCTCATTTTCCTGGTAAATTTTTGCATATCTCCTGCTCTCTAAAAATCCCTTCCATGTTTCTCCACACAAAACAAGAAATATGACTCCTTTTATCTCTGAGCACATTTCCCAGGGGAGC
The DNA here is from genome assembly GCA_013397915.1 of Daphoenositta chrysoptera. NCBI lineage: Eukaryota > Metazoa > Chordata > Aves > Passeriformes > Daphoenositta > Daphoenositta chrysoptera. Next base: position 72,640 of record VZRO01008018.1, on the reverse strand, counting down.
AGTTTCGGCTCCAGCCTCAGCTCCCTGTCCACAGTGCCTGCAAATTGATTTATTCCTCATAATGGTCAAACTTTGTCATCCAAATGCTGGGAAACGCCGTAATTCAATCTTTACATGTCCTTTAACTTTCTTTTATCTCTCTGGCTGCTTTAACAACTGCTAAAATGTTCAGGGCAAGCTTTTATGTATTTATGAAGCCGTCAAAAGCGAGGCAAGAGGTTAGGAGGAAGCGGGATGTGTTACTTAAAGCAGCAAATATGCAAGACAATATTTTTATTTGAGTTTTTCAGCCCAGATTGAAGATTAGCAATGAGGCAGCAACAGAATCCTTCAAGCTATCACTAAAAAAAACTCTTTGGTTAAAATCATGGTCCAACTAAAGGCTTTAAAATCCCCAAAATTCAATGTTGATTTCTTTTTTTCTGTCTAATAAGTTGAATTTGGGAGGTTTTTTGTCCATATACAAAGCTATCTGTGCATGGATGTAATAAATGCATAAATTTAGTGCCCACCTGTGCTGCAGATTCCAAACTGCAGAGGGGCAGACATCCCTGACCTGTACATGCTCAACAAAATCCCTCTTTTTGACTGTAAAATGTTGCTAAGCATTTATTCATGTTTTATGGAACACCCCAACTTGTCTTGCACTTTTTTCTATTCCCAGTTCTCCTCACTTATATTTATTTCATGTTCTGCTCTCAACTTGTGGCTTCGTTTCTTCCACTGAAAATCATATTCAGCAAAAGCTGCTTTTCTTGAAGCTTTGGCATTATTTCCTGTCTTTTAAGATCATTAATCAACTTCTCCACTTTGATACTGACTTTTAGACCTCTGGTTTTAACCTGTCACTCTCCTGCCTTGTAGTGGTGATAATATCTGGTTTTATGGGTTTTTTTTTTGTTACGTAGTCATGGAAAACCTGTTTTTTTACTGAAATTTGAGGAGGGAATGGATTTGGTATTGCTGGCTTGAATAAAATATAAATCCTTTTTTTTGTTTGTTTTAATTTACTACAGTTTTACTGCCTGAACCACCCGTAGGAATATCTATATTTTCCACACACAAGTAATTATTTTATAATTTAATACACATGACTTCACTAAGCAAGATCCACTCCCAAAGAGTCCAAATGTTATTTCTCTTGTTTATTTCCTTCCAAAAAAATATCAAATTACCAAAAATACCTTCTGGATTAATTCTGGGGGTTTATTATGTAATTATGTTTTCGTTTCAGGGATAGAGGTTTCAGAAGCACCTCAGTACAAATTATATTTCATAAATGATTTCCCAGAATAAGGACTTTTTGCCTGAGTTAGACTTGGCCTAACCTAAGGGTATAAGCTCAGTTTTGATTCATTCAGCAGCACACCTGTGAGAGGAATATTAGAGCAGCCTTAAAACATTTAAGTGTTGCAGGGCAGAGATTTTTATTAGGGATTTCATAGCCCATCCTTCAAACCAGGCCTTAACCAAATTCCCCAAGCTGACAGAAATAATAAAGTTCCAGGGTTTCTTACTGAAATACTTTAATATCTAAAGATGAGCCTACCTCTCCTTCCTAAGATCATTTCAGTAAATTAGTATTGAGTTATACAACCTAATGAGGGAAATTAATTTCCTAAAATTACCTTCCGTGAGTGAAAACAGGCATAAGGAATATAATCAGATTTTTTTTTTCCAGAGGAAAGAGAACCACAGTGAACGGAACAAACTGGGATGTCTCAGATGGAAAAGCACTTCATTTTCCTTCCAAAACAATTTTACATAATAATTCTATTTTTATTCTCCCCCTGACTTCTATCCAATCTCTCTTCACTTCAAAAAGATCTGATGATTGCACAGATAAAGCTTTTTAGTTTCTTCGGTATCAATTCCATACAACCTACAATAAATCTAAATATTACCTTTATACGATTTCTTCCAGGATCTTTGAATCCCCTCAGAAATATTTCTTCAGATGGGAGCCTTCAATATGAATAACTCAAGTGAGACACATTTTACTCATTCTGTATTATTAAAAAGTCTTCCAGAAGTGCAGTTTTCTGGTTTTATTCTAGGAGGCATCTCCAAATCCAGGCTTAGGTATTAATATTAACAGGCAGAATATGACCCTGTTGCATTCAGGTCCTGAAGCATCTTTCTGTGAATTCATGAAAAGAGATTTTTTTGGGTTTGAGAGAAAAGAGACAGTTTAAAATTATAAAAAGCAACGCAATGACAACAGCAACCCCCCAAAATCAAAGTAAAACAACCCCAAAACCCAGCGGAATGTCTTTCCCACTGGACGGGTCTGTCCTGACAACTTCTTTCCCAAAAAAGAATGGGAAGTGCTGCAGGACAGGACCTCCCTGCCCACGCTGCCCATCCCTCCAGGGAGATGGATCAGCTCAGCTTCCCTGCGCTCTGCACCAAAGGCCATCCCAGATTTCTCGGGTCATCGCGGAATCCCCTCCCATAGACCTGGGTGTTCCAAACCTCGTCCAGCCTGGGACGGGGCAGGGATCCAGGGGCAGCCACAGCTGCTCTGGGCACCCTGTGCCAGGCTCCCAGCACCCTCTCAGGGAGGAATTCCCTCCCAAAATCCCATCTAAGGCTCCTCTCTGTCAGCTGAGGCCACAGAGCTCCAGGGCGGTGGAGAGGGCAGAGCTCCCAGCGTTCCTGGAAGGACACGGCGGTCCCGGGACCACGTTCCATCGGTTTCAGCACTTAATGAAAGGCCTCAGGCAATCCAGCTCCTGCTCCTTCCTGGGGAAGCCTGCCAGGTGTATTCCCAGGCCAATTATTGCTTTCACAAAGTGCTCTAAATCTGTCAACAAGCTCGAGTGCGAAGTAGAGAATAAAAGCGCCGTGAGGATTGTGAGCCGCTCGTTACAAGAGGAGTTTCTCCTTGCAGAGGGAGCAGCGAGAGTTGGCTTCCCAACGGCAGCACCGCTGCCAAATTCAGGTGTTAAATGCTATTAACACACACCAATATGTTTGTACTCTTTTTTTCTCGTTGGGAAATAGATGTTTATTCTCCAGCACAGCTGTATGATAAATACTTTGCGAGCTACTGTGGGAAATCCAGGAAGGTTCCAAGGATTTCTCCCAGTCCTGGGAGTATGAGCAGAGGGAGATAATGCATTTTATCTGCAGGAGTTGCAGCATCTCAATGGATGTGGATGTATTTTCGTAAAATAAAAGTAAATAAAACAAATTAATGGAAGAATTGCAGTCATTTTCCCTAATGCACCAATCCCCACATCTTCTCACCTATTTGACATCATTGCTGGGTGTAGAATTATGGAATTATTTAGGTTGGAAAAGACCTTAAGGATTACTGAGTCCAACCTGTGCCTGATCCCAGAGCACTGAGTGCCACATCCAGGCGTTCCTTGGACACCTCCAGGGATGGGGACTCCAAAGCCCCTTCCAACGCCTGACCACCCTCTCCATGAACAAATTCTTCCTGATCTCCAGCCTGACCCTCCCCAGGCACATCTTGGCACCATTTTCTCTTATCTTGTCACTACTGAGTTGTTTCCCTGAAAGGTGGGAAAGCTTCATTATTTGGATTCAGCATTGAGGGATCTCCCACCCATCGGATCTAGAACGTGTCAAAGCTCCTCATCCAAGGTGATTTCTTCTCTTCAGACCTGTGGATGAAGGCTGTGTGATGTCCCTCAGTCCCCCAGAGCTCCTGGCCTGAGCCCAACCAGTGCAGCAGCTTTGGCTGGGCTCAGTTCCCTGGGAGAGATGGATTTCCATCTAAGCTTCCAGGTTTAACTCCCCTACAAAAATAGCCCTGATCCAGGCTGGAAGTTCTCCCAGACTGTCAATATTCTCAATATTCCCCACCCTTTAGCTCCAGGCTCAACCTCAGGGCTGGGTGCTCACCCCCAGTAGCTGGAGCTCTGTCATTGCCAATGATTTGTTTGGAGAATCCTCAGAAATCTCCTGTTTCATGGGATGCAACTTGGGAAAACGTTAGGTGGGAAAAGGAGACAAGATTTTATAATCAGCTGAACAAAACTACAGGATTGATGGTGACTGTCAAGCTAATTATGGAATGAATCACGTCTGGCTCTGCAGTTATCAGTCAAAGTAATTAATTATTTGCTTAAAAATAACATTAAAATTTAACCAATAAAACCATTTATTGATGGCTGGTCTGACTTTTTTTTTCCTTTCCCTTGTCTAAATGTCATCCTGGTTAAGAAAACATAAAAGAAAAAGTCATTAAATCATCTTAGTCATAAAACATCCATCTTTCATCATTTAAATAAATAGAAAAGTGAGATGTTATCTGACAGAGATTTAGGCTTATCAGTTATGCAATGAAATATTACAGACTTTCTGCAAGGGATTCACAATTAAGTAAAACACTATTTTTACTAACAAATTGACATTATTTAATGGCAAATAACATAAATAAAGGTAAATAAATATCTGGAAATGTGAACTCTTCCCATGTTTTTTTTCCATTTCCATCCCTCAGCCTTCTCCCCATCCCAGTAACGGTTTCTACCCAGACAAAAGTTCCTTGATTTTTTTGCTGTTGAACTTTGGTAATTTCTGCCTTTCCTGAAGGACTGAGCAGGATTCCAGGGCAGCTGGCACGGATTACAGGAAGGTGACCCCATCTGCACACCTGATCCTCCAAAATGTGCTCCCCTTCCTTTGTCTCACCTTGGCTTCTCCTCAGCAGATCTGCCAGGAGTCCTGGATAAAACATCTGGATCTGGAGTAGGGTGGAGAAAATAACAGAAGGAAATAACAACTGGAGGGGCAATCAGAGAGTTTGGCATTCCTTCCAACCTGGATCCATCAGGATTTGTGGTGCAGGATTGAAACACGGGGTGGTCAGGAATAGAGATGGATTTTTTCTTTCCAGGTAAACTAGGAAAATAGACCAGAAGAGAAGGAAAAGGAGGAAAGAAACCAGGCAGATGCATGGCAGCCCAAAAGATTCCAGCTGCAGGGCTGGAGCTCGGAGTGGCTGGATGGATTTTGGCTCGGTTTTCACTCATCCGTCCGAGGCCTTTACTCAGGAACAAGCAGAGCTCTCCGACTGCTCCTAGAAAATAAATAAACTCTGCCTCCAAATGAGTTAAATGGCTTGAAAACTGAACTCCTCAGATTTTATTAGGGATTGAACAGCTCCAGGTGCTCCTAAGCCAAAATCAATAGGAAGATTAGCTGCAGGAGTCTGCCAAGAGATTACGGACGAGGCGGCCATCGAGCGGGAGCCGACGGATCCAGAGGCTCAGCACTGTCCCTTGGGATGGGAAGGATCTGCACAGCAGCTGATTCCCACCTTCCACTCAGCAGGAATTCCGACTCAGCACCATCAATCACCCACGGCAGGGGGTTGGAATGAGATGAGCTTTAAGACGTCTTCAAACCCGAATTTTTCCGTGATTCCGTAAGAGGAAATTAATTAATCTAAAGCTGTTGCATTAAAGGTCCCTTTGTCACACTCCAGATCATTTAAACCTGATAAATTTCCTAAGAACTTCATAAAATCTTATCATGAATCCCAGAAAGGTTTGGGTTTGAAGGAATTTAAAGCCCACCCAGTCCCATCCCTTGCATGGGACCTTCCACAGACCAGGTTGCTCCAAGCCCCATCCAACCTGGCCTCAAACACTTCCAGCAATATTTCCAAAAATATAATTCCCTGACAAAATCCGTTGAGGAATACATTTGCCAAGGCTGCATTTTCACCCTTGCTGTAGCTTTGGGCATGAGCAGCCCTGCAGCCTCTGCACCTCTGTCTCCCTCAGGGGATTTTTGTGCACTTCCATTGAAATACTTGTACAATTCCACATGAAATATTCCCAGGGATGGGAGAAGTTACAGCCTGATTTAATTTGATTTAATATTGATATTTTTCCTTCACTTGCGTGTCAGTCAATGCCCCACATTAGGATGCAAAACTCCCTGAGCGTTTTTAGCTATGTAACAGCTTTTTGATGTATTTTTCAGCACTTTACAAGTCTCGTATTTTCAGATGAAATTGAATTTTTGCCTGTTTTTAATGATCTCATTAATGGCTTGTCAGGTATCTGTGTTTCCACCAGCAGTTTTACACCTCTGCAGTCCCATCACTCCAGACATTTCCTGTTGATATTGTTTTGTGAAGGTTAATGAGGCTTCACCTCGGAGCAGGAACGATCTGATTCTACACAAACTGAGAGCAGGCTGATCTGAGATTCGGATGCAGCGGGAAGATGCTGAAAATAATTATTTGCAAATGTGTGTGGACTTGTGAAAGGAGTTAAAGCTTCTGTGCTGGTTCTTCCCTCTCTTTCAGAGTCACCTCTGCTGTGTCACCGCTGTCCTGGACCTTGGCCTCTCCAGCAGACATTAAATTCAAATGTTCATAGAGCAACAATTAAACTCTAGGAATTAAAAACAGCATTTTAAAGCCAGTTCCACATAAAAATGAATCTTCAAAACTTAATATAAATTTTGAGTTATTATAAAGAAAAAAGTGTCAGTCTGTTCTCTTATTTCTCCTCATAATTAGACACATTTAAAATTAAATATAAGAAATTCATTAATCATTTTTTATACTCATAAAGCATTTCTTTGCTTGTTAAATGAAGCAGAACTGCACCTTTATTTTATCTTTGCCAGGAGCTACTTCACACAAGGAATTTCTAAGATTATTTCAAAGAATACATTGCATTAAATAAAATGCAAACAAATAGAGAAGACAAATTTCTTCCTGTTGGTGAAATTAATTTGTGCTTATAGTAACCATTAACACTACTGTAAAAAATTCCAGGTAAAGTTGAGACATCAAATTAAATTCCAGAGATGGCACACCCAGACCTGTGTAAGGCACCTGGATGAGTATCCTTGCATTATCCATAGGTTATTTCACCAACATCCTCGTGTTCAGTCTATGATCAGACTGTAATTTAATCATGATTCAAAGATACAGCATTTGAAAAATACCTCAAACTTCTTACAGTGATGGGTTCCATGTGCACAAAAAGAAAGCATTTTGGAGCTCCATCATCTGTGGGCACTCACAGCTTCCCTGCTTCTATCCAACATCTGGGATCTGGAATTCTGTGACAAGAATCCTCCTCCTGGGGGAGGGGGTATAAAAATGTGTAGAATCTCCACAGCAAAATTCTAAGGAAGGATTTCTGTTCACCCACCAAGGATCTGAGAGCTCCCCAAATTAACTCCACCAAGTGATGTGCCCTATCAGGGCTCTGCTTTGCTTTCAGCATTTAAAACAATGTCCTAAGGTTTTGTTTGATGGATTCAGACTTCCAAAGGGAGCAGCTCTGCTCCGCTGTCTCACCTGCTCCTGTTTTCCCCAGACTCCCACAGACATCAAAGGCGAGGTGGCTTTGTTCACAATGGAGGTGTTTTCACGGGGTTAAAGAGTGATAACAAATTCCTCCAAGTGATAATCTTATCCAGGAGATTTCATCCACTGTGAAGATAACAAACACTTAAAAAGAAAGGAATAACAAGATGGAAAATGACCATTCAGCAGTGTTCTTCAGTGCCTTCTCCAAAACCTTATGGTGGCCATAATCCATAGATCCACGTGGAAGTTCAAACATTCCGATCCTAAAAATCTCTTATCTAAAGTGGAGGAGAACATTTCACAGGGTAGAAAGACCAGGTTTCAACCATCTACAAACATTAAATGATACCAATGTCCTGCCTAAGACCAGCTCGACCTTCCCTGGTCACCCTGGCCCTGGGTGAGGCTGAATTCCCAAGGGGTGACACAGAGCCTTGGGCAGCAGGTCCTGGGGGTGGTCCCCTTCCTCCAGAGCTGTGGAATTGTGCTGCTCGTGCAGAGCCAGCTCGGAGAGCGCGGTGGGACCCTGCCCCAGCACGGCCCCACCATTCCTGTCACTGCTCCATCCCCAGCATGGCCCCACCCCGACACGGCTCCATCCCCAACATGGCCCCATCCCTGTCACTGCTCCATCCCCAACATGGCCCCATGCCTGACATGTCCCCATCCCTGTCACTGCTCCATCCCCAGCACGGCCCCACCCC
>VZRO01008018.1:0-64493 GCA_013397915.1 Daphoenositta chrysoptera | reverse complement strand
ATTTTCAAAGGAAAATCCCTCATCTCTGCTTCAGAGAACTTTTTCCTGCCTTCCCTCAGAATTTGTGTGTTCCAGCTCTCCCAAATCCAGCAAACAATGCCAGGCATAGAATTCCTTTATCCTCTCAAAGCCAAACATCAGCGTTAATTTCCAAACCCTTTGTCCCAGCCCAAGAAACTGATCCCAAACCTTCCTGCCTGAAGTCCTGGGAACCCTGGGGCTGCAGCTGTCCCCATCCCCACCCTGTCCCCATCCCTGTCACAGCCCCATCCCTGTTTTCTGCTCTCCGAGGCCCTCACTCTGCTGCAGTGCCCTACTTTCCTCTTCTGCTTTGCTAAAGTTTAAGTGAGAAAAACCCACCCAGCCCAAACTCCCAAGTGCCTCCACAGCAAGCCCACGAACAAAGAAACAAGTGACTACTTTTTAACATGGGACTGAGCGTTCTTAAGCAGTTCTGGAAAATAAATAAGACTCAAATCCTGTAATTCATTCTTCTATACCTGAGGCAATACAATGTGCATTTCCGTAGGTTGGCTTTTTCCTTCCAATAGCTTTGTAATAATCTTATCCAAAAGATGAACTGCAAATGATTTTTCTTTTTTCTTTTTTTTTTTTTTTTTTTGCATAAGGTACTTTCCTTTCTCAGAAACAAAGATTTAAAGAACAGAGATTTTGTTTTAAGATCTACAGCAAATAGGTCTTAGATTTGATTATTTACATTTGAATATTAGAAGACTTTACATAATCTGCCTATGAAAGACAAATAAATTAAACCTTCAGAACTGAGAGAACAAGAGTTTTAATCGTGTTTTCTGAGAGGAAAAGGATAAACTCTAAAATGTAGGTTATTACTGCTCTCTGAAATATCATTGCAGTTGCAGAGTGAGGAAGATAGAATGATCTGAAAACTGTTTGGGCATTTGAAGAAAAAGTTAAAAATGTTCAAAGTACGAGAGAAACGAAAGGTTTGTAATAAACACAGCATGCTCTAGGGAAGAAAGGATGATATAATTGTTGGGATGAGTCCCATAATTATAGGACATGGCCATAACAGGCAGCAGAGGGAGTAAACCCAGTTTAACACCGATTATTTGGATTATACTGGTTTAATATACACAGATATACTGGTTTTATACATAGTCCTGAACCAGTAAGAATCTGTAGACCAAAAAACAGTTCATCCTTGGAATTCAAAATTCAATCCTGACTATCCAAGCAGTTGGTTTAATTCACTGGTTATGGATATTGCTCTTCCTTGGGTCTAATCCCCACCTCCCACATGGAGAACTTCACCAGTTTTAGTGGCTTTGCATCGGTGTAGGGCTAAAATCCACCCACAAAACAACGCAGTGGGAACAGTTCCAATCACAGGACATCTGGATCATCTTTCCATGATAACGTTTCCCACTGCCTTAGTGCTGACCAGCTCCACAGAGGTGCTTTTGGGAATGTCAGTGCTCCAGGATTCACTTCTGCTCTCTGCTCGCACTTCTGTGCTCCATCAGCCTCGTTAGGATTTAATGGGAGTTCTTATTGCAGCACCAGAGAACCCAATTATGCAAAATGAAGCTGGTGATAACTGGGCCATTCCTCCATGGGAAGTCTCAGTTTTATGGACTGGAAACGGAGATGTAGGAATGGTAAAATCTTATTTACAGAGCAGATCCCTCCCTGGGCACTTCGAGCAGCACAGCCTTCATAGAGTAGCTGCAAACTGATGATACCAATAGTTCTCCAAGGAGTTATTAATTATCTTAAGCCGGGAGTCCAATATTCTGTCAAAATAACTTTTTACTGTTGCATTGGGATGTCTGGAATCTTGACCATCATGGCTGTGCTTTAAAAGTCATTTTTTCTCTTGAAATAACTGCCAAAACTACTTGTGGTTGGAACAGCCTGAGATATCCAAGATTTCAGTGCACCCAAGGCTTCAAAATTAGTTATCTTCTATCCCAGCCCACTTAACAAAACCTCCCTGAGTTTGTTAATAAGGAAAGATTTCAGGACAAAGTATCCAAAAATCCAAACACTTATAATGCTCTCAGTCATGACCCGAAAAGGAGACATAAAAACTTGACAAATCCTACCTCAGAGGAGTCCATCATGTTCCAGGAGAAACAATACCCAGCAATCAGAAAAGTTGCTTGACATTATTCTGTGAAGAAAAGCACATTTGTAAAGGGATTCATGGGAATTAGAACCGAAATCTGAAAAACAAATAGGATTTGATGATGAAGCTCCCATACAGAAGTTACAAAATGCTCCCCCAGTTTAAATCTATTAGAATGCATTATATAAGGACATATAAAATCAGTTATAATCTGTATAAATACAGTGCCTGCAGCTTTGTTCATGGAGTGGGGACACGAGGAATTACATCTCTTCCTAGGGAAGCTCCCTAGCCAGGAATTTGCATCCAAATTTGAGGATAAAATACAAGACAGGAGTACACAAAAACAAGAAAATATAAGCCAGAAGGATAAGAGAGTGCTCAGAGTGCACCATCAGCACCCTGACTCCTCTGTTACTTATAAATATTATAGGAAATATAGTTACAACAAGTTTTAAGAGTTTTGGGACAAGTTAAAGAAGTAGATTTGCACATGGGTAAAGAACTGCAAGACTGATTTCAGGACTAAATATATTTTAGCTGTACATGGGAACTCTTGTTCCAGTGTGATCCTGGCAGGAGTCAGACCTGGAAGAATAAAGGACAAAAAATAAGATTTCAGAAATGTACAAGCTGTTAATAGCACTAGAAACAGATCCATCTATAGCTGAAACAATTTAAAATAGAAAACCTGCCTGAGAAATTCATAGGACTAAATTCCATGCTGCAAAAAATGGACTGGGAAAGGCATTATCAGCAGGTTTTTCAGTGGGTAAGATAGCCCTTATCACAAAAGATGTGATACGGACAAGACTCATGTGTGGAAGCAGATATCAGAAGCCTACTATGGAAACTGCAACTCAAGCCTGAACACCAGAAAACTTTTGATTAATGTCTCTTTTTACTTCTTCTCCCATCTTTGCATTCCATTTCTGAATTAAACGTTTTGATTCCTGCCACTCGCCAGCAGAGACATCGTGCTGAACTTTACCTTGCGAGAAATCTCTGCGAGTGGAACGTGCCCCAACATCCTCCTGATCCATTTCCACTTTCCCTGAAAACACGGAGAATTGTTCCATTGATTCCGGGAGCGCTGGGATCAGCCCCGTGGGGCTGGGAGATAAATGTGTTACACGTTCCAGAGTGAATCCTTAAAAAGAGGCTGCAGGAAGATTAATGCCTGTGCAGCCATTGTTTGCACAGTGCCAATAAAGAACGGGGAGGAGAAGGGATTGCAACTCCAGACAATCTATCCTTAAAAAAATCCCTGGGGAAGAGCTGCACTTTCCTTAATGGCATGGATATTTTTCCCACTCGAGGAAGTGTGCACGGATCAGGGAGGTTGGGGCTGTCCCATCCCTGGAAGTTTCCAAGGCCAGGTTGGAGCAATCTGCTCTATGGAAAGATTCCACGGAGCTCCACCACGGCAGGGGTGGAACTGGATGGGATTTAACGTCCCTTCCAACCCAAACTGGTCTGGAATTCTATTTTTTTAAGGCTGTTTCCTCAAGGATTTGCTGCTGATCCGATCAGGCAGCACAAGGTGACTCAGAGCTGGCAGGTCACAAAGAAGTAGCAGAGCAGAAATAGCGAGCCCTTATTTCAAATTAGTTCTGGTCAATATAAGGACTTAAAAATTTACCCAAGACAATTGTCAGATAATTTCAAATAATGGGGGTATCTGAGAAAATTGGTCTCTGCTGGTGGATGTTCTCTGAAATCACATTGATCAAGTGACTTATGAATTATTTATTCAGCTGTGCCCTTAACCTGAAAAGTGAGAATTATTGATTTTGCTTCATATATCATATTATGGAATCCAAATTGAGGGAAAAAATACCATGAGAAAGTGGCAGGGAAACAGCCCCTCAGCCTGTGTTTATTTGTCCTGTAACACAGGGAAAGGTGCAATTTTAGGGAGAGATTCTGACTTCAGTGGCATCTGCAAAACACTGAAAGAGGATTTTTCTTTAGCAGCATGGAGGGGTTTGAATAGCGGAAAAAGACTTTTTGATTTAGATTGAAAATAGAAATATTCGACTCTCATTTCAAACCAAGCCACTGTTTTAAAACTGAAACTTCAGCATCCAAGGAGAACAATGAAGTGTTTGTGTCACTGGATTAACAGGCACAGTCTGGGGAAGAGCACTCAAACTTTAAAGAGAATTTCTGAGGAAAAGCTGCAAATGTTTGTTTTTAGCACTGACTTACACAGAGAACAGCAGAAAAGGAAGGGAAGAAACAACAATATCATAAGTCAAAAAAAGTAATAAATATTAATTCCTTCTCATTAATATATAATTAGAAAGAAAACCCCACAGAAGAGTGGGTACCACTTTTGTGAGGAGGTACAAAACGAGCATTAAGCCCTTGGAATAAAAGAGCCAGAGATTTCCTGTGGGATTCTTGGTCCATCAATTTCCCTCTCATCCCTATCCAGCTTTTTCATATCTTCTTTGGACTCAGGGACAAGGGGAGGCTCACGAAGTTCCAAAGTATTATTGTTAAAATAACAAATTACAAGGAAAAAGCTCGGCACCACTGTGCCCTGAACAACTTCACATCACAACAGTTTCCCAAAAAAGTCAGGCTTGGAAACTGTATTCCCATGTCCCACGAAGGAAAATCCTCCCTTTTAGTTACGTGACTGTGTTTGACTCCAGTGGGAATCACAAAACCTGTGACAAATGCTTGGACTTTTTAGTTTTAGTGGCTTCACACAGCAAAATTTGGGAATCACCACTCCAAAAATGTTCCCATCTCCAGCTGTTGGAAAATACAGGAAAAAGATATTAAGGAAAAGCATTATTCAATGTTTTTGGGTGTTACATCAAATATTTTCATTGTGCTGCACATTAATACCCTTATTAATTCAAATGAAGCCTCAAAGTCCTGAAGGGAGAAGGAGTCAGCTTTGAGGACACCTTGCCAAAATTTGCTAAATTCCTCTTAAATTTAGTGTTTATTAAAAGATAGTCATAACCTACAATATTATACAGGGTTTAAAAATGAGTCGTTTGTGGTATGTGGGGTTGTCACATCTATGGAATAGAACATGTCTTCTTACAGGGAATTTTGATGAACTATGGGAGAAGAATTGAGAATTTTATTCCCTGTCCCGCTCCCTGCTCTGGAGTAAAATCCATCCTGTGATGGCGAAAAAAAATACAGAAAAAAAAAATATATATATATATCTATATTTCTCATTTCAAATCACAGTTGGCAAATTAGATCCACATTTCTTTGGGAGAAATTGCTTTAGCACAAATCATCTCTATCAAATGAGATTTCAAATAACTTGTGTTTCCAAGGTTTTCATGGCTGTTGATATAACACAGTTACTATATAGGAAGAGTTATCCTCTGTCCTGGATTTGTTGACATAATCTTAGCACCATATTTCACATTTTGGGAGATATTTTGGCTACCTGTGCTTAGCTGGTGCACTTTGGGGACTTCAGAGGTTGGATTTGCCGTGGAAACAGCCTTGACTGATGGCCAAATTTCCAGAGAGAGTTACAAAGATAATTCAATTTCCCACAGCTGATGGACAGCGGGGTGGGAAGAATCGGAACCGATCTCGCTGTGGAGGTGGACACATCAGGAAATCACTGGGAAAATGCTGATTATGTCACCTGTTGAGGGAATTTGTCTCCCAGAGAACGTTCGGTGCTGTCCCAGCTGCCAGGGACACCTGGGGAGTGTCACGGTGACAGAGCAGGGAGGCAGCACAAAGGAGCAGCCAAAGTCACACTGAGGTCACCGGCAGTGGCACCACCCAGGAGTGAGGAATAATTCAATATCAGGTGTTGTTTGGGACGTTGTCCTGTGATGTGAGATCATTGTCGGCAGGACTGGGAACACACAGCACTTCACAGGTTTACATCTCAAACCCACTGCTCTTTCTTTTGCCAAGTGGGCAGGAAGGCACCACCCAGGACAATCAGATTTCAAAATGCTTTTGATCAAATTTGATTGATAAAATTTGATTTTGAATTGCAAATGAATAGAATTTTGTGTGCAAAAAGACAGTAGGACTTGAATTTTTTTTCCCCAGATTGTCAGAAATATAAAAGAAAGCCTTTTTCCCCTAAACCAGGAATTATCACTAAGTAGAAATAAACACATTTTACTATCTATGATGCACCAGTGTTTAAGCTTGTGAATCAAAACATTGCTGTTTGGAGCTGTGCCTTCCTTCACCTCCTTTTAAATCTCTTTGTCTCCGTAGCACAAATTCCTTTCTTTTCTCTCCTACAGGTGGAACATGGGCTGATAGCAAAAAATTAATCTATTCAACAGCAGCAGAATTTGTCAAAGCTTGATCTATGGCTCACTCTGCCTCTAAAAAACAGCTTTTCATAGAAAGTTGATGTGTTTTTTTCATTACTGAGGCAGCTCTCTATTGAATAACAGCGTTCCAACATGTGCTATTGATCCGTGTATTGGAACAATTCTTACAGTTTGGGCTGGCCTGTGGATTTATTAAACATTTACTGGCATTTTCTCCAAGGTCAAGGCCATGCACGTGCATGGATAAACCCAATGAATGATAAGGGGCATGTTCTGTATGGTTCTACATTATTTAAAACTGAGGAATATTTAAACCACAAAAAAATAGGTTTATACAGCAAATGGATTCATTTAAATCCCATTTCATTTGGGATGTGTTCATGCAATGAATCTGAACTTAAACTCAGATGTAGGATTTTAAGAGCAAATAAATCTGAACTATCTTACTGCCTTCAGCCTGGCTACTCTGGATACACCCACGCTGCTGAGAAGAGAATCTCCCCAGCTGGAGACAATTCCACACCCAGTGAAGGATTTAAGGGTCCCCATTTTGAACAAACTGACACTAAATAAGACAGGACTCTGGGAACCAAATCTCCTCCCTGAAGGACAGATGCTTCTGTAAGGAGGAAGGAATCACAAAATCACAGGAAGGTTTGGGTTGGAAGGGACCTTAAAATCATCTCATTCCACCCCTTCCATGGCAGGGACACTTCCACTGTCCCAGGCTGCTCCAGCCCCAATGTCCAGCCTGGCCTTGGGCACTGCCAGGGATCCAGGGGCAGCCACAGCTGCTCTGGGCACCCTGTGCCAATCCCCACCCTCCAGCCAGGAATTCCTTCCCAATCTCTAATCAAAATCTCCCCTCCTCCATCTGAAGGCCGTTCCCCCTTGTCCTGTCACCCTTTGAGCACCTTCTGTGTCCCCTCCTGTGAGCACTGGATGTTCCTGGGCTCCTCCGTGGTGATCTCATTCCCTGCTGAGCATTCCAGTCCTTTCCCGGGCTCTGCAGCCTGTCCATAAATCTGGTCTGGTTTTATTGACAGGACCTGCAAAGCAGGAGCACAGAGATTGTTCAAAGCCACCTTCCACCCACCCCATCCTGAATATGGAATGATTTTCATAGGAAAAAAATCCTCAGCATTTCACAGGTCAGCCCGGCAGAGGTTTCTTGTTCTTGTAAACAATTTTTGAGGCGTGTGAAGAGCTGCAAATGGCTCTGCTGTGAATCGATGCCTCTCAGGTATAAAAGGATGTATTGTCACAGCATAATACCTCTGCTTTTTCCCTGCTTTTTTCAATACTGTCAAAACAAATGCTCGGCTTGAAAATAATTCTCGCAATATTTTGGATTCCCACTTGCTCGACGAATACCAGCAAGTCAAAATTAGAGGGATTTGTCATGGCAGAACCGACTCCAGAACTAAACACGAGCCACATCCATCCCGGTGCTCCGTGTGCTGGGGAATCAGCTCCTAACCAGGGGAAAATTGCCCACTTGGGGATCTGCAGGTGCCACAATGGGCATAAGCATTCAGGTTGGAGACAATGACAGCATCCCTGCTCAGCGTGGACACATTTTGTGACATTTATAGAAGTTAAAAGGACTCAATATCCCAAAGCTTTGTTACAGGATTGCGTTTCCTGGAACGATTCAAAGTTCTTCCCACCAATTTCCCGGGCAGTCATGAGCCTGTTGTCCCTTTGGCACAGCTCTTCCAGGGGGAATTCACAGGCTCTGCTTCTTCCACTGCCTTTTTTCCCAAGATTTATGTTTAATTTGGGATTATCAGTTTTCTTTGTCCCGTAACCCCTTCCAAGAAGGAAAAGATTATTTCAAAATCAAAGCGCAATCTAAAAGTTCAGTTTGGTGCATTAAATGGTATTTCTCACAAGGAAGGTTGATGGCCTTTCATGATTAATAAATTAACTGGGAAAACAAATGAAAAAAAGCCAAGGAAAATGGATGCAAATGTCAGATTTCAGAAGATTTAACCATGAGGGGTAGCAAGGAATCAAAGCAGGAACCATAAGAATGGCAAAAAATAGAAATTATATTGCTGTAAGAAGCCTCAGATATTAAAATATTTTAAAATTACCCTTTAGTGCAAAAGCAGCCTAAAGAAGATGCTTAATCAAATTCATCTGCACAGGGTCATTTTTTAAAATGGTTTAAAAATGTTATTAAAACAAACCCTGGCACAAAAGAACGTCTGTAATTCTAGCAGATGATTACTAACTGCACTAATTAAGTAGCTTTAATTGACTCAATCCAAGTCAAGAGACAATTCATGTGAATATTGCTGCAAGACTCAGCAATCATCATCTCCACAAAGTAACTTTTAAATGAGTTATCCTGCAGCTTTATGATCCCAATAGCTGCTCTCAGTCCGTGATTTACAGATCCCCAGGGCCGTGATCACTAATGAGGCACTGGAGGTAACCAGGAAAAGTTTGGTCACTGTCCCTGCACCTTCCCTGGAAACTTTGGAGGGTCCCAAAATTGAAGAAGATAAAGAAAAGAAAGGGGACAGAGGGAATGTATTTTTCTGCTTTATTACTTTATTAAGCTTTCTAAATTTCTGAGCACTTTTAAAATATCAAACAATATCTTCTTGCTTTTCCCTGAAGAATTCCTATTTTTCTGCCCTTCTTAATTAAAGTGATTGAATATTAAACATTCATTTAAAGGCACAAAACCAAAACATGTTAACATTTGCAACCATTTCTTCTAAAAAAATAATTTCTATGCCTTGAAACCCGACCTAATCTTATTACTGAAAGTGGGCAGCTTAAAATCCTGGAATGGTTTGGGTTGGAAGGGACATTAAGGATCACCCAGTGCCACCCCTGCCATGGCAGGGACACCTCCCACTGTCCCAGGCTGCTCCCAGCCCCAATGTCCAGCCTGGCCTTGGGCACTGCCAGGGATCCAGGGGCAGCCACAGCTGCTCTGGGCACCCTGTGCCAGGGCCTGCCACCCTCACAGGGAACAATTCCTTCCCAAAATCCCATCCAGCCCTGCCCTCGGGCAGTGGGAAGCCATTCCCTGTGTCCTGGCACTCCACGAACAACACGACTCCATCAAAAAATCAATTAACCAATGGCAGCACCATCCAGCAAAACTTCAGATAACTGCAGACACAGTCCTAGCACAGGAAGCACCAGGATCTCTCATTTTCTGTTGTCTCATGATCTAGTGAATGGTTCCCTGGGATTTTGGGCAGGAATTGTTCCCTGTGAGGGTGGGCAGGCCCTGGCACAGGTGCCCAGAGCAGCTGTGGCTGCCCCTGGATCCCTGGCAGTGCCCAAGGCCAGGCTGGACACTGGGGCTGGAGCAGCCTGGGACAGTGGAAGTGTCCCCATGGCAGGGGTGGGGCTGGGTGGGATTTAAGGTCCCCCCAGTCCAACCCAGTCTGGGATTCATCCCCATCGTGCCTTCATTTCCCTTTGAAGCCTGACAAGAACAATTGGTCCCTGTGCTTCCCATGGAATCCCTCCATGGATTTGCAGCCTGGTGTTTTATTGTCGCTCCTTCCCTCCAGCCTGAGTGCATTCAGCATTCCTGGCTTCCAGCAGCATAAACCTCCCACTCTTTTATTTGCACTCCCCAGCTCTCTTATTTATCTTTCTTTTTAGAAATTTCAGGCTCAGAAGTTTCATGGAGCATTTGAAATGTTCCCTTCCCAGCTCACCATCGAAAGGACCATATTTCTTCATTTATAGCCAGTGTTTTACAAGGGATCAAAACCTCCAAATTGAGGAGATAAAGATCTTACCTAAAGACATATAAAAAGCTTTGTACTAAAGAAACAACTTTAGGGTTATTTTAACTCAAACAAACGAAAAGTCTGAACTAAAAGTGCAAATATGTAAAAGTAGCTCAGTTATTTCTGAATCTTTGAACTTTTACTGCAACTACCTTAGAACTTGTTTAAATGTATTTATTTATGGTGCAGTCTCCTCTAAAAAATAGAAAAAGTAAACCATAGCTATCATTTGTTCTCACTTACTTTTTAATTTTTTTCTTTCCTAAAGGTATCCCAGAAAAACCTTTGTAGCCAACATCCCATGGTAGGTTTAATTCATCTTCTTGTAAATAAATTGAGGAAATCATTTCATCTGAAGTTTTCTTGTCCATCCCTAGAAAATGTTCTCCTGTTCAACCCCACAATGTTCTTCCTCCTCAATAACTTTTTCTGTGGGGGAAAACAAAAACATTATATTGAATTCACCATTTTTAACATGAAGGTCTGCATCTTGGTTTTTTTCTTTAAATAAGACATTAAAATTTATATGGGACAAGACTGACAATGCTGACACCACATTCTCCTTTTTATTTACTGGTTTTGGGAAGGGAAAGTCTCAGTTTTAGTCAGCTGGGAGCTTGGCAGGGCGGCTGCTGGTTTGAAAATAAACACATAAATAAGTAAATAAATCAAAACACTGTCCAGATTTGAAATCCAGCTGTCAGGAATGATGTTTTTGAACCACACCTGTGAAGTTTTACAACCTTCCCCTTTTTTTAACCTTATTTCTCCCCATTCAGCCCAGGTGAGGGAGCACAGAGCAGCCGGTGATGCTTTTTTCAGCACAAGGAGCTGCAGAGAGAAGAGAAGAAAAACCCCTAAAACCACAGGGAACAACTGCAACACCAAACTGGAACAAGCAGGGAGAGCCAGGAAAAACACTGAAGCAATGAGGACTTGCAAGGAGGAATAAAAAGGGATAAATAAATACAGATAACACGTCGCCAGAGTTTTAGAGTTCTAGCGAGGACTGTCGTTTAAAATTGATTTTACTCTCCGCGCTTTTTAAATTGTGAATTCCAGCAATTTGTTCCCTCGATTGTTTCTGGAGGGAAATCATTTTCTTTGAGGAGAAGGTCAGTGCCTTTGCTGGGAGGGGTGGGCTCTGGATGGGTTTGGCACTTTGGGGACGGTGACAAACTCCAAATTCTCGGGCTGCTGCAGCATCTGGAAGGTGCCAGCAGGGGCTGGAGGCTGGGAAAGGCTCTGGGAGCTGCTGGATCCTGGCAGAGGTAAAAAACCTGGAATGACACACGTGGGAAGGGAAGCCCAGCAAAGAGACAACACCTGTGGGAGACAACATCTCCCTCTGCCTGGAAAATTAAGATGTTGCTGGCCCCACAATGCACGTTCCAGCTCCTTCTATGAGATACTCTTGGAGAAATATTAAAACTGCCTCATGCCTGAAAAAAAAAGAGATTTAAAATCAGAAAGAACTGACAGAAGTTGCCTCCTTTCATCCCCAGAGACTCAGGCTGGGGGTTCAGCAACAACACATCCAGGGCTGGCAGATGGCCACACACCACTCCCCCAAACACTTGTTCCCAGCCAGGAGTAAAGATTTGCAGAGTTCCAAAGAAATCGCATTTTAACTTCCCCAAGCACAGCCCAGCCCAGCAGACCAGAGGATGGGACTGGGCTCCTCCAGCAGCAGCTGCACGGGGTCCCCCAGACCCAGAGCATGAAAAATATCGATAAATCGGGCTGCTGAGCACGGCCCTGTGGCAGCTCACGCTGCTGCCGTCAATAACAAAGATTTCCTCTAATAGGGTGGGGACAGGGCAGGAGCAGAGCCCGGGCCAGCTCAGGGCAGAGGATTCTCACCAGCACAGCACCTTAAGCAGCTCTAAAGTAACAAAATGCACAATGGGTGTGTTTTACCCAGCGAAGCAAAAAACCCTACACAAATATTGATTTAAAGAGGATAAAAACACTGATTATTGCTATTTTCTGGTTGTACTTGCCTCGTTCTCTCAGAGCAGCACCACTTCTCTTTACCATCAATATGCCCACATGTACCTGTACTCAGAAATACAAGTTTATGAATTTTTTGGGTTCTGCCCCACAGACCAAAGCTGTTCCTCTGCCTCGCCAATAACCAGAGTGCAAAGAAGGAAACAGGAATTTGCCAAGGCACAGCAGTTCTGGCTCACTGCTCTTTGCTGTTCTTCAGCTGGATGTCACTTCAGATTACCAACTTCTGCCCAAAGTGCAACACAAGCCCAACAGACCAATTTCTGTCCTTTTTTCATAATTCTCCATGCACTGCCACTGTGTAAATAAGACAGGTAATGTTGTAATATATTTAAGGTGACACAAATCTGAAAAAAATAATCGTTCGTCTTCACTAGCAATCAAATCACATTCTAAGCTGCAATAAACCTTTGGGGTAAATTCCTGAAGACTGAAGGATGAGTTAAGTGTGTAGAATTTGGTTAAGTAATGAGTAAATAGGTGCATAAACTGCATATAAATGTTTGATGAATGAGCTGAAGTAGGGAAAAAAGATGTAGGGTAACGTAAGGGAGCACAGCTTAAAGGGAAATATCTCCTTGGCAGTGACATATTAGATTGTGAAATCACATTATGATATCAGATTGTCTCTCAAAGGAAGAAATAAAAACATTATCATTTAGAGAACTTCAGATACGGCTGGAGAAAACACCCCAAAAGCTCAAACATACAGCAAATATTCCAGGATTTGAGGGGACAGGCTAGAAAATAAATGGTGGCAGAGTCCTGTCTCTATTTTCACAGTTTTCCTGCCATGGAGACCAAGGGGATGATACAAATAGATGATACATCTACACTTAAAAGATATAATTGATACAAAATATATAATTGATACAAAGATATAATTGATACAAAGATATAATTGATACAATTGATACTATATAATCTATATATTCAAATTGTATAAATAGCTCTGTGCAGAGAGAGGCTCCTCAAGCCAAGCTGATTGGGATTCCAAGTACACCAGACCTCGTTCTCCTCACAGGAACGAGGATATTTCGAGGCCAATTTGCATTTCATAGCCGGGGGCATCATTTGCAGGTGACTGAACAATCAATTAAAACAGCTCGAGTAGGTTTTTCTGTACATTTTTTTTTTCATAGAACCAGGTCACTGCTGCTCCTTCACATGGTTTGGGGCATTTTAGGCATTAATAACAGCAAGTTCTCCTCAAGATATCTGGTGCTGTGGTATGGATTCACATTTTACTTTCCCCGAGCTGGTGGAGGGTTTTGCCCACCCCTTTCACCACCCCCAGCCATTGATCAGCCTGAGCAGGGTTATGGATTTGTGCTGCTGCAACTGCTCTTAGCTGTACTAATTAAAATTTATAAATTCAGTGCAGAGTTTATGTTTTTTGTGACCAAAAGCCGTCACAAAAAGCACCAGTGGTGACTCCATAGCCTTGACTTTGGACAAAGTAAAAAGCAAGTCTTTGAGGGTGGGAAAAAGCTGGAATGGGTTGCCCAGAAAGGGCAGGGATGCCCCATCCCTGGAAATATTCCAGGCCAGGTTGGACAGGGCTTGGAGCAACCTGGGATAGAGGAAGGTGTCCCTGCCCGTGGAGGGAGTGGAATGGGATGGGTTTTAATATTCCCTTCCAACCCAAACCATTCCAGGACTCTGAGGCAGCAGAATGGAATGGATCTGGGAGTCTGAGTGGATTTTGGGATAACCCTGTTTACCTTGCACTGGAACAAAAGCAATCAGCTCTCGGTCCACATGGTTTTTATAAAATTTTTTACAATTGCTCTCCGTTTTATGTTTTGATCAAGTCCAGCCTCCAGTTTCAGGAATATTGTCAGCCTTCAGAATTTTGTACTGCAGAAGCTCTCCTTTATTGATTTGAATTTAGTAATTAAAGCCTTGTCCTTGCATTTACAAAATATAAACATTTAATGCTTCATGATTTAATTATGTCATCTATTGCTCTAGTAGAGCAATCAAGGCAGTCATGGGCCACTCAGATATGGAAGGACATGTCTAAAACTACTCCTTTTACAGTTCATGAGGGAAAAAAGGCTGGAACTAAGAACATTTTTGCAAATCAAACATCTCAGTTAAAAATGTCACTCTGTATCAACTGATACATTTTATTCTGCATCTGACAAGTTTAAGTAAGATTTGTATGTCTGTTGAGTCATGTTTGAAACCCAAATCAATTTGGAAGCAGCAAAAAATCCAATTGCTGTCCTTTGCAGAATGTCAGAGTATCACCCTTCTGCAACCGTGCTGCCAGAGAAAATAAAGGAGAAAAGGTAAAGAAATGGAAATTGCCAATGGTACATGGATTTTTTTTCACATGACAGGATAAGTGGGAATGGCTTAAAACTGAAAGAGAGGAGAGTTAGATGGGATATTGGGAAGGAATTGTTCCCTGTGAGGGTGGGGATTGGCACAGGGTGCCCAGAGCAGCTGTGGCTGCCCCTGGATCCCTGGCACTGCCCAAGGCCAGGCTGGACACTGGGGCTGGAGCAGCCTGGGACAGTGGAAGGAAGGGGGTTGGAATGAGACTTTTATTATCCCTACCACCCCACACCATTCCATGATCCCATGATTTGAATTTTTAAATTAAAACAGGGGCTATTTGTCGTGTTTCTCCAGAGTCCTTTGGGTTACACAGATTCTATAGAGACTTACAGAGATCCCAGGGGCTGCTGCTTCTTCCCTGGGTGTTGTGGAGTTCCCCCAGGTGCCCAGCTCGAAGAAACCCTCACTTCTCCACATTATCTGTGCTCAGAGCACCGTGTGGAGCTCCCCTGAGTGAGAACCAGCAGTGCCCTGGGATGTCCCAGGCAGCTCCACCTCAGCCTTTCCCGGGCTGGAGGAGGAGGAAGGAGGAAATCTTGGAGGTGAAGTTGCTATAATTAATTTTGTCTGTGTGCACTTCACTTGCACAGTCAATTTGTCATTGAAGGGGATAATTTACTCTCCTCTCCACAGAGTTCTGAGCAGCCAAGTAAAGGACCAGGGATATTGCAGAGTGTGCAATCCTGATGAGAAGGCAGAAAAACCAACACTGCTGCAAACCCTCCCCTCACTCCGAGCCCTTTCTTCCAGCTGGGCTCGGAAAGAACTTTCCATCAAAGCCAGGAGAAAACTATACACAATTTGAAACCTTGATCTGACCTCTTGTTTCCAAAGGGTTGTGGCTTAAACCTCTGGGTCCTTCCAGCTGCCTTTGTTCCCGTCAGAAGTTCCCTTTCAGGCGGCCTCCATCGCTCGGGCCGCGCTCTCCCGGCAGCTCCCTCCTGCTCTGCTGGGACACCAGCGGCTCCCTGACCTTCCCTTCAAACAGAAACGCACAAAAGGGAAAGGATGAAACCAACTCAAGCGAGAGACACAGTCGGAGCAGGCAGCGAACATTTCGGAGTTCCAGAAAAACCGCCTCACTCCGAGCGCTTTAACCCTCTCCCTGCAGCACCAGGTCTGCCTTTCTTTGTCCTTGCTGTGCTTTAGAATAGATTTCATATCCTCAGGTGGATAAGCCCAGGCAAAACTCTCTTGGAACAAAGAGAAAAGCAACCAAAATCCCACCTTGGGGTCTGTTGAGAGCGGCTTCGCAAAGTTGGGGTCTCTAAATAGGGGGGAATTGACCTTGGAAAGGAAGATTGCTGCAAGTGCTGCTGGAAAAAAAGATCAAGAGGAGCATTTTCATACCTGTTCTGCTTTATTGCATCAGCCAGGTGGCAAATATTTGAGCTGTTCTTTAAAAGACAAAGCTTGGGAAAAAGGACAAAATATGAATATCAACTACGATATTAAAAGTGAGATAATCTTTAACATAGAAGCATCTCAGATAAAACAGGGGAAATAAAAGTGCTACGAATAAAACTCTTAATAATAATCTTTAAGCATAATGAGAGGGTTAGTGAGTCGTTGTGGGGATCCAGACACTGGAGTGTCTCCTAAAATGAATCCATTTTAAGAGCACAGGCTTCTGGAGATGTTTAGAAATCACATTTTGCATCTCACTCCTTGATAATGTTCAACTCTGAGCACAATAACGCAGCTCCCAGCGCTGTGTTCCCCCTGCTGCTGCCTTTTCATTTTACAGCCCCAGTTAAGCACCGTTCCTTGGAGCTGAATGGAGCTTGATGTCTCCTCTGCAGAGATTATTTTCACAGCAATAATCCAAGTTTTTCATTTGCAACATCAGCCCATTGCTGATGAGGGAATATAACCAAAAAGTAGCACGTGTGAGGGGGCATTTTAGTTTTCCATCTATTAGTTTGCTTTTAATTTCTCAGACATTTGTCAGGAGAGAAGACAGCTGAGGGGGAACAGGTTTTTCCTGTCATGTAGTGGTTTTGGATGGGGTTACTTTGAGTTCTGCAATTTTTTCCCCATCCTTTGAATCATCACAGCCATAATTTGATGTCCAGAGTTGCTCTGCTTTATTTTTACCTCATATGACTTGAATTGGAGGTACTACACAGCAAGTTTGGGTTGAATGCTGCCAGAAGAACAAAGATTGGCATCATGAGGAGCCCCAAGGAGGGTGAAAGGTCCTTCTAACCCAACAGGAGTCTTGTTTTGAACCAATATCAGGACTTAAAACTAAATCTTGTCCTTTTAGGGGTTTTATTGGAAAGTAAGAGACCATTCAGAGAGAAAACGAGCTTAAGATCAACCAAATAAATTTATCAGAAGGAGAAGTTACTGAGGTTGTGGAGCATGTAAATATTCAGTGAAAGTTTTCCAACCTCCTTGAATGCTGACCTTGGAAATTCCATGGAACCATCTGCTCCTGGAATCTGCATCATCTCGGGATTGGGGAATATGAATTTCCTAAGGGCTGGATTCTCGGGGGAAGCAGAGCCAGGGAAGCATGACCAACGATTTCCCAGGCTGGAAATCTCTGGAGTTATCAGCACAGATAGCGAGGGGAGGCTCTGTGATGAGCAGGGCAGAGCTGATTAGAAAACTCTAAATGGATGCTAAAACAGGGAGAGATGGAGCTTGGCTGGCACTCAAAATTTAAATAGAGCATAAAAAGCTGTTACTTTATTTGTTACTTTATTATTTCACGAGGAACTGAAGGAAAGTAATCAAGAATACTTGTATACAACTTATTGTAGTAAAAAAAAAAGAGAGGGACTGTAATTCAGATTTTGGAATCCAGCAGCTTTATGAACTAAAGCAGCAATAAATCCAAAAATAACAAAATGAAATAGAATTTAGGAAGCTATTTAAGGACAATTTGAATTAAACAGTGTATTAGTGAGCATTTGAGTGGATCTATGTATTTTTATATTGCTCCAGCTCTTGGTTGGGTATAAACAGCAGGATAAAATAGGAAAGTTAAACTCCTGGAAATCACAATCACTGCATTTTATAATGGCAATTTCTATTTACAGTGTTCACTGCTCAAAGCTGAAATTGTGGCAGCTCTGTCTCTTTGAAACCTGTTTACTACAAGACACATTTCCTGAAGGTTTACATTCAGTCTCCCATAAACAAATCCCACATGGATGGCCCCAAGGCTTCATCAGGACACAGAGTTTTCTCCGGATACAGGGGGATATTTTACATCCTTGCTGCAGGTTAAATTCAAAGCAGAAATATTTTGTATATGAGTAATTTGTTATTATTTATGATTTCACAGAGGTGTAGAGTGGTTCAATGAAAGGCTCCTCCTGGAGGAATGTATGAAATGGAATTTCAACATCCCTGGAGCTGCTGGCCTTTAACCCCCACAAACAGGTGGGTGAGAAAGTCTCCATGGAAATGGGGTGCTGATCACACATTAGAGAGGGAACGGGGGAAGAAATGCAGGGAAGGACAAAGCAGAGGGAGAGGGAATCTCAGTGTGCTCTGAACACCAGGATTGTTGGTTCTCAAAAGAAACAGATCATAGAATCACAGAATTAAATGAAAATAAAGTTGGAAAAGACCACCAAGATCAAGTCCAACCTTTGACCGATCACCACCCTGCCCTAAATCAGATTGCAAATTGCCTCCTCTACTCACTTGAATATTTCCAGGGATGGGGACTGCACCGCTTCCCTGGGCAGCCTGTTCCAAAGCTTAACCACCCTTGCAGTGAAAAAATCTTCCTGACATCCAGACTGAACTTCCTCTGGCACAATTTGAGGCCATTTCCCATTGTCCAGTCACTGGTTTACTGGGAGAAGAGGCTGAGTCCCTCACCACGACCTCATTCATTGCAGAAGTTTTATAGAAAACAATGTTTTGCTAATGAGTGAAAAAAATTGTGAAGTTTACCTTAAGCATCAAGGTTTTCTCTTCCACGAGAATAAAAAGATTTATCAGAGCTGTTATTGAACTAAAATTGCAAACTGCCTCGAAGAGAAAGCTGTGCGTGCATCTGACCTCAGGTCAGAGGTGAATTGGAACAGCAGTGATTTACCAACCATGTAAACTTTATAAAAGCAGCACACCAAAAGCGAGGAGGGTACCACCAGCGCACTGGTTCACTCCCGGATTTTGATTGGAAAGCTTTCCAGAGATAAACAGGCAGGAAGAGAGGGAGGTATTAGGATGTCTTGCACCTCTGGCAGCGACTTCAGTCAGCGCAGGGAAGGTGTGAGACATCAAAGCAAGCTCCCCTCTGATGGTGGTGGTGGCAGTCCACACCTCGTTTGACATCTGTAATTAGTGTCTGGAGGTGCCGGGGAGCGAGGACTCTCAGCTGCAGCCTTTCTAAGAGACAACAAAGCGCCGCAGAGATGCTTCTATTTAGCCTTGATGTGCTTTGGGTTTTGAAAGCAAACACGAGTGTTAAATACAGGCTATGAATAGACTGGGAAAAGGGGGAGGCCAAGCAGAGCCAAAGGACTGCAAGAGACACCGAGAAGTTTCTTTTGTGCTTTGATTTCCTCCCCCTCCCTCTCTCAGTGCTTATTAACCTGTTCCTGCCGTGCAGAGCAGCCACATCTCACGGTTCTGGTGGCTTCCCGTATCCATCGCCTGCCTGAGGCAGCTCTGCCCCTTCCCACAGCCAGGCAGCCCAAGGGTGGTGGCTGGGAGCCTTTCCTGCAGCTCCCTTTTCCAGAGGGATCAGCGCTGATCCCTCTCAGCACGGCCAGGACCTTTCCCTGCGGCTTTGACAGCTGCCAGCCCCGGGAGTGACATTGAAAGGAGCGAGCAGAATTGCCCAAAACGCTTCTCCACTTCTGGCTTTTGCATCATATCATGGAACTTGCTGCAGCCACAGTGACAGCAAGTGTTTGTCACACACAACCGAAAACAAAACCCTACAAAACCCACGGACAAGCCAACAGTTGTCAGATGAATTTCTCTCCCATTCCTCAGCCAGAGACTGTCTTAGAGCAATTCAAGGACCACCAGAAGCCTCAGCCATCTCCTTTTCCCAGCAATCTTTATGTTTCATACCCAGGTTTATCTTGTCTAAAGATTTAGGAGTAAAAATTTACATGAGGCTGCCCCAGTTTGTTATTTTCCCAGAAAAACTTCTTCCCTGTGAGTGTTAAAGGGTTTTCATTCTCTATTTTCAAGCTGCAAGAAAATAGAAATGGGAGGAGGGGGGAAAAAATGAAATAAGGACAACAAAAATTGAGGCTGAATAACAGGAGAATCTTCTATTTCCTAACAGATAGATACAATAAACTTTGAAATAACAAATTGGTCAAAACAGCAGAAATAAACTACAGAGAACAACTCCCGCCCTGGAAGGAGATGAACTTGTAGCAGAGCAGCTTTTATCCATCTCCAACTTTAGATTGCACCAATAGAAGGAGAAGAGGGTATGGATATCAAAGGAAATTGCTTTAGGGAATTCAGGCTCACTATTGGCTCTCTGTCCTCAGGGATGTGGTCATGAAAGGAAAAACAACTCCTCGAGCTGCCATAATGGGAAAAGGAAAGAGAAGTTCACGGTTGGGAGATAATGTTTGTGAGAGAGGGGGAGACAATCAGAGAAGAAAGTCAGATTTTCCCAGCCAGGAACGGCTCTGGTGAGACTGGGCCAGCAGGAACCCATGACAAGCAAAAAATCTTTGTTTAAGGATTCATTGTCACCTCTGCCATAAATACCCATTTATCCATTTCTGTGGAAGGGCTGTCATTAGAACACAGGGATATTTAATATGTACAGAAAATCAAAGCAAGGAGACTTCTCAGAGCTTACCTGGGGAAAAAAAGTGAGCTCGTTTTTTCTGGAGGAGACAACAGTGTTAGAGTGCATCCTGAAATATCCTGGTGTTTGCAGGAATGCAAGAAATCGCTGAGGAGATGTTCTGAACATCTTTGGGGTGCTCTGTTTTTCCCCTTTCTCTCAGGGTTGGCTTGTACCCCCTGGGCGCAGATCTTTGTCAGGGATGACATGAATGTTCCCAGATTTCCAATAACGTCTCACAACACTGACACTTTCCAACAACACTCAGGTCTCCTTGCAGAGCTGTGTCAGCACATTTTCCCATGTCTGTGTTCCTGGGGAAACAGATCCTGAAGTGGCAGAACAGCAGGAACAACCTTGCCTGCAAAATGGAAACCAAGAAAAATATTGCTTTCCCTGACAATCCCCCATTTTTAAGAAACAACCTCCCACAGAGGTGGTGCAGACAACAGGAGTTTCAAACATCATTTCCCAAAGCCAGAAAGCTCAAAGTTAAAGAGTTCACCAGAGAGGGAATCCATTTTTAGCGCTTTACAGACAGATCATTTCATTTAGAACAGCCCCTCCTGAAATATCGCTGAGATTTCTCCTAAGAAGTGAAGTCACTTGGGCATCCAGGGAATTCCACATCAATAAAACAAGTCATACCTCTCCTGCAACTTTTATGACTACAACCATCTTCTTTCCCCCTTCTTCTTTATTCCTTTCTGCTCCTCCAGCCACCTCTGCTCTGGAATCACTTAAGGCAGAAGGAAAAAATGAAGATTATTGAGGTCTGAGCTCCACAAACTGCTCCTCCTTCTCCTGCTCCCCAAAAATTCCTGATACTGGGATCTCCACTCCTAGGAATATTCTTTGGATGAAATCTAAGGGTCAGCAGTGTCAACTTCCCAGACTTCTAACCAAAACAAGGCAGGGATGGATGGGATTTTGGGAAGGAATTGTTCCCTGGGAGGGTGGGCAGGCCCTGGCACAGGGTGCCCAGAGCAGCTGTGGCTGCCCCTGGATCCCTGGCAGTGCCCAAGGCCAGGCTGGACATTGGGGCTGGAGCAGCCTGGGACAGTGGGAGGTGTCCCTGCCATGGCAGGGGTGGCACTGGGTGGGATTTAAGGTCCTCTCCAACCCAAACCATTCCATGAGACCTCGTGCACTGGGCTGGGATCAGTCTCACACCAGATCCCATCTCACCACTTCCCAGGTAATCACCTCAACTCCCTTTCCACACGCTTGGTTCCCTGCTGGAACGAAAGAGAGGATAAAGCACGGAGCTGCTGTGTGGTGTGGGGGCTGCTGCCAGGAGCTGAGATCTGCTCCAGGCCCAGGAACCCGCCCCACATCCCCGCCTGAGCAGGGGTCACCTCACAGTGACCGCAGAGCTGCTGAGAGCCCCGGCCTTCAGCTGATTTATTGAATTTCAGACCCCCTCGTGCAGATCCAGAATCAATTTTTAAGCTCAGAATTCAATATCTCCCGACACCAAATTTCCTGCTTTCCAAGCCCACAAGGATCAAATCTGCAGCTCATATTCCAGGTGCTCGTTCTGTGACCCAGTTTGATGGGTTTTACACATCCCCAAATTGAACCAAAGGCTGAAACCCGATGATTTTTCCATCCTGTTGCCTGTGAAGCTGAACTTTCCCATTAACATAATCCCAAATGGAAATCCCATATTTTAAGGTGATATACTTCCATATAAATAGGAAAATATTAAAAGCAAATTTGTTCAGCACATTAAAACCCTGCTCTTAGCAGCCAGAGGTAATCAGTTTGTCATTCCACAAAAAGCCAATGTGCCTGGAATGAAGCAGCCATTTGATCCCTTACGTTTCCCATATAAAAAGCCATTCTGGAATCATGCATGAAGGATCCTGCTACAAGTGATGGGATTCTTCCAAGCATTACATGGCATTTCAAGAAGCATTAAACTCTTACCCTCCCATTTTTAGTTCTTACATGTTTTATCAAAATCCTGATTCAGAGTGAAGCAGCGAAAAACAGGGTTCCAACAAAGGAAAGTTTTCAAAAATAGGTGGTGAAAAACCCAAAGTATGAGATATAAACCACTAAAACTGTGAAATATTGATTGTGTTTTAAAAATATGGAGCAATGAGGCAGTAATTTACAATTAAATACCACATTTAGCACGCTGTGTGTTCAGAATACAACTCAATAATATAATGCATTAATAACTCAATAATATAATATCCAATATTCCAGGGAAATTAATGTTAATATTTAGCCTGTTTATTAACAGCCAAAAATGAAGCTGCTATAAATTTGCCCCAGGGGAGTCAGTAATGATGCATTACTCTTATTATTTCCCATTTAAAAATTAATTTTTTTGTGCATTGCACCTGAAGTTCCCAGAGGTACAGTTTTGTCCTCAAATGTATGGATAGAAATTTCTGGAAAAATAAACCAAACTGAACAAATAACCAAGGAAAGCCACCAATCTTTGCTGTGTTCTGTATTCACAGTCTGCACTGATTTGTTCTAGGAAGAAAGTCTTTCCAGAGCTGTTCATCATTTCCGTGTGAACCAATTGTACAAAAGAATTCTGTTTGCTCCTGTTTCTGCTCCCACCTCCCAAAGCCTCGCTGGGCATAGACTGGGGATGAAATACCCAAAAGGTCCTTTGGCAAAGCATTTTATTAAAGGGTTTAAATTTCTGTTCCTGTTTTATATCCTCACAACTGTCCAAAAGGGATTTTACCCATGGCTGGGATCTGCCCAGGGCTGTTTTACATCACGGAATGGGAATAATTTAGGTTGGAAAAGCCCTCTAAGACCATCAAGTGAACCAGAAGTGCCCAGGCCACCCCTGAGCCCTGTCCCCAGGTGCCCCATTTCCAAGGCTTTTAGATCCCTCCAGGAATGGGGAGTCCATCCCTGCCCTGGGCAGCTGTGCCAGGGCTCGAGAGCCCTTTCAGTGCAGGAATCTTTTCCTGAGATTCGATCTAAACCTCTCCACGTGGGAATTGTTGTTTCCACAGCTTGTGGCAGCTGTGATATTTCAAGGTTTAGCGTGGAATCTCTGTTTTGGTCTGAGAGCAGCAACTGTTGAGTTTTGCAGTCATTTCCCAGCCCTGTTTCTTCGTGTGGATGTTTCACATCCCGTTTCCTGCAGGTCTCCCTGCCCACTCCCACCCAACTGCAAACACATTGACTCATCCATCCCAGCCAGGGCTGGGAAAAATCCTATAAAAGATCCTCTACTGATGCAAAGGCTGCAACTGGGAGAAAATCCACACCCAAAAGGCTTTTCTGACCATGGAATAAAAATTATTTGAAAGGTACATTTACACTCTCATTAACACCGAAATTGCTCCCAAGGCAAACAAGCTTTTCCTGGTCTAGTTTTTGTCTGTTGGAGAGTAAGGGATGTTTTGAGGGGGCAGAGGGATAATTTTAATTTCCTTTTTACCTAGTGTTTTCATCTTTGCTAAATTATGAACTTGTCATGCTTATTCTCTTCTAATTTTCCCCCTAAATTTTGGAGATGAGTTGTCCTCTTAAACTCCTGAAAGGTGCGGTGGGAATTAAAAGCACAGGTGCAGAAATGAATGGAATATACCACAGCACCAGCAAGGGATCCACTGCAAATCTCAATATATCCTTTGTTTGTGTTTGTTTAATAAATGGGAATTCCAGGAAAACCTCCTGTTTGAACCAAGCAGGGCGATCACTTCTCTTCCCATTCCTTGTCTGCATCAGGTTAGAGACTGCCACGAACAATTTTGTATAAAAAAATAGTTTGAATTTTACTCCCTGGGCGTTTTGGAACAGAAAGGATCCAAGTGCTCATTCCCTGAATTGCTCCTGCTTCAGGTTTGCTCCAGATCCCCTTGTGCCCTTCAGCTGAGATGTGTGAAAATCAGGCATGAGGCTGCCCTGCCACATTTCTTCCAGCTCCTGGGAATTAAAACCTTTTCTATTGCATTTTTGGTTTACATTTTGTGCAGCTGTAAATTTCTTCCTTAGGCAGGAACTGAAATGGAAGCTGAAAGCAGCATTTTTGGCCTTTAGACTGATTCATTCCATCAAAACATAAAAACCACAGGCTGGAGCTAACAAGGGAAATACCTGTGTCACCAAAATGAGACATTTTCCACAAGATGAGATTCTGGGTGCAAAATGCTCGAAGTGGAGTAAATCCTAAATTGAATTCAGTACAGAGACATTAAGTTCAATAAAAGCTGCCAATAAGAGCACTTTTTCCATTATTATGTTGTGTCCTGAAATTACATGAAATGAATAAATACAAGGATATCAAGAAATACAATTTAAAAGATAATACCAGCTGATAGGCTGGGTTATTTTGCTTGATCCAAAATGAAATTTCAAGAGCTGATTGTGAAGATAAACACAATTATTTCAGCCACTAGGAGTTAAACCCTTACCTCTGCTTTCAATCCAAGCTTCCTCCTGCCCCAATCCTCTCCCCTCCATTCCTTTCTTCTCAAGTCAAGATGAAAGAAGTTTTCATGGATATCCAGTTATTCCCAGGGCCAGGTCTTGTGGGACGGAGACCAGGACTGAGTAGAACAAAGAAATATGGAAAAAACAAAAAATACGGGGAAGTTTGGGATTGTGGCTTATACAACAAATGCAGGGAAGAGAAGGATTCCAATGGATTTTTTAGGTGTGTGTGGGGGTCACAGCAAGCCCGAAACATAAACCTACAAACAGAAGAGGAAACCAAAGGACCTTGTTTGATATATGGCAACTCCTGTATTGTCACAGCACAACCATTTCTTGCCTCTTTCTGAAAAATGTCTCCAAAGAGAGAAAAATACATTCGGTAATTGTCTTGAAAAGAAAAAATTACTAATTTTACTGGAAGCTTCTCAGAGTTCCAAACCATTGGCCTCACTCAGACCACAATCTCTGACCTACAGGTGACCTCAAGCTCCCACGGCGGGTGCAGCAGCTTCACCTCCCTGCCAGGGCCACCCCAGGAAGGCCCCATCCACCCTCTCCTTCACCAACAAAGTGCTGCATTTGATATTTCTGCAAGCACCTGGCCTGAAACACCACATTCTCCACGAGTTTCTGCAGCAGGAATCCTGATTTCTGTGAGCCCGTTGGAATTCTGCTTTTACAGCCTCTGCTGGAACAAACCCCTCAGATTATTCCTCTGCAGCAGCCTCGCCCTTTCCAGTTCATCCCTCGCCTCCCTGCTGCACAGAGGGAAGCTGCTAGAATCCAGCTTTTCCATGTTTATTGCCACAACCCCTTTTTCCTTTGCTGAGCACGTCATCCCAGCGCTCCCAGCTCCCTGCAGCTGGCACCATCCGTGTTTTTCAATAAGGGCACGGCTCCTGTACAAATAACCAAGCACAACCACAAAGATAACGATGTTTTCCTCCTGCCACTTCTCACCTGGGGTGAAGGTGAGCATGTAAACCAGATGTTTTGGGCAAAAAAAGCAAATCCCCCAACTCACGACCCAGCAAAAGCCTCTTCTGGGTGTCTCAGGAGCTCAGGAAGATCCTGCATGATTTATAGCAGCAGGTACAGCACAACAAGCAGAGCAGCAGACAGGGAAACAGGGTACTGCTCATTTAATATTATTATTTATTAATACCTATGCAAGATTCACAAGTGTTTCTCCATCTACTCAAAATAATAACTCCGACTGCTCCATAATTTAATGGCTTTTTTCAAATTCAGGCACGCATTAAAATTCTTTTTGGTTTTGTGACTCAAGGAGGGGAGAAGGCAAACAGATAAAGTCATTTTTTATGTGTTATTTATGCAAATACATGGGGCTGAGCAATAGATCCACTGTTCACAGGCAATGCTGGTCCTTGCTGTGAGAATGGAGGGAAAATGCTGGGAAGAGCTGGTTTATCCCTCTCTGATCTGCAAGTCAGAGCAAAGCATCAGCTGCTGGGAGCTGCTGACTTCGCTCCTCCAACAGGAATGTCTGGGGTGTTCCTGAACCCTGCTAAAATACATTGCATTTTTCCATGGAGGGCACATACCAGTGCAAGGAAAACGCTGTGTTTTAAAGGATTGGGGTAATCTCCTCCAGTGTTCCCTGGGATCAGAAGGGAAAGGATTAAAATACTCCCAGTCTTTCCCACAGAGAAAAGGAGGGAAGCATCACTGCCAGGGACAGGGAGTCCAACTTGAGCCCTGGAGGCTCTGATTTGTGCTTGGCCAAGGATTTTTGTCTCTTTTTTTTTTTTTTCCAGCACAGTTAGGCCACTTACAGAATTTGATTTTTTTGATTTTTTTTTTTTTCCATTTTAAATAATTTTCAGCAATAATATTAAATTGAATTTGGCATTTGAAGAGTTTGTCATTTCAGGTCTTAATCATATGAGACTAAACACACATAAATAGGTTGTGTTTCACATCACTGGAGATCACCAGGTGAGAAACCAGGCTAAAAGTTCTGAGAATTTATGGCGGCCACCATTCAGTGTGGTGAGGAAAATTCATGGATTTACAGGAACTAAAGAAGAAATTGGCCTTGAAGAACAATTTTTTAATGATTGTCATCATTTAGCTACAGAATTATTGTTTGGGGGATGTTTTTTGAAGATATTTGTAATCAAAAAGGGAGGCTGCCATGAAGGAAATCTGTGGAAATAACAATAACTGCGATTAATAATCAATAATAAATATTATTTATCCTTCCTGGGAAAAACAACTTCACCCCAGCAGCAGATATAACCCAGTTAACAGAGAAACTGAGTTTAAAGAAGTTTGTCAAGCAAAATAAAAGGTTTCATGTGATAAGCAGCTCTTACTTAATAAAACTCTGAGTCTTGCATGATGGAGGGAAGGCAAAGACTTTGTTGGTGGTGCCAGAGGACAACCAGAGGTTGTCACTGATTTCCTCCTCCATCCCCATTACAGAAATTGCACCCCAGGTCCAGCTTGTCCATCCTGATCTCCTCTGGCAGTGGAAGGGGCTCCTGAAAGGATTAATAAACCTTGATCTAATTCTCATGATGTGTTCTAATACTCACAAAGGCCCAGTTCTTGCCTGGAACGTCAAACCCACTGAGGAGAAGTGACCTCAAAGTTGTGCAGACCAGGACTCGGAATTTTTTTTCATTTCAGAAAATAATCAGAGAGCCAAATATCAAAATGGAGCCTTGATGGAAATGAGGGGAGGAATCATTTTTACCCATCAGTTTAACACATTTCTTTTTTTTTTTTGCCTGAAACCTATCTGTATTCAGATACTTTTATTCTTTCAGGGCTTCAGGACAGTTCTGCCCACAGAAGACCAGAAATGCACCTTAATCTTCAAGAAACTCAAGGCTACAGAGGAGATTATATCCATTATTTTCTAGATTGCTGTCTCAATTCCAGAAGAGATCCAATCCTGCAGAGTTTAGCAAATATTCCAGAAAACCTGTCCATTATTCCTTGATTTATGATGGTATTAAAATGGGGAAGGGAACATCTTCTCAATAACTAAACCACACCAGACTTCAAGGCTTTAAGTTCTGTTTTCCACCCTTTGGAGAAGACGAAGCTCTGCCTCACGTCCCCGGCTCCAGAGAAGGGACGATGAACTGAATCAAAACATCTTTTATCAGCTGAGTCCTGGCAGCTGCAACAGCAAAGGTTCTTTAGGAGCATCTGACAGCAACAACCTGGAACAATAAAATCCAGCCTTTTGTCAGGGGTGGACAGGATGAATGACTGACACATGAAAGGGTCAAAACACTTCTTTTTATGCAGCTGAATATTTGCCTTCACCCTTTAGGCTCCTCTCCCCCAGCCTGCTGCTGTCCCAGATATGAGTGACAAGCCCTCAGAGCCGCTGGTTTGCTGTCACGCTTTGAGGGTTACAGGAATACAACGAGTAACCCACATTTTAAAGGAGCATTTCAAAGACAATGTGCATGGAACTGTAAACTCCCAAGGAGAGGTTTATGCTTTCCTCTGGGTATGCTGCGTTGTGCCCAACTGTATTTATAGCGATTTTCAAGAGTTTATGAAGCCAGAGAGCACAAAACCCAACAAATTGCATTCAGGGCATCAGTTTTCATCATTCCCAAGCCCCCTGGAAGCCCAGACAGATTTGTTTCCGAGTTCAGGAGCACCACACTCTGCTAAATATAACCTGGTGAGTGGATTTAGCTGGGAGGAGGCACCACAATGAAATTTCTTCCACAATTTTACATCCCTCCCGAAACACAGGATGCCTTTGAATGGAAACTTGGAGATTCAATGGAATATATCAGATTAATCCCTTTGGAAAGGGAGCTCAAGGGCAAAGACTCTCAGTTCTTTATGTCATGGAAATCTTAGAGATTGGATGGGCAAGGGGCAGGTGAGACTTGACCTGTCATTATTTCATTCTTAATATTAAGTTTTCAAATCCTCCAAGGTGATAAAAGATCAGATTTGCTACATTACACAACAAAACCCCTCTGATTCCATCCCCACATTCAGAGCCCTCCAGGTGGATTCATATTCCCAAGGGATCTGCTGGGATACAGGACAATGCCATCCAAATTTCCATGGGTTTAATGCATTGATTGAAATTCCTTGGAATGTGGTTGGTAAAAAATAGGATGAAAAGAGGCCAAGGAGAACATAATCAGCAGCAGAAGTTTTAGTTTATATCCATTTCCTTTTTCTTATTCTAAAAGCAGGTAATTCTGAAAAAAGAAACAAAGCCACCAACAGAAAACTCCACATAACAATCGAGTTTTATAACAGCTGCTCCCTCAGGAAAAATGCCAGGGATGTGAAAAACGACACAAAATTCCACCAGAATTAAAGAATATTCACTCAACCCAGTCAAAATTACAACAAAATGATCTGAACAAGAGCTGTCACTGAGAAACAAATCATACCCAGTGTATTATATGCAGCTTTTCCTGACGCTGACAGAAACTTTGGGGTTTGAAACACTTCTAGTTACATTTATAAAGAGCACAGTGGCATTTTCCATATTTGCTTTACCAAATCTCCAGGGAAGTTTCAGGATGAAGCACAAAATCTTTGAGAAGAGACTGAAAATAGCAGCTGAAGGCACTGTCAGATCTCCGCTTGCTGTGTCTCAGCAAAGCATTTTTCACTTCGAGTTTCAACCTGATTTCTTTCAAGGGCTGATCTTAAACAGCGACATTCAACCCCAACCACTCCAAGAAATGGCTTCTGAAAAAGCCAATTTTTAAATGCACAGTGAGAAATTACAGATCTGAAAGAGCAGAAAACAGCCAGACACGAGTCAGGGTTTATCGATTGTTAGGTCTGGAACCAGGTAAGCAAAACCACACGGAACTGTCCCCTAGAGCTGTGAGGGAGCCTTTGGAAATCATGGAATCTCCTTTTCCATGGTTGCCAGCTCACCAGAGGAGCAATCCCACCACAGGGTCAACTCCCACTCCTGGATTAAAGAGCAGGAATAGGGTGAACAACTCAAGAAATGTCATTTCTTTGCTTTCTCATCAAAATAAATATCTTTTTTTAGGAAAAATATGATAATTTGGGTAAGAAATACCTGGTCACGCCTGCATCAGATACAACCACGTGACTTCAGGGAGAAGCTTGATCCCATGGGGACCTCTCCCAAATGTTCCTCAAGGCTGAGCTGGAGAGTTTGGATTAAATATCAGGAAACATTTCTCCACTGCAAGGTTTGTCAGGGACGTGGAATCCCCATCCCTGGAGTTGTTCAGGATGTGGCTCTCGGGGACAGGGTTTGCTGGTGAGCTGGGCCGATGGCTGGGCTCAGTTTTAGAGCCCTTTCCCAACCTTTTATGAACTGTGTTCCAAAAAAACTGGTGCAGGTGGAAATCACGGGTCAGGATGTTGAGGCAGCTCCTGGAAGAGATGGATGGGACCAGAAAATGAGGAAAAGGAGCCTCTCCCTGACTCTTTGTGATCCCAAGGATATTTGCTGCTTCAAGGGTGGGTTTTAGACACTGGGATTCCAAACACGTTTCCAGCCTAAATCCGGGAGATTTCCCACTGCTGTAGCACAAGGAGATCTTGAATCAATTCTGCTTTTGCTGTGTTCAGCTCAGGTTTCCCTTGATTCCTGAAACACGGAACACAACAAATACAAGAAACTTCCCTGCTTTGTACCACAGACACCACTAAAATCACCTTTTTTAGTTGTTTCGGATTTCAACAGCTCCTCTCATGGAGCTTCCCAAGCGGTTCTAAAATAATTGAGGTATTATTTCCTTTCTCTAATTTAAAAGCACTTAATCCATAGTTTGTTTTTTCCACGCAGCACAAAAATAGGCAAAAATCTTTGTTTGGTTTTGTACCCAGCACTATCAAATTGCTTTTTCCTTTCCAAATCCATTAACTCTTTGTTAACCTTAATAATTCTCCAGCTTTTAACTTGGATTTTCCTACCATTTCATATCATTCCTGTAGATCAATTCAACAACTTTTCCTGTTCAGACAAGAAAATCTGAATTAATTTATAAAATCTGCCTATTTTTGCTCCTGAATAATTTTATAAAATCTGACTCTCTTTGCTCCTAAATTTTATAAAATCTGTCCCTTTTTGCCCCAAATAATTTTATAAAATCGACCTCTTTTTGGCTCCTAAATTTCACAAAATCTGCCTCTTTTTGGCTCCTAAATGTTATAAAATCTGCTTTTTTTTTTTTGTTCCTATTGTTTAGCACTTCCTTTAACTCATTAAAAACCCATTTCAACCCAGTCACCCTGGAACAAAACTGGAGGCTGGGAAAACTTCACAGTGCAGAAAAATGATCCCTTCATCCCAAACTTGTTCTGTCTCTCAGCAGTTTTGGAATCAATAATGTTCTTTAACCACCCCGGACACTTTGCAGGGCGCAGCTGAAAGCCTGGCTGAATACAACAAATAAATGAGGCAGAACAAAAAGAAAAACAGATTTTTGAGTGTTCCAAACATGTTTTTCTTGCATAAAAACCATTCAAAACCCTCAAATTTTGTTTTTTATAATCCACCCAAATGGATATTTAAGGAGAGTTGAAGCACACATTTATATTTGCTGTGAGTAATTTGAAATAAATGGCTTTTAACATGAAAAATATGAAATATTTAAAGAAAAATAATGGGTTAGTGTTCCCATGAAATAAATGAGATCCTCTGCCATTGTGGGATGTATCCCAAAGGATGTTTTTGAGGATAAAAAGCAAATTTTGCTTCTAATTCCTATGACTTTGCATTATTTTGAATATTTTAAATTAATATTTTGAAGGCCATTTATTCCTATATTTGCAAATTTTCAATATTTACATAAATTTTTTTCTCTCTCCTGTTCTCAAGATTATAATTCCTGTTATTGTAACAATTATTCCCAATTCTGAATCATCCTTTTCCCTATTTCACACTTCAAATTGTCCCTAAATATTACCCAGAACTGATTTGATTTCTTTAGTGGTGGTGTTTTTCTTCTTTAATTCCTTGTAAGTATTCCAATATTTAGGTATTTTTTAACCTTTCCTTCATTATGGTCAATGAAAATTACATTAATTACCTGCTCAGGTCAAGTTTTAATTGACTTAAATGTGGCTCTGCCTCAGCTCTTTTAGGCTGACACCACATTCCT
The DNA here is from genome assembly GCA_013397915.1 of Daphoenositta chrysoptera. NCBI lineage: Eukaryota > Metazoa > Chordata > Aves > Passeriformes > Daphoenositta > Daphoenositta chrysoptera. Next base: position 32,631 of record VZRO01008018.1, on the reverse strand, counting down.
CATGAATATTCCATGTTTTACCTGGAGATGGCTGGAAAACCTGGAGCTGAAAACTAAAAATTGCAGGGAAAAGTCTTGTACAAGGACTGTAATCCTGATCTGGTGAACGGAGCAGAATCTTTGCTCAGAATTAATAATAATGAGAATAATTATAATAACAATAAAATAATAAAATAAAATAGGAAAAATATTAATAAAAACGAAGTTACAATAATGATGATAATTATAATAATAAAAATTTTAAAAACCAACAGCATTGAGTCCAAATGAAACCCACCAGGATTTCTTTTACAGAGCTTGATTTCTGCCACTCACCAAATCAATCCCATTTTCCTTGCTCTCTTGTGGTACTTCCCAAGGCTGGAGCCTCAAAACCTCTAGGAAAAGCTGGAGCACTTTAAAACCAGCCAAAACCCACCATTTAGGATGTAAAAGTTCCTATAATTTATTCAGCCATGGAAAGTACCCATAAAAAAAACATGAAATGGAGGATAAGATAATTTTCCCGCTACTCCTCTGCGGCTTCTTGTGGCTTTTTCAACTTTCAGTGTTTTAAAAGAGGCATTTTTCCATCTCGGAGTAGCCAGAAGTTTGGATAAATCCCTTCTGTTTGCTCCTTCTTCCCCAGTTGCTTTAAGGCTAAGACTGAGTTTAATTATCACTCGGAACACAGGTCAGAGTTTGGGGTGAAAATCTGAAATATTCATTCAAAACTTACATGCTGTGATTAGAAAGTACTTCTGAAATTAGGATTTTCACTGAGAATCTTTTCCTCTGAGCCAGCAGATGCTGAAAGTCCTCAAGAGCAGAATTTGATGAAGAAAAGCAGCTTAATTGAAAAGCTGCCTTTGCAAAATGAGCATCGCTTCCCAGGCCACGGATATTGCCAAAAGCTTCCAGAGGTAAAATAAAAAAACAGGCTGGAGGCAAACAAAACTCTCTATATTTTTTTACTTAATAGTTGTAAGTTTTTTACCACAGTTCTCACACAGAGGGAAGTGAAATTACTTTCCAGAAGAGAGAAAGGAGTTTACAGCACAATAAAATCAGATCAAAAAAGCTAAACTAGCAATAGTAGCTGCAAAAAGAAGTTTAACACAGGCACACACACTCACAAATCCAAGCTGGACAGACAAGGCAAAGCCTTCCAGGAATATTATGGAGTAAGTCCAGCACTTCTGTGCCACAGATCCAGCCCTGTAAATCTGGTTTTAATGGAAGGAGTATTTATGGACTTTGGGTAGGCCCAAACTTTTATCCATTCCCTGAACATCAGAACACACAGCGCTCGCACAGATGTGAAGGCTAAATTCCCATCTCACCCTGACTGATGTATAAACTCTTTTTATGGGAGAGCAGCAGCCAGGCTTTCCTGCTCCTGGAAAAGGAGGAGAAAGAGCTGTTGGGATAGGGCAAATCACACGAGATAAAATCCATCAATCAAGGCAGGCAGCAGTGAGCTGGTGACTGACAAACACGAGGTGTGCAGGTTACCCCATCTCAGCTCCAGAACACGCTAAAATATCAGCAGAAAGTTGCTATCTGGTGGAACATGACAAAGTCAGTGAAACTTGGAAATTGGGGAATAATCAGAAAGGAACAGAGAAGCCACACGCTGGAGGAAGTGCTGGTATCTGAGATGGGGTGGGGTTTGCTGATAAAGTAGGAAATATCTGAATATCAAATTCAGCATTAGAGGCCTTGTGGAACAACTCAGTGTTTTCTCAGGAGTGTTGGCAGAGACACCGTGTGGAATCCGAGCTCCAGTGGGGAAAGCTCCCACACGGATACAGGCCCTGAGTAACCGGGGAGGATACTGGGAGTTACTGGGAAGTCATGCAGCAGAAATTCATGCTGCAGTCATGCTTGAAGAAAACTTTCTCATCCTGCTACATCCTCTTCATTCCCCTCTGGGTAGGATTCCTCCTGCACTCTCTCCCCTCAGAAAAATCCCTCAGGAGAACTCTGTTGCTCTATTGAGGGTCTCTCCCCTCAGTCATGACCTCTGTCTGAAGATCACATCAATCCCAACGTTTTTAGTGCAATTCCCAACACCGTGAGCACCAGAATATGGATTTCTGCAGGTGAGGGACATCACTGGTGCAGGGGAGCTGATTCCCAGCTCGTTTCCAGCTCCCTGCTCTGCTGCTCTAATTAGCAGACACATCCACGCCTCATTTCAGCCTTCATGCTATGCTTGTTCTTTAAGAGATCCTAAAGCATATGCTCAGCTGCACATTATGGATTGAAACGGGAGCTGGAGGCATTCCAAAATCCAGCCCTGACCAAGTTGTCTCAGGGAAAAAGTCACTGCAGATGAAGCTACAAAGATAATTAAGTCAAGTGTCAACGGGAGTAGTTACTTCCACTTGAGCTGCAGCTCAGCCACGGATCTGCTGCGAGAGGACACTGTCACCTCTGAAACCAGGGAGAGAAATGGAACCAACTCCAGTGGGGAAAAACTGGCTCGGGAATCGCTGGGGTTTTCATTGGTGGTGTCAAAGCAAAGCACATCCTATAGATGTGGGGTTGGATCATACTTGGAAATGGGAAGTGTTTTTCTTGGATTGCAATTATATCAGTGTTAATGCCAGATCTGTGTAAAACTTCCCAGGCTGTTCCCATTTCACAGCTCTCAGGAACAGGGTGGGATGGTTGGGGTGTCCTGTGCAGGGCCAGGAGCTGGACTGGATCATCCTGGTGGGGCCCTTCCAGCTGAGGATATTCTGTGTTCTGTGATTCCTACCACCATCAGCAAATTGTTTGGGTTTTCTTTTCTTTTTTTGGGTTATGCTCTCCAAGCTGGCCCTACGAGGCCAATTAGCTGTTTCTAATTAATGACTTGCTGCTGCTTGTCAGAGCAATGCCCCTTGTCCTGAGAGGAGCACCTGGGTCCTCCCAGTGCTCTGCAGACATTTCCCTGCTCATTTTGATGCCTTTCAAAACCTGGCATAGACACTGATACCATTTTCTGTCCTGGTAAAATTAGAATTCACGGTCCAGTTGTCAAAGGAAAAATGGGAATCCATGCAAAGACCTGTCACTGTGGGAATTACCTGTGACTGTCACAGATGGCAAGTGTTAATTAATGTTCTTTTTCTGAAGGGACTGTCATGAATGGACCCTTTTCCTGTCAGCTGTGGGAGAAAACCCTTTTCACTCCTGACAGGGCACTCGTAGACTCCAGCTCTTTTTGGGCTCTTGGAGTCCTCAACCTACATCTTCAAAGAGAAATTATATATGAAATTTAAAGAAAGGCAATTCAGTGTATCTTTGTGAGAGGTATTGGCGGGGAAGCAGAATTCCCACAATCAGTCCAATGGGATGTGTAAGAGTTCCAAGGATTAAGGATGTTGCAGTTACAAGGATGTGCTGATTCCAGCTAAAGGGGTCTGATCCCAGCTGATTCCAAAGTCCAGCTGAACTGCAGGAGCAGAGAGTCTCTACAGGACCCTCTTAACAAATAACAGCCCTCTAAAAAACTGCAAAAGAGCAGCTTTAACCATTGGTATTAAATATAAAGAGGAAAACTGTCTCGGCATCCTGTTCATGGAACAGCTGAATTAGCACACTTTCAATCCCTGTAGGGCCAGAATTCCAGCATAATGGAATTCAGGGTCAAAAAAAGGATGCATCAGATGAAAAATTAGGAAGAGATGCTGTGGGAAGGGGCCTGCACACCCTCAACAAGTTAATGTTGGAAGTGAACAATGCAAAATTCATGAGCAAATCTGGCAGAGAAGCCTTAAACCCACTGAAGACATGAAGCAACAAAAATAACAAGATGCTGTCTTAACAAGATGCCCTTAAATAAAAGGATTTGTCATGGTAATAAAAAATATCAGCAAAAATAGATACAGCTTCAAACTGCAGCCAAAAGCAGCAATTCTTCCTGAGAAAATGAGATCAAGGCAAGCTTGGAAGTAAGGGCACACACAATGAGTCTAAATGGCAAAGAGAACAACGAAATGAAGGAAAACAAGGAGATTAGCTCAGGAAAACAATAGGCAAGAAAATAAAACCAGATATAACAACTCTCTTGGGGAAAAAGGATATAAAATCCAAACAAAAGGAAGTGCCTGACAAAGTACAAACAAATGACAATGGATGGAAGAAAAATATAATTACAAGAAAGGACTCAAAATGTTGAAATACTACAGATTTAAATAATCACTCAGTCGATATTAATTCCAAGAGAAAACGTCATTTTGCAGGAATAAATACAAGAACAGAGTGTGTCCTTCCCTAACAAAAAAAGAAGTCATCCAGCTCCTGTGTCCTTTCCCAAACTTTCTAAGGAGATTTGAATGCACAGCTTTATTTCCCAGACGTTATCATTTGCTTTGGGCTCCCATCAATAGCATTACTCACGAGGCTTTTGTGTTTTCCCCAGCATTTTGTGAGTCAGCCAACACAGGCCAGGGATAATTGACAGGAATCACTCAGAAGGAACATTCCTGACTCAAAGCAGAGCAGAGAGATGAGTGCAGACGTTCTGTTCTACCCCTTGAAATGACATCAGAACAAGACTGACTTTGTATTTAAGAACAGGTCATTGCTTTTTGTCTGAAACAATTGGGAGAGTTGGTTTCCTGATGGGAAAGCCTGAGTTAAATCCAACTTCTATTGAAACCAATAGGAAAAAAGGGCAAGTGGCACTTTTTGTGTTGATTTCGGACCTCTGGATCCTTTTCCAACACATTAATCAGAAAGCCCGATAGAAATGAGGTTTCTTTGTGGCATTAATTTGTTTGAAAGTCACACAATAGCCAGAGAAGCTTCATCCAAAACTGAGCTAATCTTCCAAAAAGTTTCTCTTTTGTCCCAACCCAAAATATGTAAAAAGATGGTTCATAAATGAGTAGAGCTGACCAAAAAATAACCATACTTTGTACCAATCCTTATTATTTGAGCAAAAACTGGTTTTTTTCCATGTTAGATCTGAAATCTTTTCATAGAATTGTAAAATCACAGAACTGGCAATATTGGACAAGACCTGTAAGATCATTAAGTCTCACCATCAACCCACCACCATGATCACCATTAAACCATGTCCTCAAGTGCCACATCCCCATGTTTTTGGAACACTTCCAGGGATGGTGACTCCACCATTCCCTGGACAGCCTGATCCAATGTTTTATAGCCCTTTCCACACAGAAATTCTTCCTGGATTTCCTAGATTTTGCTCACACAGAGCCATCCATGGGAGTGGCTGCTACCAAGCCTGACAGAGGATGTGCCCTTTGCTCCTCTCTGGAGCCACTCCTGCTCCTTCCACCCACTCTGTGTGCAAATATTGGGAATTTCTAGATATTCCTACTGCTGGCTACAAAGGCAAGGAGTGGAAGCATCCAAAACTTCAAGCATTTTCAGGGGTTGAATAGAGGTTTAATAAAGTAAAGTAAAGTAAAAGAATAAAAATATCCAACCCCCAAAAAAGAATTCTGAGAGAAGGTGAAAAGCTTTCTTGAATCTCTACATAATTTGAATTTTGGCTCTTATTTGGGAGAGAAAAAGGACATCGGTTGCAGAAGAGAGATGATGAACTTTTTATCCCTTTACTGGCCTTAGGATGGGGAAGGAGACAGTGGAAAAGTGCTCCCAGGAATGGGGTTCCCAGGGACACCCCAACTGCCTCATGCTTTGTTTTAACTGTTAATCCCTGTTTACAACAAAAAAATCACATATTCTAAGCCAGTTTTTTGGGGTGTTTGGTGTGTTTTGATAAGTTTTTTTTCTCCTCAGTGGGTATCATTTAAAGCAACTCACAGGGTACAGTTTCTGCTGACCCAACAAATCCATCTCTTTAAAATTCGGGGGTTATTTACTCCTCACTCACTGTTCTGTCTTCCCTCTTAGCAAAAGACATAAAAAAACATAGAGAAAACTCACCATTCCTTCTTGGGTTATTGATCGAGTGGGCTCTGTGTGGAGTAGATGCAGATTCCACGTGTGCAGTCCACTGGGATTGTCTCTGCTCTGTTACATGGTTGGAAATATATCAATTTTAAAAAACCAATGCTTCTGAAAGTGGTTTAGGCCATAAAAAGAAATGTACACTTATCAGAACTAACATCAGGAAAGACACAGGGAGGAACTGGGTTATCTTTGGAGTGATAACAGCAATGGGAAAGCAGTATCTACTGAATTTCCAAACTGCATCAGGCATTCTCCATGCACTGGAAAAAGCCTCAGGCACTTCTAAATATGCTGGGTTTATTCTGTCCCATGTTGGTCTCAGAGGCTGAGCTAAAATTAGCTTTTTTTTCTTTTTTTTTTTCAGTTTAGTTGTTCAGGATCTTTCTCAGGTATGGTGAGGACAGGTTTGCAATAACTGGGTGTTTCAGGGTTTAACCCTGCAGCAGATCCATAGGAACAACATCTCCTGGTCCAGCCAATTCTCTCCCTGCTCTCTTCTTACAGTGGGAAGTCCTGGCAAACAGCCCTGGTTTAATGGTTATCACTGCCATAACCTCAATTCTCTCCTCACCTACTTTCTAATTCCATATCATCCACCCTAAGAGCCAAACCCCTCCTCATCAGTAACAATTCTGTTGATGGCAGCCAGTTCCATGTCCTTGCATTGCCCCAAATTGCAGCTCCCAACAACCACAATTCCAAGTATCTTAAATCCCAACCTCTTTTAAAGGTTGCCCAAAACAAGGAAATGAAAAACCTGCTGGTTGACCTAATTGGGCACTGCCAGGTTGTCCCTCTGCTCCACCTCCCGTGACCCATTAAGCTACAGGACATCATTTCCTGTTAATTAAGAGGCTCAATTAGAGTATTTTGAGCTGAGCCTCCTTTAACTGTGTTATAACCAAGCAAAACCCACTGACAGCCCCAAACTGACTTTGTGAAATCTTGATCCTCAGTTTAACTTCCTCTATAACCTCTTCTTCTTTATGGGGATCTGCTTCTCATCCTGGGATTTCCTTCCACAAAAAACTAACACAGAACTGCTTGGTCAACACATTTCTCACTTCCAAGACACCAATCCCTCATTAAATTTACCAAGCAAGGAAACAGCCAGCCACAAACTAGGAATATAAACAGTGGAATGAATCCTAAAACACTGTCAAGCAAACTATATTGAAGATTTACTTTGGTGTTTCTTAATTTTGACGACCATGAGGGCTGAGTTGCGGCCTACCATGAGGGCTAAGTTGCGGCCTACCTAAATTTCGTTGTTATTGACTGCACTGAAACAGCCTTGAAAAAAAGGACCCAAACAAAAAACAACTCCTTAAGCAGAGCTTTTACTTTCAGAGTGTTTTTGGGCACTCTCCTCTTTGCATGTACAGCCTTGATTTGTCTCTTTTCCCTGGTCTCCTCTTCCCTTCAATCCAAAGCCGGAGAGCTGTTGAGCCAGGCCTAAGAATAGGCTGCAATCAAACCCTGAGGATGCTCCATCCAAACACAACTCTTCAGGACAAAGAGGAGGCCACCACATTCCAGGGACAACACTCTCCAGCGTGAATTCCCAAGGGGAAATTACATATCAGTGAGTCAGTGCAAGGAAAGGTGCTCACTCTTTGCCATGGAAACAGGTGAAGGGACAGGTTACAGAAGGAATTGTTTCAGTGGAGAGGCTGTGGAGAGCTGGCAAGAGCAGCAGCCCTGTTGGGAAACTGAAGGTGAGAAAAGAGGCATGTTTTGAATTTGTCCCATGCAGCAGGGAGGAGGTGCCATCCCCCTGAGCAGCTCCTGTCTGAAGCACCCGCAAATGCTCAGGCTACCCCATTGCTTGCAGAAAGCAAAGTGTGATTTCATTTACTGAAACAAAACTGTGTGATGAGAAATAGTGACTCTGTGGAAATGTGAACAGCCTGATCCCAACAGGTTCTTATCCTTGGCTTCCCCCTGCCATCCCCACATGAGCGCCACAGGCAGAAAAACCATCCCTGAGATCAGAAGTGTATTGAACAAACCTCCACATGCTCCCAGTCCATCACACCATGGTGTTATTCAGGGCTTTGTTAGGTTTGATCCTTGCATCCACAACCATCCCCAGCTGGAGCTGCTGGGCTCTGCCATCCATCCCAGTGACTGATGGCCACGTCCACAGCACCTGGAAAAGGGAATCGGAAGGAAAGAGCATCCCTGCAATAATTCAATCTGCATAAACCACCTTTCCTGCAACTGCATTATTCTCACTTGTCATTAATTACGACATCTCCAGCGATTTCTTCATTGATTTGAAGGAGGGTGTCATGCATTTGGGGTTCTCAATCAATTTTTCTCCTCTCGGCACATTTAACTGCTGCAGAATTTTCCACAGTGATTTTGTTCTTCACAGCTCCTTGAAAAACACCTCAGCCTCCAATTTATTTCCAGTCATTAAAGCAAAATCTTTTGAATGGACAATATGATTTATAAAGTGGGAGAGATACTTTTATGCACTGCTTTATGAATTCTAAGCCTTCAATATTTGTTACAGCTCTTTATTCATTTGGTCTGAAAAGCCAGGAAAAGAGAGCTCACCACTGAATAAAGAGGAAAACGATTCTCAGCTTTCAAACAATGAGCACATCAAATTAAAAAATCATTTATTTCGGTGCCTCTCCTGCTGCTCCATCACAACAGCACACAATTGTGGAGCCTTCATGCGGATATTCCATGGCTTTGAGGGGAAAACTGGAAGTGAGCGACTGGCAGAGCCCAGAGGAATCCACAAACTCTGGAGTGGGACTGAAACCACAAAGTTCATGTTTTTCTTCATAGAATCCCAGAATGGTTTGGGTTGGAAGGGACCTTAAAGCTCACCCAGTGCCACCCCTGCCATGGCAGGGACACTTTCCACTGTCCCAGGCTGCTCCCAGCCCCAATGTCCAGCCTGGCCTTGGGCACTGCCAGGGATCCAGGGGCCTCCTCATCCTCACAGGAAGGAATTCCTACCCAAGATCTGATCCAAACCTTCTCTCCCTGCCATTTTGAAGTCATTCCCTCTTTTCCTGTCATTACCTGCTCTTACCCAAAATCTCTCTCCATCTTTCTTGTAGCTCCCTTCAGGCCACAATTAGTTCACCCTGAAACCTTCTCTTTTCCAGGCTGAACAATCCCAATTCTCCAACCTTTCCTCCCAGCAGAGCTGCTCCATCCCTCTGATCATCCTGGTGCCTCCTCTGGACTTGCTCTAACACATCCATGACTCTGGAGTCAAGATATTCCAACATCTCCAAAATGCTAAATCACATCCACCTCCTCTGGGAAAGGGAGCACGGTGCCTTTGGTGCTCAAATCCATCTCTTCACTCTGCCTTTTTACAGACCCAAACATCCCAACCACATCCATATTTCTCCAGAGACCTGGAACAATTTTTTTGGTTGTCGCAGACCAAAGCTCTTCATCCTCCCCTCTCCTGGACAGGTGGCACTGCTGTTGTGTGAGCCTCGTGCCCAATCCAGGAGGATCTTTGCCATTCATCCTGAATCCTATTCCTGCCCTTTCATTTCCCAGATAATTCTCACTCATCCCTTTTCATCCATCCATGACTTTTCCAGTGTTTTCTATCTCAGCTATTTGAATCCAATCTTTCCTGCTGGCTCAGGGTGGCTCTGCTTTCAGACCTCATTTGTCACACAACCACATGGCAGCTTTACCTGATTTCTGGGAACTATTCAAATTTGTTCTTTATTGCTTTAAAAATCCATTGTGAACCTCTCGACTCCCCTGCATTGTGCAAAGAAAAATAATTATAAAAATACCCTCTCTCTTTAATACCAATAATTTGTCATCTACTGAAATTTTTTTCCTAGGTATAATAGTAGTTTAACTCATTAACTTTATGCTAAGTACAGCAATTTTGCTGTCTGCTACCCAAATATTTCTAATATTAATGATACAGCTTAGATAAAGTGATTTAAGTAGTTGTACATTACAGCGTGCTTATACAACGATAATCAATTACCTTGAAGACTGAACTCCAATCTTTCACTTCCAATTATGCTTTCATCTTTCTGATGATCACCCTGCAAGAGCTCTCCTTAAATTCCAGAATCCAGTTTGACATTAAAGCCCCACTGACTGGGCGGGAGGGGGAAGGAGCAGTGTGCCTGGGAGCAGGAGGCCGGAGCAGCGGGATGCGATGTGGAAAGGGGTTAAGGGGCTGCCAGGAGAAAAAACATCGTTGTGTTTGTCCAACAGCAGCACTTCAGCTGCTGGCACAGAGGGACACACGGAGCCAGCTGCACTCCGGCCCAGGGAGGGGCTCCTGCTGCCCAGAGGGGCCGGGGGATGGATGCAGCAGCTCCAGGCTGGGAACTGCCCTTCGCTGCATCCCCGCCCTGCACATCTCCCCAGGAGCTGCAGCAGCAGGGCCAGGAGGGCTCTGCCCACCGGGGAGCTCCTGCCTTCCTCTGCCGGGCAGCCGGAGAGCTCCTGGCCTCCTCCCCACGGAGCTGGCCCTGTCTGAGCTCTGCCTCACAAAGCCCCAGGAGAGCTCTGCCAGCAGCTCTGTCCCTCCTGGGGACGCTGAGTACAACACCAACCTTCTGCAGGTCAGGAACTTCACGGCTTTAAGGTTTTGGCTCCACAGGGTAATGCCTATAAAATTCTACATTATCAGCCATCCCTGGAATGGCCAGGTTGGACAGGCCTTGGAGCAGCCTAGAATAGTGGGAGGTGTCCCTGTCCATGGCAGGGGGTGGAAGGGAATGGGCTTTAAAATCCCTTTTAACCCAAACCATTCTGATTATAAAAAATAAGAAGCAAGGCTTGCTCATGGTGTGATTCAAACACAGCTGAAACCAGGACAATCCCCTTTGCCTCCACTGAAACCTGGTCAGGAATTTCTGCAGCTTTTCCTTCTTCACTGAAATTGTGGGAGCCTCCCTTACAAAGATGAGTCTGGAGCTGTTTGCTCACGTGAGGGAGGGTTCAGGACACCGAGAGAAGCACCTGGGCATGGTCATCTTTACCTCAGTCAGGAAAAACTGCTTTGTCTTCTTTGCCAAATATTTATGGTCATGAGAATCACAGAGACAAGAAAAAGTCTCCAAAATCCTTGACAGCTCTCTCCCCTAAAAACAAAACCATAAGTAGCAAAATATTTCTTTTTAAATTGTATAAATAATTGGGCATAAATTCCCTGAAATTGTCTTAAACACACACAAAATGAAAGCTTTCAGGAGAAAATCACCAGACTAAAACTCCAAGCAGTGTCTGTCTCCAATAACCCTCCCAATCTTATTTCCAACAGTTGAAAAAAACCAGGACAACTGCACAATATTCAGAACTTATTCCAGACTTGACTCAGTGGATTCTTTTTAAAACAAGCCCATTTTGCATATGAATTAAAATTTAAAAAGCACTAATAACTGTAGATGATGAGCACTAATCTTGGTCTTCAGCCTCAGCATCCCTGGAAGTCTTTCCCTCCTGCTTGAGCATGACATGTTCAGAATATATCCAATTTTTCCATCTTTTATTTGCATAGGTAGGGATTATTCAGTTTATTCAAGCCAATTATCTCAGCGTGATTCATCATCATGATGCTCCAAAATAAAAGCAATCACGCTAGATTGGTGCAATTAAAAAGGTATTTTTATATTTGGAGAGAAAAATTACCTGTTGAACTGGGAACTTTTCTCCAAACAACATCAGGGTACTTTGTTGAACTGGTGTGAAACGTCTTTTCCTCTCCCTGAAACTCAAATGCAGAGCTCTGAGATTTCCCTTGGTTAAATAGATGTAAAAATCAAGTGAAAAGCTCTGGTTTGTACACTAAGCCAAAATAAAATTGTATCGGCCCATTTAAATAAATAAAATCCTCCTGTTTTGCAGGAGAAGCACTCCAGGGAAGGCACTGAGGGAATCAGGGGTACGGACCCATAAACCACTCCAGGAGGGAAAAGGGGAAATCTTCCACTCCACGAGGTTTTTCCCAGAGCCTCTCTCAGTCACGCATTTCCAACTGTCAATTAAATATTGTTTAATTGACATTCCCAGCTTCTCTGAGCAACCTATTCCACTGCTTGACCACCCTTTGTCAAGAATTCCTTCCTAACATTTAATCAGCCCTTCATTTTAAAATCCTTGTCCATATCAAAAGCCCTTTTTAGAAGCATCCTTGAGGTGCTGGAAGCATTCAAACCTTGCACAAATAATATAAAGATTTACCTGATTAGTGCCAATCCCTGATCGGAGCACACAGAAATAATGATAAAGTAACCACAGAAATCAGGGACAGCGACTTTTAGAGCTCATGGTCATTGCAATTCACCTCATCTTCCTTCTTAGGGAAGGGAAAAGGATTCTGTGGATATAAAATCATTTATTGATCCAATCCAACTGCCTGACCAACACTTAAAGCCTGTCAAGGGCATTCTCCAAATCCTTTTTAAACACCAACAGGCCAGGGGTATCCACCACCTTTCTGGGAAGCCTGATCCAGGGTTTACCCACCCTCCCAGTGAAGAAGGGTTTCCTGATGCCCATTGTAAACCTCCAAGAAGAGTTTTGAACCATTCCCATGAATCCTATCCCTGAATCCCAGAGGGAAAAGTTCAGCTGAGGTGTATTTTTGCACATATAAACACATTTATACACATTTATACACATATAAACACATATAAACACATATAAACACATGCACGTGTGTTTGCTCTGCTGCTGCAGAGAAGCAGCTCTGCATTCCTCACTGAAAAACCTTTGCAAGTGCAAAAGTCACAGAGAGGGCCAGGAACCTCAAGGCTGTAAACAGAATAAGAAATTCATTCCTTCAGTTTCCCTTTGATATCCAGGGAAAGCAATTTGTGGAGGCAGTGGGCAGAAGGAAATGCAGAGAGGAGCCTGCCCAGACTGGAGCAGGAGCCCCTGACTCCAGAGCAGTGCAGCCAGCACAGAAATCCAGCAGCTCCTGACAAATTCCCTGCGTGGCAAACACATTTCAGGAGCAGACAAAGGGCTTCAAACAGGAATTGATGTTGTGCTCACAATGGAACGAGGCTGTGGCCAAACCCCACCGCAGCTGCGTCATCTGGAAACACCCAAAATGTTCAGATACCTGATTTTTTTGAAGTGTCTCTCCACCTTTGATGGTGGCAGAATCTGAAACTCATTATCCATCCCACAACTGATCGCTCTGTTCATTTCCTCTTTAAAAGCCCCGTGTTCTAACAGAGCTGAAGGAACTTTCAGAACAGGGTAACAGCCCAGATTCCTCTGGATTCACCCCCTGGCAGGATGCTCTGCCTGGGACGTGGTGAAGCAGCTCCAACAATGCCCTGTTTGTGCTGGGTTTGGTGTGGAATTAACCCAAAACCCGTCGGGAGCCACAGCCTCAAATCCTGACACCGAGGCAGAGATTTGGCAGAGGAGCTGCTGAGCAGATCTGGAGGCACCTGACTGGCAGCCAACCCCTTTGCACCACAAAACTTTCCATAGGGTGGGTTCTTTTAGCAAATTCCTCCTTGGAACGTGTGGAGATTCCTCCCTTTGGTTTTGGGGATGCCCATCAAGAGTATCCCTCAAGGCATCATCCTTAATCTGAGTGAGTGCCATCAATCTCTCATAATTGTTTGTTTTTGCTAACTTTAATATAATTGCTTTGATGTTGTGCGCTATCCTATCTTATACTATAACAATAATAATTTTAGCTTTTGTACCCTGTGGTAAATAATTCTGATTGAGTCCTTTTTGTCCGATCCTTTATCAGAATAAATAATTCCCAGGCTCCTCTCTCCAAGAAGGAATTTAGGAAGCCACTGTTGGTTTGTATCTTATCATCATCCTTCACCAGGATTTGAAGAATTTGCCAATATAAACCAAATACGTTATTTAAAATTACAGATTCATAATAAAAAAACAACAAAACAAACCAAGCCCATCTTTTTCTCCCCGAGGCTTCCCCAGGATTTTACATGAGAATCAATTTATAATGTCCTTAATTGCTATTTGTACTATTTGTTCAGCCTCAGATTCCAAAGTGCTCCAAGGAGGAACAAATCCAGTGGAAATCAATGCCATGGATGTGCTCTTTAAGCAGCAGCTGAGGCAGAACTCTCCAGAGGGACAGGAGCCTTCGGATTTTGTTACTTGCCAAAGTAGGGTAGGGAAAACATCTGAAAATCCCTAAAGAATTTCAGTTTCAGACAAGGTCTAACCATCACTTTTTGCTGTAGCAGCTCAGGGGGAGTTGAACTTGCCTTTACATCCTTGTCTGGAAAAGAATGTGACACATGTCCTGAAAACGAGGAATTTTTCTCTGTAAAGTGCCCTGATCACCACAGGAGAAGCATGGAGAAACACGGAGAAACCCCATCCCTTGTTTAGGGGCTCTTGGGATTCTCCTTCACCTCCCTCAGGCGGAGCAAGGAAAAAAAACAACTTCAAAATTCATGTTCTGGATTCCCCTCTCCCCCTCCTTCCCTTGTTTGTTCTTTGGAGGGAAAACGAAGCTATTTCATTATTTACTGCCACCTTACATTTTTGATTGCAGTCAAAGCCAGCACCCGTTCAAGGGTTCCAGACTCCAGGATCCACCGGGAAGGTGAGCAGCAGGAACATCCCAGAGCCGGATTCACGTGTAACCAGGGGACACCCTCGGGTCTCCTCTGCCACACCAAAGGCTCAGCTCATCGGGTGAATTATTGAGGCAGGAGCTGCAAATTAATACAAATCACACGCAGTCAGCACAAGGAAAATTCCTATTTTTTTTTCCACCCTCAGAACTTCCAGAACAAAAGCAGGAAAAGCTTTGGAAGTGGCACCTCCCAAGAAGGAACCAGCAGCAGGTGCTTGTGCAAGCAGTGAGTTCCAAGAGAGCTGAGAGAGCCAAAGACCCTTCAAAGCTAAAATTCCAGGGTGGAATTATCCGGGAGGAGCGGATCCTGCTGGCTCCGTGCTGTGCCGAGCTCCTTCAACCTCTGGCTCCCCTAGCAAGAACAAAGCCAGCACTTTTCCTAGCAGAATTCCAGTTTTTGCTGGAAATGCTTGGAAAAAAGTCCAAGTTTTTGTTTGGAGTGGTGCCAGTCCATGCCCCTCTCCAGCCTTCCCCGAGCTTGCATTCCCTCAGAGGGGGCGGAGGAGTCCGAGCTGAGCTCACGGAAAACAGGAATGTTTCCCAAATCCCACCTGGATCTGCAGCTGAGCATCCCTGTTGCTGCTTTTAATGGGATCACCGGGCTGGCGAGGCTCATCCTTGGTGGCTGCCACCTCCAAAACAAGCAGGGAGAATTTGTTAGTCAAGATTAAGGATGACAGGAGTTGATTATCCCTATTTTTCCCATCCTGGAATGCACAATTCCCTGAGGATGCTCAGACGAACAGGCCAGAACCCTCAGCTTCCCAAACTCCTGCTCAGAACAAAACCAGGCTCACAAAAAGGAGTTTAGAAGCAACTCCTCGTAAAGAATTAAAATATGAGTTTATTTTCCTCTCTCCCAGGTGTGTCACCTGTGGCAAGCAGGGAGCTGGGAGATATTTTTCCCATTAACAAATTCCCTCAGTTTTAGTGGAACAATTTCATCTCCATGAACTTCTCCCTGCTCCCTTTGGAGTCTCCTGAGAGTTTCCTGCTCCAGCCTGGAAATAGTGTCTGGTTTTTCATTTATTCCTTCCAGTGAGAGCTCAGGTCTCTCTCACATCCCACCGTACACAATTCCCTCTACATTCCACCAGCCAAAGGATTTTTTCCCCAATTCCCATCACCTTGGGAAGGAGTGGAAGGTTCTGCTCCTGTCCAGGGTTCTCTATCCCACACTTTCTTTTCTAGAAATTCCCTCCTCTGGGATATTTTTTCCAGCTCCACAGATCCTGATGAGGTTGGTGCAGCCATCCCCACCCTGGAATTGCAATTTTTGTCACAAATCTCCGAGGTTTCCTCAGAGAGCTCGGGATTTTGGGAATTGCAGGACTACAAACAAAGAGAATAAAAGATTAAATTAAAAACAAATAAATTTGTGCATCTTTAAGCACAGACTTTGTGTCTTAATGTTCTACTGAAAATAGCTCAAGATGACATTCTAACCTTTAAAATTTAGGGTAAAAATCTCAAAACTAAAAGTTTTCTCTGTCCTTTTCAGTTCTCTTTGGAAAAAAAAAACCCCTCAACTTTACCTGGAAATTCCAGCTGCAACCCCAACAGCTCCAACCCTGCAGATCCAATGCTGCTTTCCCCACCTGGGTTTTCCACAGTTATTTTTCCTTGTCCCTGTGGATAATGAAGGATCATAGAAATTACTGGATTTAGAAATAACCAGGTTTGTTGAAAAGCTGAATAAAACAACCCCACCTCTGCAATCAAATGTGATAAAGTCACTTTTCATGAGATAAATAAATATAATGAATTACTGTTTATCTTCCTATTTTTCATAGCCTTCCCTAAAATCTCCTCACCTTCAACAGTTCATGCTGAGTTGTTATTTTAAAATTTATCCCAAAAAATATGTTATTATAACTTTTTCTTAACGCAATTAAAAAGAAACACAATGTACCTTAATATTCACTTATTTTTCTGCCATGTGTCTGAAATAATATCACCAAAACCATGTGAAAAACACAAAGGCATTCCAAAACTCTTACAGCAAGGAAAAGTGTCTGAAAATGTCTTAAAATTTCCCTCACAGTTTTGTTATTTTTGCTTTTACAGTGATTTTAAGAGAAAGGCAGTAGAATATTGGATGCTTTAAAATCAGATTTTAATGGCATGAGGCAGCAGACAGACACACATGACAATTTCATTTTCATTTGATTTTTATAGCCTTTTTTGCATTTTATTTTTAGCTGCCATTGGATATGAGGACAGGTTTCATAACATTTATTTAAGCATGAAATAAATATATTTATATATATATAAATATATATACATATTTATAAATAGTGACAGAGTTAATAATAATAAATTAAGTTTAAAACTTTTAATAAGGTTTCAGAAATCACTTCCTTTGTGACTTTAGCACAGGAAAGACAGGAATAACTTCCCAATTTTTCAGTGGCTGCAAAGATGGTTTGCAATAATTATTGATTGCATTAATTGATTATTTATTGATTGGTTCCTTATGGCAGAGCTTGGTGAAAGCAGCCACTGAACCAGTGGCTGTTTGACCAATGACCCTGCTCCAATAATTCCAAATCACAGGAATTAGTCTGGATCGCAGAAATTTTCTTCAGTAAGTACCTGACCTCTGCTGTTCCGGGAGAATTCCATTTCAAATCCTCCTTTTAATTGCCTGGATCTCATTTGAAATCAATTCCTTCGCTTTCCCCTTCCGTGTTTCTAATATTGTTGCCAAAGGATCAGGACAATTTCAAATAATTATCTTTTAATTAAGGCTGATTTGCAGTGGAAGTCAAGCACAGCCACTTAACAACTTCCACATCAGTCCCCAAATAAGTTCCCTGTGATTCTCCTCAAAAGCAGCAATAACGAGACATTGGTGTCATCTCTGGTGAGTTCTATACCCAAAGATCTCTCTGAGTCACACAAAGGAGGAAAATCAGGACAGACAGCAAAAAAAACCACCCCAAACTAGAATTCACTACAGCCTAAAAGAGCTGTTTTAAATTTATTTTATCATTTTCAGTAGGAAATAACAGCATTATAACAGGATGACAAAATACAGTCAAATTTTTCAGTTCTCTCTGTAAATATCCATTTAAGGATGCTGCTTATGGTTTGATTTTCATTTCTGAGCAGTTATTCCAAGGATTTTACTGTTCAATAATTTCTTTTTTAGATTTTTTTAATATTTTTTGCATATCAGCAGTTGGGGCCTAAAGCACAGCGAGGTTCCTCACTGAGGCAGAGCTGGGACAAACAGGGGAAGATCCCAAAAAAAGGGGACTCTGGAATGATGAGTGGCTCCAAAGGGACACCAGCACTGCCAGGTTTTCTGGAGATCACTGAAAATTCAGGAAATGCTCCTGGGAATTCTCTTCCTACCTCCTGTGGGTGCCCCAAGTCCTCTCCAGCCAAGAGGCGCAGCCATTCCCAGCAGCAATTCCTCACAAATCAGGATTTCCAGCCCCAAATCCCACTGCTTTGCTCCTTTGAGGGGTCTTTAAGGAGGGATCCCGAAGCACTTTTTATCTTTATGAGTTACTTGGGTATCTCTCCATTCATTTCATGGATGCAGAGGTTCACCAGAGCTCAGATTCCCTGGGAATGAAAAGCAAACATCCTAATTAGTCCCATAGCCCACTAATCACTTGATTATCTGCATTTCCTGAAGCCAAAACCATCCAATTTCAAGTTTTGGGGTTATTTGTGTCCTGCAGAACACGAGCTTAAATTAGAACCTAGAGTTCCAAAGGAAGAACACACATTTTCCTGGAAAGACCTTTTTGTTTGGAATACGATAACATAAAACCCCATGTCCTGAATTATGGAAGTGCTTTTGCACCCAGAAGGAAGAACATTCCTGCTGCTCCTGGACCAAAATTGCCTGCAATCCATACATTTTGCAGCACCAGTGGGGTTTTGAGGGACAGGGCATTATTCCTGAAGGGAATATCCCTGGAAGCAGCATGCCAACGTTTGGAATGGTGTTTGGCACAAAGATGGAGCAAATGGGATTCAGTGCAAGCAAATGAAAGTGCCCTTACAGCCAACTGCAGAGACGTCCTACTGCAGCCATCCCAAATCCAGCCTGAAACAATCCCCTCTGGATTTGCACCTGTAGGAAATGGGTTAAAAACATTTCCACGGTCCAATGTGCACTGCTAAATTTCAGCCAGGTGCACAAAAATTATGGATTTCAGGTAAAATTTGCGTGGAATATTTCAGTAATTCAGAGTTTCTCTTCCCAACCTCTGGAATCTCAGTGTGTCCATCTTCCACACGTGGTCACCTCTCCCCTTTCCCATCATCACTGGGGTTTCCATTCCTTGTTTAATCTCAAGGTTTAAATTATTCTCATTCAAATGTGCCAGGAAGTACCTACAGAGCAGAATATAAAATCCCAAACTGAGAGAAGTTTAGGAAAGGGTTGGAACTTGATGATCTTTAAGGTCCCTTCCAACCCAAACCACTCCAGGATTCAAAGAGCCTCCTCAATCATGGCTTGGATCCCATCAAAGTCGAGGTTTTGCCCTGAGTTCCCAGTCCTGCTGGAATTTCCTGGGTGTCCAAGCAATGCAGGCCGTGCTCCACAGCTGGGAGGGATTTTCCATGCCCCAAACACCTCCCAAATTCCAGGCGCGGGATGCCCTGCGCTGAGCACAGCCCAGCTCTTCGCTTCCAACAACATCCCCATCCTGCAGCTTCCTTTCTTCCCTCACTGAAACAAAACAAAAATTCCTTATCCGGTAATTTTAAACCTCTGGATTTCCTTCACCTCCTTGTTCCAGCTCCACCTTGCTGAAATCCACCACGCAGAGCAAACCACCCAAAGGGAATCTCCTGTGGGACGTCGGGATCACGGAACCTTCAGTTCCACCACAGTCACCAGATCTGGCTCCTTTCCCAGGATGAATCCCAAAAAATCTCTGCTCAGGAGCTTGAACAGGGAGATCATTTTGCTTCACCTCCAGAAACACCTGAAATTATTCTGAAACTCTTCCTGCAGTCCGTGCCTACGAAGGAAATGATCCCAAATCAACGCTTTTGGCTCCTAACACAGAATTCCAACATCTCTGTTGACTAAAATTCTCTCTTGCCTTGCCCTGCCCTCCAGACCTATAAACACCCAATCCATTTGTGGAAATTTAAATTACAGTTTTCCTTTTAGCTCATCCTTGATGTAACAAGCCAAATTACACCTTCCAATTTGCAGAGAAGTTGGGGTTAATTATTTTAAATTAGAGATAAATTTATATTACAATGTCCCTTTCAACTCATCTTTGATTTAACAAGTTCCATATTCCAATTTGTGGAGAAGTTGTCTTTAATTATCTTAAATTAGAGATAAATTCTTTTACCTTCCCTTATTTCATCCTGTGGTTTTTGTGCTTGGAATGAGGGATTTATTTCCACACTTCAGCTTAAAAGAGAGATGTTATGAACCACGGGCTCGGAATCAGTGTCAAAATGTTTCAGCTTTTTTTATGCTAAACATCATCGCTATGGAAACGCCACAGTTAAATTTAATGTGAATTTTCATAGATTTTTCTTGTAGTGCAGACCATCAGTAGAGTCCAGGCTGGGTTTCATGGGGAAAAAAAAATAGGATTTTGGGTGTCTGCACTGACTTAGAAAATATCTGAACCAAACCCATTTTTATCTCTGTGATTTTAACCACGCCCAGACAGGTCACTCCCATCACACCAGTAAAAATTATGGCAAAATGGACAAAACACACTGAAATGCCCCTAAAATGAAAACACCAGCCAGGTCCAGCTTTTTCCAGAAAAATTCTGATTTTTTTGGCCCTTATTTTTACAGAATAATTTGAATTTCAAGGCTTTGCTCCTTAGGAGCACAGGGGAAACAGGTGAGCTCAGCATCTCTGGCCCATCCCAGGGGAATTTCTATTTTTCCATGATAATGTGTCTTCCCTCCCCTGATTGGATCATTGGGAATACTCTGCAGGATCAGTCAGCATCTCTGTGTCAGAACTGAGAGCAAATCAAATCAGGGAGCTCAAGATTGGGAAGATCTGCCCAGTTTTTTGCTGCCAGGATGAAAATCCCAGCAGTGACAGCAAAAGTGCTGCAGGTTGCCAAAGGATCAACAATGTGGGTCCTGGGGAATGGAAAATTCTGATAAATTAAAATAAAATATAAAATATAAAATAAAATATAAAATACAAAATAAAATATAAAATTAAAAAATTTAAAATTAAAAAATAAAATAAAAAACAAAATTAATTAAAATAAATGTAAAGAAAATTACAAATTTTGATTGCAAAGAAAAAAGAAATGTTTGGCTTCTAACTTACGGATATATCAATTATCCTAAAATTTTGGCACCTGGTGGAAGAGTGGGAGGTTTCTGGATAGAAAAGACAACTCAGAGAACAAAACAAACCCAAAACATTCAATAAAAAAATAGAGACGTAATTTCACGCTGGCATGATGGTTGTTATTAGTTTAGGAGCATGTAAAGAAAGAAATTATTCTAAATATTGTTATTATTTCACTGTGTGGACCAGCAGATTTTACACGCTGAGACAAAGCAAACGGCTCAATACAGACCAAGTTCTAACTTGATTTTTCTGTCAAAAGCAACAATAAATTCTTCAGAAACTCCTCTGCTTTGTTAATAAATCATATTTGTGGAAAGAACCGAAAAATCCCCGCTCTCTACCTGAAAACTTTCTGCTCTGCTACTTCTTGGCACTCAATAAACAACATTTAAATCAAGGATCAGCAATCCTGACAAAACCAAAGTGCATTTTAAATCAGAATAAAAACTCTAAAAACTCGTTCCAAAACCTTCATCTCTGCAGAGCAAGCCTGGAGAAAAGAAGGGGGAGAAAAGCAGGATTTGGTTAATATGTAATGGAATTTTTTTCCTGTTCTCACATGGGGTATCCCAGTAGCAGCTCCGAGGACTGGAGTGGTTTGATAGGAAGCATCCATCAAGTTAATTACTGAAATTATTACCTCGCTCCCAGACTGTGCCAGGAGTGCTGGAAGGAGCCCCAGGTGAGGGTGACAAAGCATCACCTTCAGCTGCAGGGCCAAAAAATCAGAATCCTCTTGAAAAACCTGGAGCTGGCTGATATTTTAATTTTAAGAGCATTTCAATGTGTTTTGCCCATTTTGTCACAATTTTTACTGCTGTGACAACATGACGGGAGTCTGGGTGTGGTTAATTAAAAGCACAGAGATAAAAATGGGTTTGGTTAAGATATTTTCTGAGTCAGTGCAGACCCCTAAAATCCAATTTTTTTTCCCATTAAGCCCCCTGGATGAGAGAGCATTTGGAACATCTGGAAACCCTTCTGGATTCAGGCAGAAATTGCAGCTGTGCTGGAAAATCTTCATTAATTGAGGCAGGAAAAGAGACCTCCGAGCCCTTTCCAGAGCCTAAAGGAGGCTCCAGGAGAGCTGGAGAGAGATTTGGGACAAGAAACAGAGGAACAGGACACAGGGAATGTGTGAAGCAGAGAGCACGGAGCATTTCCTCCCTCAAATTCAGAATTCTCCACATTTGCTGCTCTTAGGAGATAAAAAAACAACCAACAAACAGGTGGGAAACCACTCCAGCTTCCTGAAATCTTGTACTGAACATCAACTACACGCTCTGGCAAATATTTTATGCAGTTTAGGGGCTTGGCTGGTGGGAAAAAAAGCAGCTCTCCTCCCTCCAGGACTATTCTTTGGAGGTGTTTTTTTTAAAATCTCTGTTACTCCTCACCTCAGAGGACACCCACACGCCCAGCTCGTGCCAGCAGCCCGGTGACACGAGACGATCACAGTTGCATACAAGGCTCCTCATGTTTCATTTATAGGAGCTGTGCTTTTTGCTATTTTTGCCTCCTCGGAGCTCAGTTCCAGCTGATCCTTTCATCTTTTTCCCAATCTCCCTGGTGGAGGTCGAAGCGAACGCAATATTCCTTCCCCACCCCCAGCCTTGGAATGGGATGAGCCCAGTTTCCCTCGGGAGGATGGAGTGGGAGGTGGGAATCAGTTCTCCTCCCCAATTCCTGAGCCCTTCCACGCCGGAATTCCTGGCTTGGAAAAGGAAAATATTTGTGCCACAATTTTTCCGGGCTCAAGGGCGAAGCTGAGGTGCCACATGATGAGACCTTCCCTATAAACCACAGCCTGGCTCTGTGTGTAATGAAACTCCTCATCTTGCCTTTATTTGATTGCTTTTTCCCACAAAAATTGCTTTTTTGCCCACCCATGGCAGTATCTGTGCAGCAGGATTTGGGGTATAAATTCGATATTAGAGATCTTAATGATGTTTTCAGAGGGCAAAGCGTCCTCCCTGGTTATGTTCTCTCACTCACAGCTGAGACAGGTGGAGAGGTGAAGGATTAAGATATTTAAGATCCCAAAATTTCATTCCAGGTGCTGCTTTCAGTTTGCAGCCTGTGGATACAAAGGTACAGATGGAAAATAGAAGGGAAGGAGCCCCTTGGGCACTGCCAGGGATCCAGGGGCAGCCGCAGCTGCTCTGGGAATTCCATCCCAGCCTCTCCACCCTCCCAGGGAACAATTCCTTCCCAAAATCCATCCCTGCCCTCTGCCAGTGGAAGCCATTCCCTGTGTCCTGTCCCTCCCTCCCTTGTCCCCAGTCCCTCTCCAGCTCCCCTGGAGCCCCTTCAGGCCCTGGAAGGGGCTCTGAGCTCTCTTTGCTTGCACAACGCTTCAATTAATGAAGGTTTTCCTGCAATTTCTGCCTGAATCCAGAAGGGTTTCCAGATATTCCAAAGGCTCTCTCATCCTGGAGATCATTCCCAGCCATTCCCAGGCTGTGCTGCCCATACCCCTGATCTAAAACTCTTCCAAGTTGGGTTCACAAAACATTATCTGAAAATGAAAGGAAATGTATTTCCTTTTCCTGTTAAAATACCACCTAAGGGACCAGGATGCAGCTATTTAGCTTGGGCAAATCTGGAGAAACCCTAAAAAATCCACATTTCCAGGCCTCCTGTATTTTGTGTCCCTTAAAAGTTCCTAATATTGTTGATAATGGGAAAGTTTTTGCCAAGTTCTTTGCAAAAAATCTTTCAGGATCAGAGTTTACAGAAACGTTCATCATCTCCATAAAGTTGTTTGGTTTTTTTGCAATTTTCATTCATTTTTAACTTCTGCACAGGATAAATAATTTCTAAGCACCCCAAGGATGTCCATGCAGCAAAAGGGAAAGGGGTTTTTTGGGTTTTTTTCCCCTCTTTTTTAAACCAGCTGTTCTCAAGAGAGCATTTGTACAAACTGGTGTTAGACACGGTGCTGCAGGAGGCCGGGGAGAAGGTTTCTATTTGGAAATACACTTTGCATATCAGCCATGAATAAAACATGGTCCTTTGTGTGCACATTCTATCATGGAGCATGACTAATCTCGGGATACATTCTGCCTTCTCTCAATTCCAAAAAAAAAATTAGCGGATTAGCTGGAGTTGCCATTAATAAAAGATAGATTGTCACCTTAAGACTCAGTTAAAAATGAAATAAAACACAGGGGCTGCTGAAGGCTGTTCCTGTTGGCTGCCCAGCCCCGCAGGATTAATACTTTCTGTAAACTCAGGGCCTTCATTCTCCCAGAGTTTTGGTTTTTTCCATCATCATTTACCATTATCCTTGTTGGTAGGCAGAGAAAAAACTCATTCTTGAAGACTTGTTAAAAACTCCTTAAATAATAATGCTTAGCTAAAAAGGATCATCTTTAAAGGCTTAGATCTTTCTTTTCTGATTGGAAGGTAGGACTGGCTGCAGCTTAAGGCCGGGTTGGGTGGGGTTTTGGATGATCTGGGATAATGGAAAATGTCCCTGGAATGAGGTGAGTTTGGGATCCCTCCCAAGCCACACCTGAGATTCCACGAACCACAGGCACGGTTCTGCTCCAGCACCTTCGAAGGCTGAGAATTCCACTAAAATCAGTTTGCAAAGCCCCTGAGAAGGGCCAGGAATTCCCAGGAGTCCCCCTGGTCCTCAGGGCACGACGGAAGAGGCCCGAGGAGCAGCACCAGGTCCTGCAGGAGCAAAAACTGAGATCAGAGAAGTCTCTGAAGGGGAGGAGGCACCCAGCAGGTACCAGGGCAAACACTGCAGTTTAGTTGCCAAGCAACCCCCTCATCCTCCCAAATTCCTGTTCAAGTAGCAATAAAATCACTTGTTCAAAGGGACTGGAACACAAAAACAAGTTGTGGCTCTGCCACCCTCATCTGCTCAGCAAAGTGAAGGAGAAGCAGAATCTCAGCCCCAGCTGAGGTTTATCTGAACATAAACAGAAATCACATTGCGAAATTCGAGATGCTAAATCCACAATTTCCTTGTCACACAAACAAGGAATTGAAGGGATCAATGCTCCAAAACCCACTTTGGAAAGGGGAAATGCTCCCAAACCAGCCCCAGTGGGACCCAGCTCCTCTCCAGCAGACCAGGTCATCCTGATGAGCTGAAAAATATTATTTTACTCCTGATTGTGGGGCAGAAATGGCAGGAAATACTGGCAGCAGTGACCAAAGCTGACTGATTGCAAACAGACACATATCTGCAGAGGAGTTTCTGATCCCAGAATGGGAAGGGACATTAAAAACCACCCAGTGCCACCCCTGCCATGGCAGGGACACCTCCCACTGTCCCAGGCTGCTCCAGCCCCAGTGTCCAGCCTGGCCTTGGGCACTGCCAGGGATCCAGGGGCAGCCACAGCTGCTCTGGGCACCCTGTGCCAGGGCCTGCCCACCCTCACAGGGAACAATTCCTTCCCAAAATCCCACCAAACCCTGCCCTCTGGCACTGTGAGGCCATTCCCTCTCTCTCCATCCCTTGGAAATTGTTCTCTCTCCATCTCCTCAGCTCCCTCAGGTACTGGAAGGTCAGAAACTTCTCTTTTCCAGGTTGGAGCACCCTGGGACAGTGGAAGGTGTCCCTGCCCATGGCAGGGGGTGGAATGGGATGGTTTTTAAACTCCTTTCCAACCCAAACCATTCCTTGCAAGAATCCCGAGTAATTAATCCTCCTCAACGTTTTATTGAGCATTTTTTTCCATGGGAAAAATAGAATTGTTGCTATCTCTGTGTAGGTCTATGACCCTCCCAACTCATCCTTGCGTGGATGGCAACAGGGATTTACATATGGAAAATAAATTTGGCATTAACCTGCATTTGTTGATGGCAGAAGTTCTCTCTCGTGCTCCCCACCACCATCTGCTGAGAGCCAAACGAGAATCATCAAGATTTTCGAAAATCTCAAATGTCTCCACAACAACATTTGAAACCATATGGCACAATTGGATTTCTCACCAGCTCCTTGCTCCACGTGTCTCCAGGCTGACAATTATCCTGGGAAAACATGGAGCAGAGCTTATGTTAGACAAAGAAATAGGCCATAATAATAATAATAATAATATCATCCCATATTATTCACATTTCAAGAAAACCATGAAGAAAACTGAGCAAGAATTTTGCCAGCCAACTCAAATTAGGCAAATAAAGTCCCCTGGATGACTTAATGGGATGTCAGCAAAACGTTCTTGGTTATTCTATTTATTTGTTCTAATTGGTGGAGATTCAGGACTTTGAAAGAAGACTTCACAGTAAAGGTGGAAGAGACATTTGGACAGAACCTTTCCATAGTAAAAATGAGATTTTGGGGAAATAAATAAATCTTCATCCAATGATACATTAGGGACAAACAAACAGCAAAACCTAATAAAACCAAATAATGTAAAAATCAATGGAAATTCGGTGCCTGGTTGAAAAATCTGCTTTTTTTTTCATATATAAAAAAGGTCAGTTAATATTTCCCAGCATTTCACAAACACGTGAGGGGCTGAAAATAGAGAAAGGGGAATCACATTTTAGACTTGGGGATGTTTTCAGGGGCACCCAAGAAAAATAACAAGAATTCTGCTTTTATTTTCACAATTTGCACCTCTCTGTGGCATCAATTTCGTAAGTGAACTGTGCACACACAGCAGTTATTTAAATTCTGGGATAGGGACAACAAAACACAAACAGCAGTTACTCAGATCCTGGGAAAGGGATTAAAAAGGCCCAAAGTGACAGGTTAAAAAAATTCAAAAAACAAAAAAAACCCCCAATTTATCAAAGTACTGAAATTCTCTAAGTCATTATCCAAAATTAAAAAGCAGATTAAAGAAACTCTTAAATTAAAACTCCTTTAATTGGGGCTAAAACACCTCAGCCTGCTGATGGAGCCTTTTAGGCCCAGATCCACATTTGGATGAGATTTTAGTGAGAGGAGGAAAATAATCCCTAGAAATTCTCCAGGAAAACAAACACCTCCATGACCGCTCCTTTTGCTGTCTGGATCCTTCATTCTTTGTGATCTAATCAAATGTTTATCCTGACATCACCTGCTAGAATTGAACTTAAGCAAGGCCTAAACCAATTTAAATGTCAATTCCTTCGATTTAGCTGAGGCACGAGAAAGCAGAATCACCACATCCCCTCCACATCAGAGCCACGTTTAAAGCTAAAAATACAATTTTATTTTTGTGTTTAAGAGCCGAGACAAAGCTCACGGCTTTCCTGCCATCCAAAGGAGGCCCAGTCCTTCCTGGGGATCCCATCTGGATATTTGGATTATTTGCTGACCTACCTGAAGCATCAGCTCTGGAGCAAAGGCATTTTTGGTTGCCATAGCTCAGCAAAGGCATATAATAAAATTATATGCAAATATAATAAAATTAAAGGAATTCACGGGTAAAATAAGGAAAAACCAAGATAGGTTAGGAAATCAGAATGGGAAAAATGTTAATCTGCATCCAGGGCTGCAGTGGGGTTGAATTACACCACAGGATTTGGGTAGATTGACACTTTCTTAAAATTGTTTAATTTATTCTGGAAATTAAGGAGAGGTGCCTGAAAAACATCGAAAAAACCCCAATCAAAGAGTTTTTGAGCTACAAGTTTCCTACAACACTGATCCCATCAAAGTCTTCATGGAATTAGATGCGTCTCAAAAAAATCCCTAACATATGCTGCAGTTAAGCATTGTTAATTATTTTTATTATGAATTATCCAGGGTCTGTATCTGCTCCCGGCGATCCAGGGGAGATTTATCCATGGGTTCCATCAGGAGGGATGGGAATTGACATTGTAGGTCAGGAACAGGGGGAGAAGGGGCATGAGGAAAAGGAGAAATATAAATATTACGAGATCAGACATTGGGATTTATTACAGCTTTTCCAGCACCTGCAGCTCAACTTCCAGGTGTCCCAGGAATTCCCAATCCCATAAAGAGCCTCACCTGACTCCACTCAGTGCCAACACCTGACCAAATCCAGGGTTTTGCAGGAATAAATATTCTAAAGGACTCAGAATACCCAGCATTTTCAGTGCCCAACAGGAAGAAAACGCAAAAGTTTTCCTTCTCCTTCAGGTGTTTCCTGGGACAAACCATCTCCAAGTCAGAAAATATCCCCAAGGCAAAGAGAGGAACAAAACCTGGGTCTTCAATAATCAAGGTGAGTGTGAAAGCTCATTCCAGGAGTCATTTTATACCTGGAATCATAAATAAAATGACAATTATTGGAATATCCCAGCCTGACTCCAGCAGCTCCCAGCACGTTACTGGGACAGGGGAACAGGTTATGAGCTTTGAATAAAAATTATACAAGAAATAATGGAATTCAGAAATAATTAGGAAATAATTAAGAAATAATAAAAGTCAGATGAAACAAGGGATAATTCATCCATTAAAAATACCAATAGCAGCAATTTTAGCACTTCATTGACCTCAATCACTTTAGGGAAAATTCAGGGTGTGAAAAGAAAATGAAGCTTTACAACTTTCCTGATATTTATGGTTTTACTCCGTGTTTTCATCCCAGGGCCGAATTCGAGTTGAAAGCTGTGGTTAAGAGCTCCTTTGGATGGAAGGAAGGAATGTTTATTCCCAGGGAAAAGGAGGGGGATGGAGGCAGGAGGCTCAGACTGGAGTTTTTGGGAGCTGGACCGAAATCGAGAGAGGAAGAAAAGCCATCTGTGAGGCAGAAGTGCCACCTTGTGATTGAACTCCGCAGCTCAGGAGGGGGCTGGGGACTCAATATTCCGATTAAAGCTGTCTCTCCCTCCCGGAACATCTTCAACCTCTGGATTTAAAAGATTTGAAGGAAATCAGTTGAAAATTCACGGATTTTCATGAGTGGGTGGCACAAGCTCCCAAATCAAACGAAAAACCCAATAAACATTTCTGGCCCTCAGGATTCCCGTGTTTAATCCAACTTCTAAATGAGAATTAAATTTCCTACTTCACTATCTTATTATTAATCAAATAATCTTAATTATCAGATATAAAATATTATATCCTCAGAAAATTACTTTCCTTAAACAATTTCTGTGATTATCCACAAATATCACATGGGAAGGAAAATTCCACTTCGAAATAAGAGCATTAAGAGGAGGTTGAGGGGTCAAATATAGAATTAAATATTATATTCCTTGCACAGATTATGAGAGATTTTACCAAAAGTTAAGAAAAGTTCTATTTTTGTATTGGAAATTTCCTTTTCCCATGCAGGCCATGAAATCCCAAAGATGCATTAAATTATTGTGAATGAAATCTTGAAGATTTTCTCATAATTAATATTTTGACTAAATATTTACATGAGAATATGCTCAGCACATCTGGCTTTCCCATTTTTTGTAGACTCATCAAAACAATTGTTCCTGTTGCCCAATTTCAAATACCTGGATATGATCGATTAATTAAAAAAATAATCACAATATGGCAAGAGAAAGGAATTAAGATAAATAGTAAAAAAAAATAGAAAAGGACAATTATTAAAATCAATTAAAATTAAATTATTAAAATAATTTTTAAAAACTAAAAAGAATTTTAAAAATTAAAAATAATTGAACTTTAGAAACATTACAGATTATTAAAATTATTTAAAATATTTTAAATTATGTTCCATTTTTAAGCAATTTTTTTTACCCATCCAAGAAATATTTTATGTGTTAAGATTTTTATAGTAAGATAACACAAAAGTAAATTTAGGGTGATAAGAAACCACTTAGCATAAAATAATAAATGTATCAAGAGACCACCATACAAAGAAGGAGAAATAAAAAAAGGAGGATTAAAAATACAAGGTAAATTTACTAAAAGTTGAATTATTTTAATAAATTTGGTCATTCAACCAACCTGGACCTTTGAGCTGCTTGGTGAGTGCAGGATTGGGTTTGATTTATCTCAGTTAAAAAGATTTTTTTGGTGAAAAGTCTCTATAAGCAGATTTAGGGTCATAAAACCTTGACCAACGTTTCAGCCAAGAAATTTCCCCTAAAATCCAACTGAACATCCAGACCTGGTGCAACTTGAGGCCGTGTCCACTCATCCTGTCCCTTGTTTCTGGGAACAAAGATCCAAACAGACTCGGAAGTGGATCCAAAGTCAAATTTCCCAAGGAACGAGGAGCACCAGGACCTCAGCAGTGCAAAGTTAGTGGAGAACCACGTGGATGCTTTAAATAGTAAAATATTGAAGGTTATTTCTATCAAATAAAGTCATTGCTAATTTGATCCATCAGCTCCATGGAATCCAAATTACAGCCCTGTCCCAGCCCAGGAAAATTCAAAGTAATGCAATTATCCTTTTAGACTATATAAAGCCTCCCATCTCCATGGCATCCACATTTATCCTTTCAGCTCCTTAAATAGACACCTTCACCTCGGATGTGCGGCAGAAAGAAACTTCTCCACTTGACTTTTTATTCTTCCGAAATCACTCCATGAAAATATTTATGGAATTTCACCTGTGGTTGTGGAGGTCTCATTGGCGCCTTCATTTTTAAAGGATTGAAAGAATAAAAATTAACAAACCCCAGAGGAATTTTTACTTGTTTTTGAGGACTTTTACACAGAAGAAGCAGGAATTGCATGGCCAAATCTATATCAAGGCTTTTCCACTCAGGCCAGGGAAGCAGCAATGAAGGAAAACTCCCTTTACATCCTGAATTCACTGGACAGAGGGCAGGGTTGAATGGGATACTGGGAATATCTGGAATATTGGGAAGAAATTCCTCCCAGAGAAGCTGTGGCTGCCACTGGATCCCCACAAGTGCCAAATCATAAAATCCTGGAAAGGTTTGGTTTGGAAGGGACCTTAAAGCTCCTCCCCCATGGGCAGGGACACCTCTCACCAGACCAGGGTGCTCCAAGCTCCGTCCAGCCTGGCCTCAGACACTTCCAGGGATGGAAAATACAACGTTTTAATTCAACAGAGACATTCTGAAACCCAAAAAGGGCAGGAGTTGTACATTTAAGTACCAAACATGCTATAATTAGGCAGGGTACAGACGGAAACATTAATCCCTACCTTATCCCACTCATCCACCATCGTTTTCCTCAATCCCTGGACTAAAACAGGTTTTAATGGAGACATTCAGGTGCTGCTGCTAAGAACGACACCCATCAGAAACATTTCCATGTGGTACTCAGAGCTACACAGTTTGGGGTCAAAAAATACTGAGGATGAAGACACCAGTTATCCCAAAGATTCCAGTGATCCAACCAGAAATGAGATTCCCAAAAAAGCAAGAGGCGGAAGTTTGCACTGGCTGATAAGGGTGGAGCACGTGGCTGTAAAGACTCCACAGTGCAAAACCCACATAAAAACCAGAGGTTTTTGGCAGGAGATGAGAAGCCTCTTCCCCCATCCTGCAGAAATTTAATAAGCAAAACATTCCCAAAAAAAGCCTCGAGTGAGCTGTGCCTGGTCTGGATATCTGAGTGTGGCTGCAGCGCTGTGAGGTTCAGTTTTGAACCGAAAAGTAACAAAAAACTTGACAAATACAGGCAATTTTTATTTTTATATCTGTAAAGTTTAGGCCACCTCAGAACTCGGTGGTTAAAAGGCAGAAATGGGCAGCCCACGAGGAACGAGCTGCTAATTTAACATGGATCAAGGGGATCCAGACAGCCCCAGAACCACAGCTCCTCTCAAGCTGGGCTTCAGAATAGATCAGTAACTCTTCTTAACCATCACTATTTATTTGCAAAGCTTGCTGGAGTGTAAAATGGATAAAGCTGAAGCTCCCATAAAACTTGTGAGTTGAAGAAAGGAAGAATCAGGAAAATAATTGGCTATAAATATGCCATATGGATTTTTCCTCTTTTTTGGCAGATTTTTATGGGCTTGGATGAGCTCTCGACATATAAAATTGAGAAATATTCCCCTCACACTTACTTGAGGGGAAAAAAAATAAACCCAAAAATTGTTCAAGGAGTAAATAGAAGCAATCCCCACAAGCCATAGGAGCAGAAGGATTGCTTAACAACCTCCATGGATTTTAGATCTTTCCACATCACTTTGCCAGCCAGCACAATTCCCAGTGCTGATGTTTCAGGATGCATCTCTCCAGTGGAGACAGAGGTTTAGAGCAAATTTTGGGGGCAGCTGGAGGCAGAAGAGGTTTGGATGTCCAGCTTTCCTGTGTAGGGGAGGCACAGCTGGAGGAATTCCTGCTCCTCATGATCCAGCATCGCCTTCAGCTGCACCGCAAAGGGAATTTAAACACGTTTTAAAATCCTAATTCCAAGAAAATCTCGTTTTAAATTCGATCTAACCCTGCTGATTGGAGTGTTCTGGGTGTTTAAACCTTGGAAATCCTCATCCAGCAACCCTCTGGAAAGGTGAAGGATTCCCACACAGGGTCTGTCCCAAATCCTCTGTCAGCACCACAGCGGGAGATGCCAGGGAAGCAGTGCTGGTGGGTTTGGGAATGCCACCATAAAGAAATTCCCAAAATCTTCCAGCTTTGTGCAGTATCCAACCAGGAAACACACCATAAACCCAGCATCTTGTTAACCATGCTTAATTAGCAGATTAATCTATAGTTGTTTAGTCCAATTAGATCATTAGTTGAGTGTTCATAAAGAGAAAAAAACATTAAATTTCTGCAAGTCAAAGAGTGAAGGAAAAGAAATATTTGCAGGATTTCGAGCCCCCCAAAAGATGCTAAAGATCACTGATCTTCAATTATCAATTTTACTGGAATCCAATCCAAGACCCAAGGCCTTGGGAGAGATGATTGCTCCTGGTTTTCACTGAGGCTGATGAAATATTCCTCTCAAAAATAAACCACAATGAGGAACATAATATATA